>OZ025800.1:0-505000 GCA_964019425.1 Flectonema sp. DT1601 | reverse complement strand
TTATTTACTTAGAAAAAACAATCAGTTTAGCGTCTTGACCAGGACGGAAAATAGAAATTAGTCGACAAAGTCGATCGATAAAAAAACAATGATAACATTGTTTATTCTTTTTTTTTTTTTTTTTTTTTAAATTCTTTTTATTTATTTTTTAAGAAAAAAAAAACGGAAAATAGAAATTAGTCGACAAAGTCGATCGATAAAAAAACAATGATAACATTGTTTATTCTTTTTTTTTTTTTTTTTTTTTTAAATTCTTTTTATTTATTTTTTAAGAAAAAAAAAACGGAAAATAGAAATTAGTCGACAAAGTCGAACGATAAAAAAAACAATGATAACATTGTTTATTCTTTTTTTTATTTTTTTTTTTTTATATTCTTTTTTATTAATTTTGAAAAAAAAAAAAAACAATCAGTTTAGCGTCTTGACCAGGACGGAAAATAGAAAGTAATCGACATAGTCGATCGATAAAAAAACAATGATAACATTGTTTATTCTTTTTTTTTTTTTTTTTTTTTTAAATTCTTTTTATTTATTTTTTAAGAAAAAAAAAAACGGAAAATAAAAATTAGTCGACAAAGTCGATCGATAAAAAAACAATGATAACATTGTTTATTCTTTTTATTTATTTTTTAAGAAAAAAAAACGGAAAATAGAAATTAGTCGACAAAGTCGAACGATAAAAAAAACAATGATAACATTGTTTATTCTTTTTTTTATTTTTTTTTTTTTATATTCTTTTTTATTAATTTTGAAAAAAAAAAAAAAAACAATCAGTTTAGCGTCTTGACCAGGACGGAAAATAGAAAGTAATCGACATAGTCGATCGATAAAAAAACAATGATAACATTGTTTATTCTTTTTTTTTTTTTTTTTTTTTTTTTAAATTCTTTTTATTCTTTATTTTTAAGAAAAAAAAAACGGAAAATAGAAATTAGTCGACAAAGTCGAACGATAAAAAAACAATGATAACATTGTTTATTCTTTTTTTTATTTTTTTTTTTTATATTCTTTTTTATTAATTTTGAAAAAAAAAAAAAAAAAAAAACAATCAGTTTAGCGTCTTGACCAGGACGGAAAATAGAAAGTAATCGACATAGTCGATCGATAAAAATACAATGATAACATTGTTTAATCTTTTTTTTTTCCTCTATTCCTTCCATCCCTCCCGCTCCCCTATTTGTAATAAAAACAAGATCAGCTCAGCTTGATCGTTAAATTTTTTTTTCTTTCTTTTTTGTTGGTCCTAGTCAAGACCTTAAACTGACTAACCGGTCTTAATTTTAAATAAGTGTTAACCTAGTTTCTCTTTTCCTTTTCAATTTCCTTTTAATACTCTCTATCTGGTCTGTTATGTCATATTTCTCATTTAATTTTATCATCCATTTTACTTTTCACTGTTTCCCATCTACATTTTATTTTCAAATAGTTACGGTCTGTTAAAAAAAAAAAAAAAGTTTAAATAAGTTAAATTGAACATGTTAACTCAATTCCTCAATTCTTCCGTCATGGTCATGACATTCTTTTTCGTTTCTCTAATGCACAAGAGATACCATCACTCATGAGATACCAACGCACATACGAGATACCAGCACTCCAGAGATACCGACACGCTAGAGATACCAAGTCACTTGAGATACCTCCTTGTAAATTAATTCCCGGTATTTCAAATTTGAATTGATAGTGTCAACTCTGCTTGCTGCTCTTGTTAATGTGTTGTCTCCTGAAAGTGATCTTAACTCCTGTAAAAAGAAAAAAAAAAAGAAATCAAAAAAGAAGAATTTTCAAACGAAGTTATAACAACCCCTACCACCCATTATGATCAATTCCGCTTGTTTTTTTTTTTTTTTTTTTAAAACAAAAAAAAAAATAAAAAATTATAAAAGATTAAACAATGTTATCATTGTATTTTTATCGATCGACTATGTCGATTACTTTCTATTTTCCGTCCTGGTCAAGACGCTAAACTGATTGTTTTTTTTTTTTTTTCAAAATTAATAAAAAAGAATATAAAAAAAAAAATAAAAAAAAGAATAAACAATGTTATCATTGTTTTTTTATCGTTCGACTTTGTCGACTAATTTCTATTCTCCGTTTTTTTCTTAAAAAATAAATAAAAAGAATTTAAAAAAAAAAAAAAAAAAAAAAGAATAAACAATGTTATCATTGTTTTTTTATCGATCGACTATGTCGATTACTTTCTATTTTCCGTTTTTTTCTTTAAAAATAAATAAAAAGAATAAAAAAAAAAAAAAAAGGAATAAACAATGTTATCATTGTTTTTATTTTATCGATCGACTATGTCGATTACTTTCTATTTTCCGTCCTGGTCAAGACGCTAAACTGATTGTTTTTTCTTTAAAAAATAAAAAGAAGGATTTAAAAAAAAGAAGAAAAAAAAAAAAAAGAATAAACAATGTTATCATTGTTTTTTTATCGATCGACTATGTCGATCACTTTCTATTTTTCGTCCTGGTCAAGACGCTAAACTGATTGTTTTTTCTTTAAAAATAATAAAAAGGATTTAAAAAAAAAAAAAAAAAAAAAAAGAATAAACAATGTTATCATTGTTTTTTTATCGATCGACTATGTCGATCACTTTCTATTTTCCGTCCTGGTCAAGACGCAAAACTGATTGTTTTTTTTTCAAAATTAATAAAAAAGAATACAAAAAAAAATAAAAAAAAAAAGAATAAACAATGTTATCATTGTTTTTTTTTTTATCGTTCGACGTTGTTGACTAATTTCTATTTTCCGTTTTTTTTTTTTCTTTTTAAAAAATAAATAAAAAGATTTAAAAAAAAAAAAAAAAAGAATAAACAATGTTATCATTGTTTTTTTTATCGATCGACTATGTCGATTACTTTCTATTTTCCGTCCTGGTCAAGACGCTAAACTGATTGTTTTTTCTTTAAAAAAAAAAAAAGGATTTAAAAAAAAAAAAAAAAAAAAAAAAAAAAAAGAATAAACAATGTTATCATTGTTTTTTTTTTATCGATCGACTATGTCGATCACTTTCTATTTTCCGTCCTGGTCAAGACGCTAAACTGATTGTTTTTTTTTTCAAAATTAATAAAAAAGAATATAAAAAAAAAAATAAAAAAAAAAGAATAAACAATGTTATCATTGTTTTTTTTTTTATCGTTCGACTTTGTTGACTAATTTCTATTTTCCGTTTTTTTTCTTTTTAAAATAAAAAGAATTTAAAAAAAAAAAAAAAAAAGAGTAAACAATGTTATCATTGTTTTTTTTATCGATCGACTATGTCGATTACTTTCTATTTTCCGTCCTGGTCAAGACGCTAAACTGATTGTTTTTTTTTCAAAATTAATAAAAAAGAATATAAAAAAAAACAAAAAAAAAAAGAATAAACAATGTTATCATTGTTTTTTTTTATCGTTCGACTTTGTCGACTAATTTTTATTTTCCGTTTTTTTTCTTTAAAAATAAATAAAAAGAATTTAAAAAAAAAAAAAAAAAAAGAATAAACAATGTTATCATTGTTTTTTTATCGATCGACTATGTCGATCACTTTCTATTTTCCGTCCTGGTCAAGACGCTAAACTGATTGTTTTTTCTTTAAAATAATAAAAAGGATTAAAAAAAAAAAAAAAAAAAAAAAAGAATAAACAATGTTATCATTGTTTTTTATCGATCGACTATGTCGATCACTTTCTATTTTCCGTCCTGGTCAAGACGCTAAACTGATTGTTTTTTCTTTAAAAAATAATTAAAAGGTTTAAAAAAAAAAAAAAAAAAAAAAAAAAGAATAAACAATGTTATCATTGTTTTTTTATCGATCGACTATGTCGATCACTTTCAATTTTCCGTCCTGGTCAGGACGCTAAACTGATTGTTTTTTCTTTAAAAATAAATAAAAAGAATAAAAAAAAAGAAAAAAAAAAGGAATAAACAATGTTATCATTGTTTTTTTTTTATCGATCGACTATGTCGATTACTTTCTATTTTCCGTCCTGGTCAGGACGCTAAACTGATTGTTTTTTCTTTAAAAATAAATAAAAAGAATAAAAAAAAAAGAAAAAAAAAAGGAATAAACAATGTTATCATTGTTTTTTATCGATCGACTATGTCGATCACTTTCTATTTTCCGTCCTGGTCAAGACGCTAAACTGATTGTTTTTTCTTTAAAATAATTAAAAGGATTTAAAAAAAAAAAAAAAAAAAAAAAAAAGAATAAACAATGTTATCATTGTCTTTTTTCTATCGATCGACTATGTGGATCACTTTCAATTTTCCGTCCTGGTCAGGACGCTAAACTGATTGTTTTTTCTTTAAAAATAAATAAAAAGAATAAAAAAAAAAAAAAAAAAAGGAATAAACAATGTTATCATTGTTTTTTTTCTATCGATCGACTATGTCGATTAATTTCTATTTTCCGTCCTGATCGAGACGCTAAACTGATTGTTTCCTTTTTTTAAATAATAAATAAAAAAAAAAAAAAAAAAAAAAAAAAAAAAAAGAGCATCTCCCTGCTATCCTCATATCCCCACAATAATATTATACCTTTTCATTTTCTCTTTCCTTTTCTGGTCTTTTTTTTTTCTTTTTTTCCTTTTTCATACAACGTTTTTTATTTATATTTTATTTTTTTTTTTTTTTTCATGTTTGATTATTTCCTCTTCATATTTTTTTTCTATTCTTTCTTTTTTTTTTTTTTTTTTTTTTTCTCTACCTCTCTCTTAATTCTGTTCGTTTCTTTGAAACGAAAATTCATTTGAATATTATTCCTTGGTCAGCAACCATCATTGTCGCCCTTTGGGCCTGTTAAAAAAAAAAAAAAAATAAAAAGAAAGTTTACGTCGGGAATAGGGCAGGAGCCAAAAGCTCCCAGTCCGTTACTTCCCACTTATCGAAATTCTAATTTTTTATTTTTTTTTTTGTTTTAAAAAAAAAAAAAAAAAAAACAAGCGGAATTGATCATAATGGGTGGTAGGGGTTGTTATAACTTCGTTTGAAAATTCTTCTTTTTTGATTTCTTTTTTTTTTTTCTTTTTACAGGAGTTAAGGTCACTTTCAGGAGACAACACATTAACAAGAGCAGCAAGCAGAGTTGACACTATCAATTCAAATTTGAAATACCGGGAATTAATTTACAAGGAGGTATCTCAAGTGACTTGGTATCTCTAGCGTGTCGGTATCTCTGGAGTGCTGGTATCTCGTATGTGCGTTGGTATCTCATGAGTGATGGTATCTCTTGTGCATTAGAGAAACGAAAAAGAATGTCATGACCATGACGGAAGAATTGAGGAATTGAGTTAACATGTTCAATTTAACTTATTTAAACTTTTTTTTTTTTTTAACAGACCGTAACTATTTGAAAATAAAATGTAGATGGGAAACAGTGAAAAGTAAAATGGATGATAAGATTAAATGAGAAATATGACATAACAGACCAGATAGAGAGTATTAAAAGGAAATTGAAAAGGAAAAGAGAAACTAGGTTAACACCTTTGCAGTGCCGAGTGATTCTGTACCGCTGTCTCGGAATGTACCATTTACAGTGTATGAGGAGAGGGAGACGGGGAACAGACAGCGGTTCATCCTCTGGACAAAAGAGCAGAACGAACTGATCTCGTCTGGGGGATATGAACCATTCGTTACACTGCAGCACATTTCTTGTTACCTGGATGCTGTACATTCGGAGGTGGCATCCTGCAGGGACTTCAAGACTGGATTCTACCAGGTCTGCATACCTGAGGAGTCAACTTCACTCTTCAGTTTCTCTGATTCAGCTGGGAAGGTTTATTCTTTGACTCGACTTCCGATGGGTCATGTGTGTGCCCCAGAACTGATGAACACCATCGCTGCAGTAGTTGCTGGTGACCCGCTGTTCGTTAAGAAAGAATTTGCGGAGGAGGAAGTTGGGATTCACTGGTGGATTGATAACATTAGGTTATTTGGTCCCAAGGAGAAGGTTAAATGCGCAGCTGAGAGGATGGACTCCTTTGCCAGAATGGCAGAATTTCGATAAAGTGGGAAGTAACGGACTGGGAGCTTTTGGCTCCTGCCCTATTCCCGATGTAAACTTTCTTTTTATTTTTTATTTTTTTTAACAGGCCCAAAGGGCGACAATGATGGTTGCTGACCAAGGAATAATATTCAAATGAATTTTCGTTTCAAAGAAACGAACAGAATTAAGAGAGAGGCAGAGAAAAAAAAGAAAAAAAAGAAAGAAAAGAAAAAAGAAAAAAAAATATGAAGAGGAAATAATCAAACATGAAAAAAAAAAAAAAAAATATATAAATAAAAAAACGTTGTATGAAAAAGGAAAAAAAAAATAAAGACCAGAAAAGGAAAGAGAAAATGAAAAGGTATAATATTATTGTGGGGATATGAGGGATAGCAGGGAGATGCTCTTTTTTTTTTTTTTTTTTATTTTTTTTTTTTTATTTATTATTTAAAAAAAAAGGAAACAATCAGTTTAGTGTCTCGATCAGGACGGAAAATAGAAATTAATCGACATAGTCGATCGATAGAAAAAAAAACAATGATAACATTGTTTATTCTTTTTTTTTTTTTTTTTTTTTAAATTCTTTTTATTTATTTTTTAAGAAAAAAAAAACGGAAAATAGAAATTAGTCGACAAAGTCGATCGATAAAAAAACAATGATAACATTGTTTATTCTTTTTTTTTTTTTTTTTTTTTTTAAATTATTTTTATTTATTTTTTAAGAAAAAAAAACGGAAAATAGAAATTAGTCGACAAAGTCGAACGATAAAAAAAACAATGATAACATTGTTTATTCTTTTTTTTATTTTTTTTTTTTTATATTCTTTTTTATTAATTTTGAAAAAAAAAAAAAAAACAATCAGTTTAGCGTCTTGACCAGGACGGAAAATAGAAAGTAATCGACATAGTCGATCGATAAAAAAACAATGATAACATTGTTTATTCTTTTTTTTTTTTTTTTTTTTTTTTTAAATTCTTTTTATTCTTTATTTTTAAGAAAAAAAAAACGGAAAATAGAAATTAGTCGACAAAGTCGAACGATAAAAAAACAATGATAACATTGTTTATTCTTTTTTTTATTTTTTTTTTTTATATTCTTTTTTATTAATTTTGAAAAAAAAAAAAAAAAAAAAACAATCAGTTTAGCGTCTTGACCAGGACGGAAAATAGAAAGTAATCGACATAGTCGATCGATAAAAATACAATGATAACATTGTTTAATCTTTTATAATTTTTTATTTTTTTTTTTGTTTTAAAAAAAAAAAAAAAAAAAACAAGCGGAATTGATCATAATGGGTGGTAGGGGTTGTTATAACTTCGTTTGAAAATTCTTCTTTTTTGATTTCTTTTTTTTTTTTCTTTTTACAGGAGTTAAGGTCACTTTCAGGAGACAACACATTAACAAGAGCAGCAAGCAGAGTTGACACTATCAATTCAAATTTGAAATACCGGGAATTAATTTACAAGGAGGTATCTCAAGTGACTTGGTATCTCTAGCGTGTCGGTATCTCTGGAGTGCTGGTATCTCGTATGTGCGTTGGTATCTCATGAGTGATGGTATCTCTTGTGCATTAGAGAAACGAAAAAGAATGTCATGACCATGACGGAAGAATTGAGGAATTGAGTTAACATGTTCAATTTAACTTATTTAAACTTTTTTTTTTTTTTAACAGACCGTAACTATTTGAAAATAAAATGTAGATGGGAAACAGTGAAAAGTAAAATGGATGATAAGATTAAATGAGAAATATGACATAACAGACCAGATAGAGAGTATTAAAAGGAAATTGAAAAGGAAAAGAGAAACTAGGTTAACACCTTTGCAGTGCCGAGTGATTCTGTACCGCTGTCTCGGAATGTACCATTTACAGTGTATGAGGAGAGGGAGACGGGGAACAGACAGCGGTTCATCCTCTGGACAAAAGAGCAGAACGAACTGATCTCGTCTGGGGGATATGAACCATTCGTTACACTGCAGCACATTTCTTGTTACCTGGATGCTGTACATTCGGAGGTGGCATCCTGCAGGGACTTCAAGACTGGATTCTACCAGGTCTGCATACCTGAGGAGTCAACTTCACTCTTCAGTTTCTCTGATTCAGCTGGGAAGGTTTATTCTTTGACTCGACTTCCGATGGGTCATGTGTGTGCCCCAGAACTGATGAACACCATCGCTGCAGTAGTTGCTGGTGACCCGCTGTTCGTTAAGAAAGAATTTGCGGAGGAGGAAGTTGGGATTCACTGGTGGATTGATAACATTAGGTTATTTGGTCCCAAGGAGAAGGTTAAATGCGCAGCTGAGAGGATGGACTCCTTTGCCAGAATGGCAGAATTTCGATAAAGTGGGAAGTAACGGACTGGGAGCTTTTGGCTCCTGCCCTATTCCCGATGTAAACTTTCTTTTTATTTTTTATTTTTTTTAACAGGCCCAAAGGGCGACAATGATGGTTGCTGACCAAGGAATAATATTCAAATGAATTTTCGTTTCAAAGAAACGAACAGAATTAAGAGAGAGGCAGAGAAAAAAAAGAAAAAAAAGAAAGAAAAGAAAAAAGAAAAAAAAATATGAAGAGGAAATAATCAAACATGAAAAAAAAAAAAAAAATATATATAAATAAAAAAACGTTGTATGAAAAAGGAAAAAAAAAATAAAGACCAGAAAAGGAAAGAGAAAATGAAAAGGTATAATATTATTGTGGGGATATGAGGGATAGCAGGGAGATGCTCTTTTTTTTTTTTTTTTTTATTTTTTTTTTTTTATTTATTATTTAAAAAAAAAGGAAACAATCAGTTTAGTGTCTCGATCAGGACGGAAAATAGAAATTAATCGACATAGTCGATCGATAGAAAAAAAAACAATGATAACATTGTTTATTCTTTTTTTTTTTTTTTTTTTTTTTTTAAATCCTTTTAATTATTTTAAAGAAAAAACTTCCGTTTAGCGTCTTGACCAGGACAGAAAATAGAAAGTAATCGACATAGTCGATCGATAAAAAAAAAACAATGATAACATTGTTTATTCCTTTTTTTTTTTTTTTTTTTTTTTTAACTTTTTATTTATTTCTTAAAGAAAAAACAATCAGTTTAGCGTCCTGACCAGGACGGAAAATAGAAAGTAATCGACATAGTCGATCGATAAAAAAAACAATGATAACATTGTTTATTCCTTTTTTTTTTTTTTTTTTTATTTATCTTTTTATTTATTTTTTAAAGAAAAAACAATCAGTTTAGCGTCCTGACCAGGACGGAAAATAGAAATTAGTCGACAAAGTCGATCGATAAGAAACAATGATAACATTGTTTATTCATTTTTTTTTTTTTTTTTTTTTTATATTCTTTTTATTAATTTTTAAAAAAAAAAAAAAAATCAGTTTAGCGTCTTGACCAGGACGGAAAGTAGACAGTAATCGACAAAGTCGATCGATAAAAAAAACAATGATAACATTGTTTATTCTTTTTTTTTTTTTTTTTTTTTTTTTAAATTCTTTTTATTCTTTATTTTTAAGAAAAAAAAAACGGAAAATAGAAATTAGTCGACAAAGTCGAACGATAAAAAAACAATGATAACATTGTTTATTCTTTTTTTTATTTTTTTTTTTTATATTCTTTTTTATTAATTTTGAAAAAAAAAAAAAAAAAAAAACAATCAGTTTAGCGTCTTGACCAGGACGGAAAATAGAAAGTAATCGACATAGTCGATCGATAAAAATACAATGATAACATTGTTTAATCTTTTATAATTTTTTATTTTTTTTTTTGTTTTAAAAAAAAAAAAAAAAAAAACAAGCGGAATTGATCATAATGGGTGGTAGGGGTTGTTATAACTTCGTTTGAAAATTCTTCTTTTTTGATTTCTTTTTTTTTTTTCTTTTTACAGGAGTTAAGGTCACTTTCAGGAGACAACACATTAACAAGAGCAGCAAGCAGAGTTGACACTATCAATTCAAATTTGAAATACCGGGAATTAATTTACAAGGAGGTATCTCAAGTGACTTGGTATCTCTAGCGTGTCGGTATCTCTGGAGTGCTGGTATCTCGTATGTGCGTTGGTATCTCATGAGTGATGGTATCTCTTGTGCATTAGAGAAACGAAAAAGAATGTCATGACCATGACGGAAGAATTGAGGAATTGAGTTAACATGTTCAATTTAACTTATTTAAACTTTTTTTTTTTTTTAACAGACCGTAACTATTTGAAAATAAAATGTAGATGGGAAACAGTGAAAAGTAAAATGGATGATAAGATTAAATGAGAAATATGACATAACAGACCAGATAGAGAGTATTAAAAGGAAATTGAAAAGGAAAAGAGAAACTAGGTTAACACCTTTGCAGTGCCGAGTGATTCTGTACCGCTGTCTCGGAATGTACCATTTACAGTGTATGAGGAGAGGGAGACGGGGAACAGACAGCGGTTCATCCTCTGGACAAAAGAGCAGAACGAACTGATCTCGTCTGGGGGATATGAACCATTCGTTACACTGCAGCACATTTCTTGTTACCTGGATGCTGTACATTCGGAGGTGGCATCCTGCAGGGACTTCAAGACTGGATTCTACCAGGTCTGCATACCTGAGGAGTCAACTTCACTCTTCAGTTTCTCTGATTCAGCTGGGAAGGTTTATTCTTTGACTCGACTTCCGATGGGTCATGTGTGTGCCCCAGAACTGATGAACACCATCGCTGCAGTAGTTGCTGGTGACCCGCTGTTCGTTAAGAAAGAATTTGCGGAGGAGGAAGTTGGGATTCACTGGTGGATTGATAACATTAGGTTATTTGGTCCCAAGGAGAAGGTTAAATGCGCAGCTGAGAGGATGGACTCCTTTGCCAGAATGGCAGAATTTCGATAAAGTGGGAAGTAACGGACTGGGAGCTTTTGGCTCCTGCCCTATTCCCGATGTAAACTTTCTTTTTATTTTTTATTTTTTTTAACAGGCCCAAAGGGCGACAATGATGGTTGCTGACCAAGGAATAATATTCAAATGAATTTTCGTTTCAAAGAAACGAACAGAATTAAGAGAGAGGCAGAGAAAAAAAAGAAAAAAAAGAAAGAAAAGAAAAAAGAAAAAAAAATATGAAGAGGAAATAATCAAACATGAAAAAAAAAAAAAAAATATATATAAATAAAAAAACGTTGTATGAAAAAGGAAAAAAAAAATAAAGACCAGAAAAGGAAAGAGAAAATGAAAAGGTATAATATTATTGTGGGGATATGAGGGATAGCAGGGAGATGCTCTTTTTTTTTTTTTTTTTTATTTTTTTTTTTTTATTTATTATTTAAAAAAAAAGGAAACAATCAGTTTAGTGTCTCGATCAGGACGGAAAATAGAAATTAATCGACATAGTCGATCGATAGAAAAAAAAACAATGATAACATTGTTTATTCTTTTTTTTTTTTTTTTTTTTTTTTTAAATCCTTTTAATTATTTTAAAGAAAAAACTTCCGTTTAGCGTCTTGACCAGGACAGAAAATAGAAAGTAATCGACATAGTCGATCGATAAAAAAAAAACAATGATAACATTGTTTATTCCTTTTTTTTTTTTTTTTTTTTTTTTAACTTTTTATTTATTTCTTAAAGAAAAAACAATCAGTTTAGCGTCCTGACCAGGACGGAAAATAGAAAGTAATCGACATAGTCGATCGATAAAAAAAACAATGATAACATTGTTTATTCCTTTTTTTTTTTTTTTTTTTATTTATCTTTTTATTTATTTTTTAAAGAAAAAACAATCAGTTTAGCGTCCTGACCAGGACGGAAAATAGAAATTAGTCGACAAAGTCGATCGATAAGAAACAATGATAACATTGTTTATTCATTTTTTTTTTTTTTTTTTTTTTATATTCTTTTTATTAATTTTTAAAAAAAAAAAAAAAATCAGTTTAGCGTCTTGACCAGGACGGAAAGTAGACAGTAATCGACAAAGTCGATCGATAAAAAAAACAATGATAACATTGTTTATTTCTTTTTTTTTTTTTTTTTTTTTTATATCTTTTATTTATTTTTTAAAGGAATAAACAATCAGTTTAGCGTCTTGACCAGGACGGAAAATAGAAATTAGTCGACAAAGTCGATCGATAAGAACCAATGATAACATTGTTTATTCATTTTTTTTTTTTTTTTTTTTTATTCTTTTTATTTATTTTTTAAAGAAAAAAATAATCAGTTTAGCGTCTTGACCAGGACGGAAAATAGAAATTAGTCGACAAAGTCGATCGATAAAAAAAAACAATGATAACATTGTTTATTCCTTTTTTTTTTTTTTTTTTTTTTTTTTTTTATATCTTTTATTTATTTTTAAAGAAAAAACAATCAGTTTAGCGTCTTGACCAGGACGGAAAATAGAAATTAGTCGACAAAGTCGATCGATAAGAAACAATGATAACATTGTTTATTCTTTTTTTTTTTTTTTTTTTTTTTATTCTTTTTATTTATTTTTTAAAGAAAAGAAAACGGAAAATAGAAATTAGTCGACAGAGTCGATCGATAAAAAAACAATGATAACATTGTTTATTCTTTTTTTTTTTTTTTTTTTTTTATTCTTTTTATTTATTTTTAGAAAAACAATCAGTTTAGCGTCTTGACCAGGACGGAAAATAGAAATTAGTCGACAAAGCCGATCGATAAAAACAATGATAACATTGTTTATTCCTTTTTTTTTTTTTTTTTTTTTTTTTTTTTTAACATCACATGGAAACCAAGTGATACTGTGGATCTCTCTCCGGAGTATGAGTTCTTGGGGGTCACCTTTGATCACCATACAGACAGGGTGAGCTTGGGGACCAAGATTGGGAGAAAAATCAAGAACACCAACCTTGATTCATTGACTGCATCGGAGTTGGAGTCCTTAGGAGGTCGCCTGTTGCATGCCAGCTCCATTGTTGGAGTTCCACCTGGGAAGTACTGGTTTAGCTTGAAGTATCTTCGCAGAGTCACAAATTACTTGAACAAGGGAACCCTACAAGTACAGCAGGTACTAAAATTGCCCCGTTCAGTAAGGAGGGAATTAAAAATGTGGATCGGTGCTGTGCAGAAGGAGAGAATAATTATGCCTGAGCAGAAAGAGGGGAGGACTGCCGAAGTGTTTGTAGATGCCTCATTGCAGGGATGGGGAGGTGTCATTGTTTGGAAAACAGGTGAGTTGGAAATTCTTGGTGCGGCATGGCCTGCTGGTGAAGACCGACATATAAATATCCTTGAAGCGGACGCTCTTGGGAAGACACTCAAAGGAATTGCAAAGGCCGACCACCTTTCCATCTGGGTTGACAACACTACAGTTTGTGGTGCTTTTCGGAAGAAGATGTGTGTTCGCTCACACAGTCTCAACAGGTGTTTGATAACTGCGATTGAATGCCTTTTAGTTTTGAAATGTTCCTACTCCCTTGCCTGGGTAAGCACGAAGCTAAACCCAGCAGACATTCCTTCTCGAGAGGAAGTCTCACACGGAACGAGAGCGAAGGTTGAACAAGCGTTGGGGTCGTTCTTTAACTCGCGTGGTGGTGGTGGTGCCGGTGTCCCGTCGAATCGAAACGGCCCGGTACAACCCCTACGCAGAAGTAATCTGCACCACAGTGTAGATTCTTCTTTGTGATCTCAGACTTGTTAACTGCATGTTCATTCAATTAAGTATACTTCTCTTTCCCAGGTGCATACAGTATAGGAAGGCTAATTATCAAAATTCCATTTAGGTAATTTGCCACCGAAACTGAGCACCAAACAAAAACCGCCGTCAGCGGGTTTTGAACCCTCGACCGCCATTCTTGCAGACCGGCGTTCTATCAATTGAGCTATGTAGCCACATAATCGACGTCTCTTTTATTTCTATAAGTCAATGTCTCTATTAGTTTTCTGACGATATCAAATATTTCTATCCCTTTATCAGTTCTCACACCCCTGTCTTCATCACAAGAAAACTTATATTTAAATTAAGTCCCACCCACCCTTCCCCCGCCGGTGTCCCGTCGAATCGAAACGGCCCGGTACAACCCCTACGCAGAAGTAATCTGCACCACAGTGTAGATTCTTCTTTGTGATCTCAGACTTGTTAACTGCATGTTCATTCAATTAAGTATACTTCTCTTTCCCAGGTGCATACAGTATAGGAAGGCTAATTACCACCAGCTCCACACACAAAGTTTTAAAAAACGACAATCTGCACACAAAGTTCTAAAAAACGACAATCTGCACACAAAGTTTTCGCAAACCACCAGTTCCACACAAAATTTTTAAAAAACAGCAAGCTCCAAACACAAAGTTTTAAAAAACGACAAGCTCTGCACACAAAGTTTTCACAAACCACCAGTTCCACACAAAATTTTTAAAAAACAGCAAGCTCCACACACAAAGTTTTCAAAAACCACCAGCTCCACACAAAAACTTTAAAAAACAGCAAGCTCCAAACACAATTTCGATAAAGTGGGAAGTAACGGACTGGGAGCTTTTGGCTCCTGCCCTATTCCCGATGTAAACTTTCTTTTTATTTTTTATTTTTTTTAACAGGCCCAAAGGGCGACAATGATGGTTGCTGACCAAGGAATAATATTCAAATGAATTTTCGTTTCAAAGAAACGAACAGAATTAAGAGAGAGGCAGAGAAAAAAAAGAAAAAAAAGAAAGAAAAGAAAAAAGAAAAAAAATATGAAGAGGAAATAATCAAACATGAAAAAAAAAAAAAAAAATATATATAAATAAAAAAACGTTGTATGAAAAAGGAAAAAAAAAAAATAAAGACCAGAAAAGGAAAGAGAAAATGAAAAGGTATAATATTATTGTGGGGATATGAGGGATAGCAGGGAGATGCTCTTTTTTTTTTTTTTTTTATTTTTTTTTTTTTTATTTATTATTTAAAAAAAAAGGAAACAATCAGTTTAGTGTCTCGATCAGGACGGAAAATAGAAATTAATCGACATAGTCGATCGATAGAAAAAAAAACAATGATAACATTGTTTATTCTTTTTTTTTTTTTTTTTTTTTTTTTAAATCCTTTTGAGTTGAATTACCAGGTGAGATTTGGACAGTTAGCTTTTGGCTAAGGCCCTCCCTGAAGAGCAAGAACAAAAAAACTACTCACACCTGAAGAAAACATACACAAAGAACACACTGTAAGCTGTGTGTGTATTTTGTGTTTGTCACAACAGGAGAGAAAAGAAAGAATGTCAAGGTTGGTCACCTTGCCTATCAACGCACAACATTGGTGGTCTCTACTAGACCCTGAGTGATCCCACTGGATCTCTCATCGTTCATAGTACCCTGTGTGAAGTTATAAAATCAAAGGTAAACTATGAACTACAAATGACTTAGCCTGTTATTATAATGCCACAGGCAGGCCCTGCATTCAGCAACTATCCAGCAGTGCTTGGATGTCCTGATCTTCTTCTAAAAAAAAGAAAGAAAAACAAAACTGTAGCTGGGATCACTCAGGATCAACAGACTACCAATGCTACCTGTTGTACTTGCTCACTATGGGGGGTGATGCCAAACACCCAGAAGTACTAAACTGCTTTCCTTCTTGCTGCCCAGGAGTTTCTGACCAGAACTAATAGAAAATAAAAAGTAGATGGGAAACAATAAAAAGTAAAATGGATATAACTGAAGTTAAACAAGACAAATGAAGCAACAGACCAGAACAGATAGGGAATAAAAAGAAAAGATATAGGCAAGAGTTATTGTAGTAAAAGATAACAAATAAAAAAAGCAAGTATCAACACATGATTAAATTACACCAGCAGCTAACAAACAACATAAGATTGAAGATCAGTTGCCAGAGTATTTCAACCATGGTAGAATACTCGCCCCTCTGGCAGGGATTATCCCAGACTTGTCCTTTAATTTAGTTGGACACCATGGCTTACAACCCTTCCAGAGGGAAGCACCATTATGACTTCTATTTTTTTCCTTCAAGAAAATCATAAGGTGGGAACAAAGAAAAATGCTAAGAGGAACCCCCTATTAACACCTAAGACATCTAAACTGCAGCCCAGCCTATGCCCAATGCACTAACAGGTCATTCCCTCACACTCAGATCAAAAAATCAAAGTTCAGAGTGCATCTTAGCGTGAATGAGAGAATTTCCTCCCGCTTATTTTGAACAAAAGGGATAGGAGAAGGGATAGAAAACGAACATAAAAATAAAATTCTAAGTGAGAAACACTTAGCAGAAACACTTAGCAGCTTTTAAGGAGCTGAAAAGCAAAAAAAAATCTAAGTGAGAAACACTTAGTAGAAACAATTCGTAGCTAATTAAGCTGAAAATAAAAAAATAAAAAATTTCTAAGTGAGAAATACTTAGCAACTTTTAGAACAAATATTTCAGTAAATAACCTGTAATGATTAAACCATTACAGGTTTGATGTCAAAACTGACAAGGACTGAGTTGAATTACCAGGTGAGATTTGGACAGTTAGCTTTTGGCTAAGGCCCTCCCTGAAGAGCAAGAACAAAAAAACTACTCACACCTGAAGAAAACATACACAAAGAACACACTGTAAGCTGTGTGTGTATTTTGTGTTTGTCACAACAGGAGAGAAAAGAAAGAATGTCAAGGTTGGTCACCTTGCCTATCAACGCACAACATTGGTGGTCTCTACTAGACCCTGAGTGATCCCACTGGATCTCTCATCGTTCATAGTACCCTGTGTGAAGTTATAAAATCAAAGGTAAACTATGAACTACAAATGACTTAGCCTGTTATTATAATGCCACAGGCAGGCCCTGCATTATTTTAAAGAAAAAACTTCCGTTTAGCGTCTTGACCAGGACAGAAAATAGAAAGTAATCGACATAGTCGATCGATAAAAAAAAAACAATGATAACATTGTTTATTCCTTTTTTTTTTTTTTTTTTTTTTTTAACTTTTTATTTATTTCTTAAAGAAAAAACAATCAGTTTAGCGTCCTGACCAGGACGGAAAATAGAAAGTAATCGACATAGTCGATCGATAAAAAAAACAATGATAACATTGTTTATTCCTTTTTTTTTTTTTTTTTTTATTTATCTTTTTATTTATTTTTTAAAGAAAAAACAATCAGTTTAGCGTCCTGACCAGGACGGAAAATAGAAATTAGTCGACAAAGTCGATCGATAAGAAACAATGATAACATTGTTTATTCATTTTTTTTTTTTTTTTTTTTATATTCTTTTTATTAATTTTTAAAAAAAAAAAAAAATCAGTTTAGCGTCTTGACCAGGACGGAAAGTAGACAGTAATCGACAAAGTCGATCGATAAAAAAAACAATGATAACATTGTTTATTTCTTTTTTTTTTTTTTTTTTTTATATCTTTTATTTATTTTTTAAAAGAATAAACAATCAGTTTAGCGTCTTGACCAGGACGGAAAATAGAAATTAGTCGACAAAGTCGATCGATAAGAAACAATGATAACATTGTTTATTCATTTTTTTTTTTTTTTTTTTTATTCTTTTTATTTATTTTTTAAAGAAAAAAATAATCAGTTTAGCGTCTTGACCAGGACGGAAAATAGAAATTAGTCGACAAAGTCGATCGATAAGAAACAATGATAACATTGTTTATTCATTTTTTTTTTTTTTTTTTTATTCTTTTTATTTATTTTTTAAAGAAAAAAATAATCAGTTTAGCGTCTTGACCAGGACGGAAAATAGAAATTAGTCGACAAAGTCGATCGATAAAAAAAAACAATGATAACATTGTTTATTCCTTTTTTTTTTTTTTTTTTTTTTTTTATATCTTTTATTTATTTTTAAAGAAAAAACAATCAGTTTAGCGTCTTGACCAGGACGGAAAATAGAAATTAGTCGACAAAGTCGATCGATAAGAAACAATGATAACATTGTTTATTCTTTTTTTTTTATTTTTTTTTTTTTTTTTTATATTTTTTTTTAATTTATTTTTAAAGAAGAAACAATCAATTTAGCGTCTTGACCAGGACGGAAAATAGAAAGTAATCGACATAGTCGATCGATAAAAAAACAATGATAACATTGTTTATTCTTTTTTTTTTTTTTTTTTTAAATTCTTTTTTATTTATTTTTAAAGAAAAAAAAAATAGAAATTAGTCGACAAGGTCGAACGATAAAAAAAAACAATGATAACATTGTTTAATCTTTTTTTTTTTATTTTTTTTTTATTTTTTTTTTATTTTTTTTTTTATATTCTTTTTTATTAATTTTGAAAAAAACAATCAGTTTAGCGTCTTGACCAGGACGGAAAATAGAAAGTAATCGACATAGTCGATCGATAAAAAAACAATGATAACATTGTTTATTCTTTTTTTTTTTTTTTTTTAAATTCTTTTTTATTTATTTTTAAAGAAAAAAACGGAAAATAGAAATTAGTCGACAAGGTCGAACGATAAAAAAAACAATGATAACATTGTTTAATCTTTTTTTTTTTATTTTTTTTTTATTTTTTTTTTATTTTTTTTTTTATATTCTTTTTTATTAATTTTGAAAAAAACAATCAGTTTAGCGTCTTGACCAGGACGGAAAATAGAAAGTAATCGACATAGTCGATCGATAAAAAAACAATGATAACATTGTTTATTCTTTTTTTTTTTTTTTTTTTAAATTCTTTTTATTTATTTTTTAAAGAAAAAAAAGAAAATAGAAATTAGTCGACAGAGTCGATCGATAAAAAAAACAATGATAACATTGTTTATTCTTTTTTTTTTTTTATTTTTTTTTTTTTATATTCTTTTTTAATTTTGAAAAAAAAAAAACAATCAGTTTAGCGTCTTGACCAGGACGGAAAATAGAAAGTGATCGACATAGTCGATCGATAAAAAAAAAAAAAAATGATAACATTGTTTATTCTTTTTTTGTTTTTTAAATTCTTTTTATTTATTTTTAAAGAAAAAAAACGGAAAATAGAAATTAGTCGACAAAGTCGAACGATAAAAAAAAACAATGATAACATTGTTTATTCTTTTTTTTTTTTTATTTTTTTTTTTTATATTCTTTTTTATTAATTTTGAAAAAAAACAATCAGTTTAGCGTCTTGACCAGGACGGAAAATAGAAAGTAATCGACATAGTCGATCGATAAAAAAACAATGATAACATTGTTTAATCTTTTTTTTTTTTTTTTTTAAATTCTTTTTATTTATTTTTTAAAGAAAAAAAACGGAAAATAGAAATTAGTCGACAGAGTCGATCGATAAAAAAAAACAATGATAACATTGTTTGATCTTTTATAATTTTTTTTTTTTATTTGTTTTATTTGTTTTTAAAAAAAAAAAAAACAAGCGGAATTGATCATAATGGGTGGTAGGGGTTGTTATAACTTCGTTTGAAAATTCTTCTTTTTTGATTTCTTTTTTTTTTTTTTCTTTTTATAGGAGTTAAGATCACTTTCAGGAGACAACACATGAACAAGAGCAGCAAGCAGAGTTGACACTATCAATTCAAATTTGAAATACCGGGAATTAATTTACAAGGAGGTATCTCAAGTGACTTGGTATCTCTAGCGTGTCGGTATCTCTGGAGTGCTGGTATCTCGTATGTGCGTTGGTATCTCATGAGTGATGGTATCTCTTGTGCATTAGAAAAACGAAAAAGAATGTCATGACCATGACGGAAGAATTGAGGAATTGAGTTAACATGTTCAATTTAACTTATTTAAACTTTTTTTTTTTTTAACAGACCGTAACTATTTGAAAATAAAATGTAGATGGGAAACAGTGAAAAGTAAAATGGATGATAAAATTAATTGAGAAATATGACATAACAGACCAGATAGAGAGTATTAAAAGGAAAATGAAAAGGAAAAGAGAAACTAGGTTAACACTTATTTAAATTAAGACCGGTTAGTCAGTTTAAGGTCCTGACTAGGACCAACAAAAAAGAAAGAAAAAAAATTAACGATCAAGCTGAGCTGATCTTGTTTTTATTACAAATAGGGGAGCGGGAGGGATGGAAGGAATAGAGGAAAAAAAAAGAAAAGGTTGATCAATTGGATCTGATCGTCGAGAAGAAGAAATTATTTTAAAGGTTGATCGGTATAGCCGATCGTTGAGAAAAATAAACAGATATAAATACAATCAGTTTAAATTAAAAAAGAAAAAAAGATTAACGATCAAGCTGAGCTGATCTTGTTTTTATTTAAAATTAGGGGAGCGGGAGGGATGGAAGGAATAAAGGAAAAAAAAAAAAAAAAAAGGTCGATCAATTTGATCTGATCGTCGAGAAGAAGAAAACAATTATTTTAAAAAAATGATCGGTATAGCCGATCGTTGAGAAAAGAACAGATATAAATACAATCGGTTTTGGTGATCGACGAGTGGAGCGATCACTTGACAAGAAGGAAAAAGAAAGGACCGATTAATTGGGGCTTTGGTTGTATTCCCAAGGCATATTTTTTTTTTTTTTTTTTTTTTATTATTCATTTACATTATTTATTTTATTTTTTTTTTTTTAAATTAATAATCACATTTTGTTCAAAAATATTTCATATTAGAGTAAAAGAAAAAGAAAAAAAGAAATAAGAGAAAAAAAAAAAAAAAAACCATTGCTGGCCCCCTCACCACTCATAGAGGATGAGGAGGCCAGTAAGGCGTCACTCAAATCTATGCCAAGCCTTGGGAACTTGGATTGGGGTTTAGACCATTTATAATTAACAATTAACAATTAACCTGATTAACGTTATGATCTGACGGACATAAACATATCGATAAAATAATACAAACAAAAACGAACAATAAATAATAAATAAGCTAAAAAAACTAAATAAACAAAATGATGTGAAAGTAAGGAAAAAGAGAATTACAAGGGGGTGGAGTCACCGTGAACGTCATCAGCAGAACATCTCCTTCGATTGTAACGATATCTTGATGGAGGGGTCCGTTTTTTCAGAGTTGAACGCTCAGACTTTCTCGGCGGAGTTTCATTTTCCTCATGTTCTTCTGTGTCTGGCGGACTCAAACCTTCTGCCCATGAAGCTAATTGGAACTTCAGGGCCGCAATTTGAGACCGTGCCAAGGCGAGTTGAGCATTTAAATCGCTCGCCAGTCCCGTTAACATCATGGATTGCTCAAGCTGCTCTGCGTGAGTTGTACACCGTTGGTGATTCAGCTCCGAGAGGCGAAGTTGGGCATCCAAAAGTTGTTCTGAGAGCTCTGCCGCTTTCTCGTTTGTTTCGAGAGAGTCATCTACTGCTCGACAGTAATTCTCGAGTAAGTCAATCCTACCCTCGGACCATTGTCTCGCAATAGGTGTATTCTCTTTAACGGAGATAACGTGACTCTCTTGTCGTAAAATCTTGGTCGGCGTGCGGTCGAGAGCTTCACTCCGCGGCATTGTCGGAGGAATTGAGGCTAGAGGACAAAGAGGGGTGATATAATTAAGGGTAGGGATAAGGGGTTTAATAAGAGGAGTAAAAAGACTACTCGTAGTTGTAAAGAGCGAGAGGTAGTTCTTTGCTATCTTCATCATAGCAACAGATTCATACAAAACGGGGGTTCGGGGGGAAACTTGTTGACTAAAGTGGGTCATGCGGGGACGCGCGGCACGCAAACTCTCGACCTCCTGTTGAGTATAGAAAAGTTTTCAAAAACGACAAGCTCTGCACACAAAGTTTTCACAAGCCACCAGCTCCACACACAACGTTTTCAAAAACCACCAGCTACACACAACAACTTTTAAAAAACAGCAAGCTCCAAACACAAAGTTTTAAAAAACGACGAGCTCTGCACACAAAGTTTCACAAGCCACCAGCTCCACACAAAAAGTTTCAAAAAACAGCAAGCTCCAACACAAAGTTTTAAAAAACGACTAGCTCCACACACAAAGTTTTAAAAAACAACAAGCTCCACACACAAAGTTTAAAAAAACGACAAGCTCCAAACACAAAGTTTTAAAAAACGGCAAAGTTTTCAAAAACCACCAGCTCCACACAAAAACTTTTAAAAAACAGCAAGCTCCAAAAACAAAGTTTTAAAAAACGACAAGCTCCGCACACAAAGTTTTCGCAAACCACCAGTTCCACACAAAATTTTTAAAAAACAGCAAGCTCCACACACAAAGTTTTAGAAAACGACAAGCTCCGCACACAAAGTTTTCACAAACCACCAGCTCCACACACAAAGTTTTCAAAAACCACCAGCTACACACACAAAGTTTAAAAAAACGACAAGCTCCGCACACAAAGTTTTCGCAAACCACCAGTTCCACACAAAGTTTTTAAAAAACAGCAAGCTCCAAACACAAAGTTTTAAAAAACGACGAGCTCTGCACAAGCCACCAGCTCCGCACAAAATTTTTAAAAAACAGCAAGCTCCACACACAAAGTTTAAAAAAACGACAAGCTCCACACACAAAGTTTTAAAAAACGACAAGCTCCGCACACAAAGTTTTCACAAACCACCAGCTCCACACACAAAGTTTTCAAAAACCACCAGCTACACACAACAACTTTTAAAAAATTGCAAGCTCCACACACAAAGTTTTAAAAAACGACAAGCTCCGCACACAAAGTTTTCAAAAACCACCAGCTCCACACACAAAGTTTTAAAAAACGACAAGCTCCGCACACAAAGTTTTCGCAAACCACCAGTTCCACACAAAATTTTTAAAAAACAGCAAGCTCCACACACAAAGTTTTAGAAAACGACAAGCTCCGCACACAAAGTTTTAAAAAACGACAAGCTCCGCACACAAAGTTTTAAAAAACGACAAGCTCCGCACACAAAGTTTTCACAAACCACCAGCTCCACACACAAAGTTTTCAAAAACCACCAGCTACACACAACAACTTTTAAAAAATTGCAAGCTCCACACACAAAGTTTTAAAAAACGACAAGCTCCGCACACAAAGTTTTCAAAAACCACCAGCTCCGCACACAAAGTTTTCGCAAACCACCAGTTCCACACAAAATTTTTAAAAAACAGCAAGCTCCACACACAAAGTTTTAGAAAACGACAAGCTCCGCACACAAAGTTTTCACAAACCACCAGCTCCACACACAAAGTTTTCAAAAACCACCAGCTACACACAACAACTTTTAAAAAATTGCAAGCTCCACACACAAAGTTTTCAAAAACGACAAGCTCCGCACACAAAGTTGTCACAAACCACCAGTTCCGCACAAAATTTTTAAAAAACAGCAAGCTCCAAACACAAAGTTTTAGAAAACGACAAGCTCCGCACACAAAGTTTTCACAAACCACCAGCTCCACACACAAAGTTTTCAAAAACCACCAGAATTTCGATAAAGTGGGAAGTAACGGACTGGGAGCTTTTGGCTCCTGCCCTATTCCCGATGTAAACTTTCTTTTTATTTTTATTTTTTTTTAACAGGCCCAAAGGGCGACAATGATGGTTGCTGACCAAGGAATAATATTCAAATGAATTTTCGTTTCAAAGAAACGAACAGAATTAAGAGAGAGGCAGAGAAAAAAAAAAAAAAAAAAAAGAAAGAAAAGAAAAAAAAAAAAAAAAAATATGAAGAGGAAATAATCAAACATGAAAAAAATAAAAAAAAATAAAATATAAATAAAAAACGTTGTATGAAAAAGGAAAAAAAAAGAAGAAAAAAAAAAAAGACCAGAAAAGGAAAGAGAAAATGAAAAGGTATAATATTATTGTGGGGATATGAGGATAGCAGGGAGATGCTCTTTTTTTTTTTTTTTTTTTATTTATTATTTAAAAAAAAGGAAACAATCAGTTTAGCGTCTCGATCGGGACGGAAAATAGAAATTAATCGACATAGTCGATCGATAAAAAAACAATGATAACATTGTTTATTCTTTTTTTTTATTTTAAATTCTTTTTATTCATTTTTTAAAGAAAAAACAATCAGTTTAGCGTCTTGACCAGGACGGAAAATAGAAAGTGATCGACATAGTCGATCGATAAAAAAACAATGATAACATTGTTTATTCTTTTTTTTTTTTTTTTAAATTCTTATTATTTTTTTTTTTAAAGAAAAAAAAACGGAAAATAAAAATTAGTCGACAAAGTCGAACGATAAAAAAAAACAATGATAACATTGTTTATTCTTTTTTTTTTTGTTTTTTTTTTATATTCTTTTTTATTAATTTTGAAAAAAAAAACAATCAGTTTAGCGTCTTGACCAGGACGGAAAATAGAAAGTAATCGACATAGTCGATCGATAAAAAAACAATGATAACATTGTTTAATCTTTTTTTTTTTTTTTAAATTCTTTTTATTTATTTTTTAAAGAAAAAAAAACGGAAAATAGAAATTAGTCGACAAAGTCGAACGATAAAAAAAAACAATGATAACATTGTTTATTCTTTTTTTTGTATTTTTTTTATATTCTTTTTTATTAATTTTGAAAAAAAAAAAAAAAAACAATCAGTTTAGCGTCTTGACCAGGACGGAAAATAGAAAGTAATCGACATAGTCGATCGATAAAAAAAAACAATGATAACATTGTTTATTCTTTTTTTTTTTTTTTTTTTTAAATTCTTTTTATTTATTTTTTAAAAAGAAAAAAAAACGGAAAATAGAAATTAGTCAACAAAGTCGAACGATAAAAAAAAAAACAATGATAACATTGTTTATTCTTTCTTTTTTATTTTTTTTAAATTCTTTTTTATTAATTTTGAAAAAAAAAAAACAATCAGTTTAGCGTCTTGACCAGGACGGAAAATAGAAAGTGATCGACATAGTCGATCGATAAAAAAACAATGATAACATTGTTTATTCTTTTTTTTTTATTTTAAATTCTTTTTATTTATTTTTTAAAGAAAAAAAAAGGAAAGTAGAAATTAGTCGACAAAGTCGAACGATGAAAAAAAACAATGATAACATTGTTTATTCTTTTTTTTATTTTTTTTTTTTATTCTTTTTTATTAATTTTGAAAAAAAAACAATCAGTTTAGCGTCTTGACCAGGACGGAAAATAGAAAGTAATCGACATAGTCGATCGATAAGAAAACAATGATAACATTGTTTATTCTTTTTTTTTTTATTTTAAATTCTTTTTATTTATTTTTTAAAGAAAAAAACTGAAAATAGAAATTAGTCGACAAAGTCGAACGATAAAAAAAACAATGATAACATTGTTTATTCTTTTTTTATTTTTTTTTTATATTCTTTTTTATTAATTTTGAAAAAAAAAAAAACAATCAGTTTAGCGTCTTGACCAGGACGGAAAATAGAAAGTAATCGACATAGTCGATCGATAAAAAAAACAATGATAACATTGTTTATTCTTTTTTTTTATTTTAAAATCTTTTTATTTATTTTTTAAAGAAAAAAACTGAAAATAGAAATTAGTCGACAAAGTCGAACGATAAAAAAAACAATGATAACATTGTTTATTCATCTTTTTTATTTTAAATTCTTTTTATTTATTTTTTAAAGAAAAGAAACGGAAAATAGAAATTAGTCCGATAAAAAAAAAAACAATGATAACATTGTTTATTCTTTTTTTTATTTTTTTTTTTATATTCTTTTTTATTAATTTTTCACAAACCACCAGCTCCACACACAAAGTTTTCAAAAACCACCAGCTACACACAACAACTTTTAAAAAATTGCAAGCTCCACACGCAAAGTTTTAAAAAACGACAAGCTCCGCACACAAAGTTGTCACAAACCACCAGTTCCACACAAAATTTTTAAAAAACAGCAAGCTCCAAACACAAAGTTTTAGAAAACGACAAGCTCCACACACAAAGTTTTAAAAAACGACGAGCTCTGCACACAAAGTTTTCACAAGCCACCAGCTACACACACAAAGTTTTCAAAAACGACAAGCTCCGCACACAAAGTTTTCACAAACCACCAGCTCCACACACAAAGTTTTCAAAAACAGCAAGCTCCACACACAAAGTTTTCAAAAACCACCAGCTCCACACACAAAGTTTTAAAAAATAGCAAGCTCCACACACAAAGTTTTCAAAAACGACAAGCTCCGCACACAAAGTTTTCACAAGCCACCAGCTACACAAACAAAGTTTTCAAAAACGACAAGCTCCGCACACAAAGTTTTCACAAACCACCAGCTCCACACAAAAACTTTTAAAAAACGGCAAGCTCCGCACACAAAGTTTTCACAAACCACCAGCTCCACACACAAAGTTTTCAAAAACCACCAGCTCCACACACAAAGTTTTAAAAAACAGCAAGCTCCACATACAAAGTTTTCAAAAACCACCAGCTCCACACACAAAGTTTTAAAAAATAGCAAGCTCCACACACAAAGTTTTAAAAAACGACAAGCTCCGCACACAAAGTTTTCACAAACCACCAGCTCCACACACAATGAGGCGATCGGCAGGGGTGGAGGTTTCACGAATTTTCACGATCCTTCACGGTTTATCACGAGTTGTCACTACCTGTCACGGAAATTCAGGAAAATTCACTGCCAAAAACATGGTGAAAAATCGTGAATTTTCGTAAATTTTGATATTGAGATTTGTGGTCTTGGTAAAAAAAGCTACTCAGGGAGGGCCCGAACTGAATTGCTTCGTAGTTGTCATCGGCTCGTGGGGAGAATTATCGAGGTCTACCTAGGTAAGTATCATTGCAAGTCTGCATGTCATGTATCGTTCACTGTTCTGAAGCTCACTAATACACTTAGCAAAGTACAGGTCCAAATATATGACTCGAGTCTGAGAGACGATGTCGATGTTGCGAAAACATCGCGATTGCTTCTGATTGTTGAGTAGCTCAATCACATTCTTCAGAGTACTTGCAATGATGCACCGTTTTTAATACTAAAGTTCTCTTTAATCCAGCTCTTGTTACAGTTTCATGTGGTTGCTGAACTATTCTAGCACAGGTGGGTTGATAGGCATGTGTGGTGATCGTTGAAGTGGTGGTGCTTGTTAATCCTATCGTTCTCTACAGTTTATTGTGGTAATTCATTCACATGGCTCTCGTAAGAGAAACAGTGCAACTTCGCGATTACTTGCCAGCAGAGATCTTGCTGTATGTGACTAGCAGATCAAAGCTGTTAGATATATTGGGTGGTATGGGACTAGAAGTTGAAGATGACTTGGAGGTTAGGGCTCGTGTTGCTGGCACGGATGGCATGCTGATCTGGTGCGATGAGAAGATTGGTGAGGTTGACGGTGTATCGCAATACACTGTTGCTGGGACCCTGCATCTCCGCCCACAGCCACCAAGTACAGTTGTCCCGATCCTGTTGCAGCACATCGCCATGCGCCGCATTCCGCAGTTTACCCGCCAGCTTCATGGTCTTGACTCCGTCAGTTATTGGGCTGCACGAAGAGAGATGATCCGGTGGTTGTATGTGCAGGATTGTGTGTTCCTCATTCGCAACCAGGAGAGTACCTTCTGCCTGGTAAGTGACGCAACATCTGTGACAGAAAACTCTTCAGCGCTGCACATCACTGCTGCTACAGCTACGACTGCATGCTATAGTCTTGCATGCAGACTGACACAGAGCCACCAAGCTCAATCATTCTGTGACACACTACGACGTGCGCTGCACCACTTCCAGCAGCTCGGAATCTTAATCACTGATCCGGCACCACCACCTCTGTCAACCTGCACGATTACCTCTGCGCTCAGTGATCGGGGTGGATCAGAATACAGGATCAATATGGGTTGTCAGACTGTCTCCTGGCAGAGATGGGAGGAGTAATGGAAAGACACCACAGAACAGAACAGAACAGAACAGTCTGAATGAGAATGAGCCCCTCAGTGATTAAACCCACCGCACGCGATGCGCCGGTCCAAAGTCCGGAACCTCACCACAAGCGATGGTCAGGAAGGGTGATGGGTCACTGGGCACAAGCGATGCCCATTTAGTTGTCAAAGTGACATGTATGGCAAACTGAACAGGTTTGACATCGCACAGCACACCAGCACCAACGGTACCATCCTACTTGTGCGAGTTCCACATGAGAACATTGATGTCGACACACCATCGTTAAGACAGCAGAGATTGCAACAAAGACACATAGAGATCCAAAAGCAGTACTATTGCAACACATATTATTCACTGGATATCACTCACTTTTTTCACTAGAATTCACACGTTTTCACACATTTTCACGGGATTTCACTACCAGAAGCAGCAAAAAATTAAGTGAAAAATCGTGAAAAATCGTGAACACCTCCACCCTGCCGATCGCCTCATTGGTTCCCACATCCCAGATCAGCCAAAGAACAAGAGGGAGGGTGGGAAATTCAAAAGATGAAGAGGTCAGAGTGATAAAGTTATGTTAAGGTGTTGACTACATTATATCAAGACCAAACAATTATCTCAGATACTCTAAACATCAATAATTCCACTCTTTAATACTCCTTGAACTCCTTAGGGAATAATATGTACAGAATATTATAAATGAGTGAATACCGATATACTTTGTCTTTGCGTCTAAAACATAAATGTAAATTTATGCGAAATAGCTATCGGGTCGAAATGCTTCATTCTGAATTGAAATACAACTTGCAGAGTGCATTTCAGTTAAGGGAGGGATATTTTCCCATTCCGTTCCAATAGAAAGATGTTGTAATATATATCGATGAAATATGGCAGCGATAGTCGAGTGGTTATGGTCGTCGACTATAAATCGCTGCAACGTGAATGGCTTCTTAGACACAAGTCAGACTTTCCAAATGAGAACGGGAAGCGCGCGGCGATACCAGATGAAGAAATAAAGGATGAAGCAGAAGATGCTTGTTTGACACCCCAAAAGTCAAGCAGACACACCTTCTGAGTCTCACGACCAACTACAGACTCCGTTATGTCAACAGATGACTCCCGATGAGCCAATATCGACATTGAATAGCATCCTCGAGAAAAACCAGATCGAAGATCAGGTGAGGAAAGTCCAAATAATTCGGAACGACTCTTTTTAACTTTGCTTTTCAGTTGCTTACAATACTTTCCTGCTTCGAGGAAGAAGCACATCGATTTTCTTTGAAGAAAGCAGAAAAAGAATTTGAGAACACACAGGCCACATTCCATTATTTCAAAGAACAAATGGACTGATCAAAATACTTGATATGGTGAAACTGAATTGTTGGGACTACTTTGAAGCTGTGAATGTCAGATTGTGTTTTAATGTGAATCATCACATTCTGTTAACTATAGTTCTAAACAGGTTCTACTTACACATTACTTACACTTCACTAATATATTAATGTCGACAAAGCCAAGTTTTCTGACACCCAATGAGTTTGCCAGCAGAGGTGCGACGTTGAAGAAATCGTATTCCGAATTATCGACCGCTCATGATACTATCCAGGTAGGTGATTGTTCTATTTGACTTGTGTTTCTTTTACGTTTTCTAAAATATGTTATCCCTTTTTCTTAAAACAAGGAACCAAAAACAGAAACAACTCGATGCCGCCAAACTGCTCGGCGAAGATAATACGAAAAAACTCGCAGCGATTCGAGGGGCAATCACGGGAATTTGAAAGGCGGGCTTCTCTGGATTCCTGACTCTACAACAGGCACCAGTTGAAGACGAGGAATAATAATAAAAAAAAGCACTCGGTATACGTGTCTTGTTACACACAACAGAAAAAACCTTATTACGTTACTTGCGTTTTAAAAAGAATTCCCCCCCACACTGCAGGTAGACTAGCTTTGAGAGGTTTAATTTATGGATTGAGATACCATTTATTTTCTCGTAAGTAGCTTTCATTCCAACCTTTTGTAGACCAGACAAAAGAAAATGAACGCTCGCAAGGGTGCGAGTTTTGCATATGCCAATGCACATAAAGCCGTAAGGGGTAAGTGGGACTCATTGAGGTTCATAGAGAAAGATGCAGGTCAATCACTTACTGACTTTGCGAGTGTGTGGAAGCCGGGATCAATGAAACAGGTGTGCTATCTGTTTAGTCTTCGCAACCGAACATTTCGAATTGAGGGTAATTTCTTACCCTTTCCTTGCTGCTGCTTTTTATGCAGCTCTTTTTATTTGCATTCTAATTATTCAAGCACTTAACAGTTATTAATAACTTCAATCCTATGTAACATAAAAAAACAGGAATTCGGTGACGGGCTAGTACTCCACCAGGGTGACGAAGCGTGGAGTGCACCATCGATGCCGGCGTACCTACTCTCTACTTTTAACTCGAAGGGAGCTCAACCAGTCAGAGCAACTATAAGTGGTCCAATGATGGGAAAACTTTCTAGAGAGGGAGTTGCTGGGGCCGACGGAATTGATAAAGTGTACAGACGTAAGGTGAAGGAGGTTGGATTGGGACAAGGTGTATTTACTTGGTACTGCCCGCTGCCCGGGAATAACGAGGATGCTGAAGTTGATCTTGCTTGGATGGTTTGGCATTTATTATTTTTTTCGACCATAAACACGTGCTCAATATGGATTATCTTTTCTTTTAAAAGTGCCCGTGTGCATTTAAAAGAGTCCAGAAATATTATTTTTTTTGCGCCAGACTAACCCCTGTTGTTTAGTCTAACAGTATGATGTAAATTCTGTAAGCAATATGAGGAAAGTGGAGCAATACATGGGCCTACTACTCCCATTCCCCAGTTTTTTTTCTCTTTCAAAATTAATTACTAAAAACAGAAATTAGCGGAAGCATTCGAAAACGGCAAACTGGGCTCAGATGTTGAGTGTATCATAGTTAGGGGACCCTTACATTTACAACTGTTGAGACCTGTCGAGTCTGAAGACCGAAGAAGTTTTAGGGAAGATTATCACATCCACGTAGTTACAAAGGATTTTGATGACAGAGAAGCAATAGACAAAATACATTGGAATATAAGAGAATTAGATTGTACTTCTAACAAGGGATTATGGATTGATTATACTCCAATTTACGAACATTATTTGGGTTGGGGTCAAAATAGACCTTTGTATAACTGCCCACCTACGGGTGGAGACATAGTTCATAGAACCGAACGAAGCATGTGGGGAGTCACACAAAATCGTCAAAGGAACATTGTTAAATTACTCGGCGACCAAGGAAAGGCATTTAGTACTCATATTAACATGCCTTAGAGTAGTAGTTGAATCGGTATTGGATACTTCATTGCGCGGTCATCATGTCACTCAGGATCTCTGAACTTCTGGATTTGTACTAACGATTTTCTGAGATATTAGGCAATATAATTTACGCTAAATTTCAAGTGTACACATTTATCGTCACGTATGCTACCGATTATGTAATTCTTTAATAACAGGGAACAATATTTAGCCGTAGATGTATTGGATAAGATAGAGAGATTAGGGTGACAGATAAAAACCAGAATATCAGTTTATTTAGTACTTTTATTTTACAGCAAGGCATTCATTTATATGGATGGCATTTTTAAGAGGGAATGGTGACATCCGTCCCCGTCAACTCGCAGATATTGGTACCAGGAGAACCTCCTTGGGGTCTTCTTCGGAGGCAGCAAGACAGTTGGAACTTCTACAGAAACGAGTACGAACGCTAACTCGAAGCGTCGAGGATGCCGTGTCTCCGACAGGAAAAATACGAAGTAGGAGGGGAAGTACTGTATCACATGTAAGCTCATTTCATGATACGGTCCTCGTAGGTACTACAGGTTTGACGGCAGAGGAACTTTATAAGGAGGAAATAAAAGCACTGAGAAAGGAATTGGCAACTGAACGAAAATCAAATCACCGCAACACGCGAATGAAATCAACCGAATCCGGAACAGAAATAATTGGAACAATTGATAAAGGTACCATGCCTTCATCGACTTCTTCAGATCGTTCACAAATGGCAGAAGCAGCAGCTGAACTTGAGCAAAGTTCGGAATTACGTGAACTTGAGCGACAGATTCGGACCTTTGAAGATGAGGATCAATACTTATCACCTCTCCCGCCTTCAACGGCGCCTGTTCTTTCGGATTCTGAAGCTGCTCCTCCATTTTTTCCTTCTCTCGAACCTTCAGACTTGGCATCACCCGAAACACAACAACAATTTAAAAACACCCAACTTCTGCACATGGAAGAACATAACCGGCCTCTTCAAGAAGAGCTTGAAGTGCTACGAGAAGAACTAGTTCTGAGAACACGTCTGGAAGAGCTTCGGCGTAAGCAACAGGAACGGGCAGACGCGGAGATTGAGAAGAACAACTCAGAAATACAAATCTCAGATATCGAAGCACACCGTCTCAAAATAAAGGAACTTCGAGAACGACAGGAACTACGAAAACTGAGATCTCCAAAAATGACCAATTCGAATACCAAAATGTCGGCTGTTATAAAAATGACAGCAGCGTCTGATCACCAACTTCAAGATCCGCAATCGACTGGAGAGCAGAGTCAGAGTCCTTCTGTTGTATCCGTCTTATCACCAATTCCTAAAGAGGTTGACGACGACGATCTTGATGGAATCCTACTTGCCCAAAAACAGAAACTAATTAATTATACACGAGAGCGAGCTTCTTCTACAGATCCAAATCATCAAGGAGATAACGACAATGACACCATGGATATCATTGCATCTCACAGATTACAAGTTGAACAGGTCCACAGGGAGTGTGAAGACTTCGAACACCAGCAAGGTGACGAAGATGCCGATGAAGTTATAGCGCAGCGAATGAAAATCGAAGAACTAAGAGCACGACAACGGATAAGAGAAGAATACGATGATGGAATAGATGAAGGTGAAGAAGACGAAGGAGGAAATGAAAATGATATAAATGACAGTACCGGTAATTTAATTGCAATGCATCAGCTCAAAATGGAACAGCTACGGAATCAAGAAGCTACTAGTTACCCATCTCCATACATTCCAAAAACATCAATTCCTGATAGCGACAGATCATTCTCGCGTCAGCGCCGCTCATCTTACAGTCAACCTGAATCTTCTCTTAGAGAAAGAGAAGAAATACTGAAGAGAAAATACCAGCTGGGCTTGCAATCTGATAACGTGCCACTGTCAGAGAACGAGTTATCGGAAGAGAGACGAGAATTTCTTGACGGTGATTCTGAAGATGATCAACAAGAAGCTGAATATGACCAAGATGATGCGGAATCGATACGGAGGGAAGAACGACAAAAGGAACTCTCTCTCCAGGTTCATGAACAACGGTTAGATGATCTGCGAGAACGGAAGCGGATTCGTGAAGCGATTTCTACAAAACAGTTTGAAGAGAATCCTGAACCAAACAGCAGGGGTCAGTCCAAGTCAGGTTCTCATCGACAGCACAGAAAGCCTTCTGGTCAAGTACCTCACTTCCTGACTACCCCTGGCGTTGCAGAAGTCGGACATAAGATCCAACAGGGAGATGATGAGATCGGTTTTGATGATAGTGCGAATGAGAAACAAGTCGACAGGAAAGAATCAAAGGTGTCAGACCAAGTAGCTAATGATTTAGTCCCCACTAGTAGAACCAACCAAAATCACAATAAGGAATCGACTGACAAAATAAGCAGAACCACTACTTCTAATACACCAACTGAGAGTGTAACTAGTTCAGAAGATAACAATACTAATGCTATCCGTTTAAGGGAATCTACTTCCTCTACAGATGATGATAGTCCCCAACGTTCCACTCCTAATTACTCCACTGATGAGAGTGTACAAACAGTGAAGGAATTGACCAGTCGAAATGAAGACATCACCAGCAGGGAAAAGAAATCCGATTCATCATCCAGTAGTCCGCTAGCAGACGTCCTTGTTGATAGTGCAACTTCATCAACTGGCTCTGAGTCGCCCTCAGCAAATCCTATTCACGAAGACCATGCCAGCGAGGTCAGTAGACGGGCACAAGGCAGTGTCATCCAAAAGAGCGATAAAAGGTACCATACAGCGCCTAAATCTACAACTGGTAGTGAGCTTTCAGATACAGATATTCAGGATGCTACTGTACCTGTTGGTCACGGGGAAGCCTTAAGGGAAGTTTCTATATCAAGGAAGGCCAGCCGCACAAGAAGTAGATCCTATGAAAAAGCAACACCCAGAAGACTATCTGCTGACAGCATATCCAGACGAAGACAGATATCCCCACGTCGCTCATCCATAAGCCTGAGTCCAACTGTTAATAAAAGGCCATCAATGACTGAACAGGAACTTGAAGCTGCTAAACAGCGAAGGGAAGCATCGGTTCTGAAATTCGGAAAGGAAGTCACTGAAGCAGCTGAACAGGAAAACGTATTCAACTACGGAACATTACAGCGTTCGTATAATCCACACAAGGCTCAAGAAATATTAGCTGTTTCAAATGCAAGGAATCAAGCTTTGCAAGAACAGGGGAGAAGCACTAGCCCAGCACAGAGTGCAATTGAAGATCCAGCACTGGAATGGTTTCCGGGCGGGTCAATTAGAGAATGGAGATCAGCCTCTCCAACACTTTCCAGAAGGAGATCGAGTTCTCCAAATGCAGGAAATCCAAATCCTGAGTACCTCCTGAGGCTCAGTTTTCCTCCGGATGGTGGTCCTCCGGTTTCAGCATTCGACAATCAGAGTGAGGCTCCTATTCCACAACAGCCTCCAATACCTGCTGGTAAGTGGGTGTCATCTTATCAAGAGAATGTTTATACTCGACCTTATCCAAGTGTTCCAGAAGAGTATCCAAGTCGTGAGGGGAGTCCTAATTACCAACCAGTTGACTACAACAGATCGAATAGATATTATCCAGTACCTAGATCTCGTAGAAGTCTTAGTAATGATGTTGGTTACTCTTCTAGATATAGTGAACCAATTCATCATCGTAGGAGGTCATTATCACAACAGGAATCTTATTATGATATTCACAGAAGGGAATCTGATCCGATTGGCAATTTTAACTCTCGTCACAGTGACTACAGAACTTTTCGTTCTCAGAGAAGACGAACAGTTTCTACTTCAGCATCGACTGTCAGTGATGATACCAACCAAAGTATTCACAAGAAGGTATCTGACAAGGGAAATCGAAGATCGTCAAATCGGCGTTCAATTCTCAACAAGAATAATTCAAAAAAACGTAGAGAGAGTTCTCCTCAAGTATCTGATTCCCTACTCTCTGATACTGAAATCCAACGTGTTGAGTCCACAACAGTTAGTAGAAGATCACAACGATATTCAACAGATAGTTCAGCAAACAAACGAAAATCTCGTAGACTCTCTGATGCTCATAAAAAGAGTGACAGCCGTTATTCGGAACGTCGGAGAAAAACATTAAAATCAAAAAAAGAACGCCGACCCTCTTCTAGTGATGTTGCTCGGCACTCGGATTCCAAGAAAATATCAAAAAAATCGAAGCCTTCACGAAACACAGAGACGGAATCCGATGATCAGAAGGAGAAACAATCCAGACATGAATCTGTCGGAGATATCAAGTCTGTTGAAAAAAGATCAAAAAAAGGAACTCATGTGAGACGCTCAGATGTTTCGAGTAGTCGAAAGGATCGTTCCAAACATTCTAACTCACAACGGGTCAGGAAATCTTCAAAAGGAAAAACTCCACTGGCGAGGTCCTCAAAACACGAGGAACCTGATCTTGATAATTCTAATGAAGAAATAGAAAACAAATCATCCAGAAAGACATCTCATTCAGATACAAGGTTAACGACACCATCTTTGAAGGCAAGCACTCCTATCGCCAAGTCTCCAAAAAAGAAAGAACCAGAGTCTGATGACTTCAATGAAGAAGGCAGCCTTTCTAAAGTATCAAAAAGAAGACAGTCTGAGTCTGATGAGGAATCAGAGTCTAAGAACTGTATTGGGAAACAGTCTTCTGTCTCTGAGAATAGTCAAAGTGATCAACACTCAGACTCAGTAAGAAGACATCAATCATTAACTGATGTGAGGGAATCAACACGTCACTCCACCAGACATCTGAATAGTGAGAATGAGAATATCGTGACCCCAAAGATAGAAAACAAATCAAAGAGAACACATGAAGACTTGACTAGTGATCCTTGTGATGATTTAACAAGCGACTCACATTCAGTAGTTTCAACAAACATTCGAAGTCAAAAAGCAGAACAACATCATCAAAAACAATCAACTAACAGTTCTCAAATATTAACAAACAGTGACCGCAACAAAGAGAAGTACTCAGGTACTAAGGATGAGACTAGACGTGGTGCTCCTCGTAATCGCATGGCGTATAGTACTGAAGATAAGTGGAGAATGCACAGCAAACGTACTGCTAATGAAAGGACAAAATTATTATCAAAGGCTACTGTTGCTCGGAATAGTCCGAAAGTGACGTCACGAGATTCCCAATCAAGTCGACAGCAGGACAACAATATTTCTGCAGCTACAAATACCAAAGTCTCATCAACCCCTGACGATAAGGAGACTGTTGGATTGTTGCAGTCTCGGAAGGCGGCTGACAGCAGTTCAAAGAAAATTCTTAAAATCAGTTCCTCGCCATCACCGCAGATCAATCCAGCAAGCCCACCACAACCCACATCACAGCGGCCTGTGTCGGAGTCCTCCAAGAAAGCGGTGGGAGAAAAGCGCAAGAAACTTCGATCGCATCCAACAAGCCCGCGAACCAGCTCACGTTCAACAACTACTAACGGAACTTATAAAGAAATTAATCCAACAAGAGATGCACAGACTCAAGTCATAAAAGAAAGTAGAGGCAGGAGTATAAGTGTGCAAGTGTCAAACCCTCCAGAACCGGAGAAGAATTTACCAACTCCTGAAGCAGGTGGAACAAGAGAAGGTGACTTCATTGTATCGATAGACTCTGATGCTATTACTTCATTTGTGTCTGACATCTCAACTACTGGAACTGGACTTAATGAAACAACCAGCTCAGGTAATTCATTCAACTTCCCAGAGTACGATACTAACGGACCAGATCCAAGAACAGTACTCTCACCACCAATGTGTAAAGAGTATATTACTACAGAAACTAATCCGAGAAATAGTCTCCCGCCTGTTGCTAACTTGTCATTAGCAAAGGTCCTGGTTGCGAGGAATTCTGGTGCTGCTAAAATAGGTCGTCGTGATTTAATAATTTCTGATGACGTGTCAAGTGACAGCAGTGATGATTTGAGGATAGTGAATGCTGTCATCTCGAGAGTTCGATCACAATCTCCGGATTTTGTAATGCCATCGGACTTAAAGATATTTCCGGCTGTTACTTCTACTCCGAACCCATCAGTACATCTACGAGCTAACGACCTACCGCTGGAGTCAGCTTCTTCTCCAAACAGACATTCATCACTTAGGGAAGCTTACGAAGCAAAGCGACGATCATATTCGGTTATGAAATGTTCTGATTGTCGTCTTGATCCGGCTGTTCATATTTACTGCACTGCAACTGGTAGAGTTCATCATGAAGTGTGTTCGGAGTGTAAAGTACCTCCGACGTCGTTTAAGTTCTGCCCTGCGACTGGAGAGCCACATCCAAAGTTCTCTGATCGCGAGAAGAAGGATACCAAAACTACAAAAGTTGATGAAATAAAAAAAGTTCAAAAATCACCACAAGCGACACCTGTTGTACAACCTGTTCAGAATGAAGCAAGTACCACCAGTATAAGTACCACTACTTCAAGTTCTGATAGTCGTAAAACAAGTGTTGTGTCTCCAAGAGGTTTACCTCCACCGATATTATTTAATGATCCAACAGACAATGTTGTTATTAAAATTATTGCATCTCCTCCAACCTCAGTTGTGTTTTCTGTTGACGGTGAGATGAGACCCCCGTCTTCTGAGATTTGGTTTAATTCTGAAAACCGAACTGTCGTCTTTGAAGATATCCAAAGAATCCTTACCCTCCCAAATAACGACAGAGAAGTAACTGAAATATTATCTCAACTTCGTGGAATAGCTGACTATGTTGGTGCGAAACATAATTTAAAGAACGTTGCTGATGGGGAATGTTTCTCTGAAGTTGGGTCTGACGGAACTGGAGACACTCAAGGAACTGTTGTAAATAATAAAAATAATAATACTGGTGAGTCATCTCCACCGGACGCAATCGAATACAACGATGACAGTGACGGTGCTCTAATTTCGGTATTTGCAAATAATGGTCCGACTGGAAGAGAATTACGCTATTCTGTAGATGGTACCTCTCGTCCTCCTTCGAAGTCATTCAATTTTGATATGAGCAATCGAACGATTCTATTTACTGATATAAATAAAATAATAACACTTCCAACTGACTGTTATTCAATAGTTGAAGGTCTTCGTATGTTAGCTGACTGGGCTGGTGTCTCTCATAATATACCAGTGTTGCCAAGTGAAAAATCAAAAAATACTCAGAGCAGAGTAGCACCGCCAACACCAACACCATCCGTTAAGCAACCAACTCAACGTGTTGATCAAGGAACCATCCCTCAAGCAGTAGAGTACCCTGATCCTAATGATGGAGCACTAATCTCAATATTTGCCAGCAAAGGTACTCCTCTCAACTCAAAGTCTGTTCAATACGCTGTTGATGGTATCCCTAGACCAGAATTCCGAATTCTTGAATGGAAAGAATCCTCAAGATCGATTCTCTTCTCAGACATAAATAAAATAGTATCTCTCCCAGAAGACTGCACCGAGATATTGAACGGAGTTTATAAGTTGGCTGAGTGGGGAAATGTTAAACACAATTTACCCAAACCAACATCAACACCCGTACTGACAACACCAGTTAGTGGGCACAGCACTCCGGAATTGGAAGCAGCTGATGCGGCAATACTGGAAGAGTTTGAGGAAAAGAAATCAGTCGTGAGTAGAACAACTCCAGTAAGACAAGACAGACCACAACAGGACAGACTCCAACAGGACAGACCACAACAAGACAGACCACAACAGGACAGACCACAACAAATACACTTTAAGGATCCAGGAGATGGAGCTGATATTACTTTGTTTGTTTCAGATAGTAGTCAAGGAACTGTAATACAATACGCTGTTGATGGATCATCACGTCCTGGGTCTAAGATGATGAAATATTCTCCTCTTAATCAAACAATTGTATTCACTGATATCAATAAAATGATTCAATTACCAACTGGAGATCAACTCACTTCAATTGCTCATAAAATAGTTCAAATGGCAGACTGGGCTGGTGTTTCGTACAACAAGGAACTGACTACTGCTGCTAACAAACAACCACGACAGGCTCCAATAAAGATTCCTGCTTCAGCAGGAGCAGCAGCAAGTTATTCAGCTGCTGCTGGTTCTGCTGCTCCAATCGCAAGCACTTCAACAAAGGTACCGATGAGTAAGATTAATAAACTTAAGAAATTATCGGCAATTACTTATGTCTATCATGAAAGAGCAAAGAGAGGAACATGGGCTATTCGGCATTCAGTTTCTGCTGCGACGAGTTACCGAAGATGGTTGTCAGTAGATCAAAGTCTACAAGTATTGCAATGGTTTACTAAACAAACTGACACTGTTCCAAAACAAACTTGTAATCTATCATCAGTCTTATCGGTCAGGTATCCTTTCTCAACTCTCAATAGTTGGGTTGGTTTAAATGAGAGTGCTCTCAGGGGGAGTAGTGCAACTGGTGCGTCTTCCCTTCCAGTTCCAAGTACTGTAGCAATCCGCAGGGCATCAAGAATAAAAAGATTACTCGCAACTAGTCATTTATTACAATTACATCCGTCAGTTCCTAATAATCGACATTATACTTTTACCGTTGTTAGGAATGATAAGTCGATTGATTTTACTACAGATTCTCGTGAGGGTTGGATCGCAATGGTTACAATGGTTGATTTCTCTTTAAAAACAATTCACAATAAACCTGGTGTACCTCTCTCTGTAGGTAGAGCTCTCTGGATGTTGGCATCACATCGAATTCAGCATGCAAAGTACGGAGACAGTACCACGTCCATCAGGAGGCGCGGACCATAGGGGGTTATACTTTTATTTTTTCGTGTGTCTTTTTTTTAAAAGTCAAGTTTCTAGCCCTTCTAGGGGATTGGTTATTTTTATTAGTTGTCGTTAGTTTTGTGCAAGTATCGCTCGGTTACTATTTTATTGTCAACACAAAAAAAAAAAAAAAAAAATAGAAAAAAAATAAAATATTAGCGCCAATTACTCCAACAGCGATGACGCGTCCGTGAGACGTTTTTAAAATATATTTTTATTATACTCGCCCCGTAAGGTTGGCTGACCTTCAAGTTCCTATTGGTTACTTCTTCTGTTTCCTACCTTTTTTTTTTTCTCTTTTTTTTCTTTTGTACTCGCCGCTTGTAATATCCTCCCTGCAACACCCTTTAAGTAAATTAGTAATATTCAAAACCCCCAATTCTCTTTTCCAATTTCTTGCTAAACGGCGGCATCCAGTGCCGGTTCAGCTACGTAGCTGGCTGCTAGACTTACGTTATGAAAATACTGTTTTTCGTTTATGTATTTTATGTTATTTTTCTTGGCAGTGGTGAAGCATTCTGACAAATAGGAAACTTTGTAATTATGTGTAAAGTAGTAGAGTCTCCCTGTGTGGTGATCTAATTAGTTTATAATTCTCTTCTCCAGCTCTTTAGTTGTTTACTACACCTATTAAAATGAGTGGCCGCCATAAGGTTTTATTGAAGGTTATTATTTTGGGAGACAGTGGTGTTGGTAAGTCTTCCCTCATGAACCAATATGTCAACAAGAAATTTGACACGCGGTACAAGGCTACTATCGGAGCTGATTTCCTTACTTGGGATCTTCAGATCGACGAGGTAGAGGTCACGCTTCAGATCTGGGACACCGCCGGACAGGAGAGATTCCAGTCCCTTGGAACAGCGTTCTACAGAGGAGCTGACGCTTGTTTGTTGGTATGTTTACTTTATTGTTTTGTGTTTAAGTTTATCAAAAGATTGATTCTTTTTTTTTGTACCGACATAGTCGGAGAAGAAACTATTCAGATCGAAAGCCGTTATTTCTTATGGTCATCTGTCTGCGTCCAACCAAATATAAGGATAAAATCTGAACGGGTTTTCCCCCCTTTTCTTTTTTCTTTTTTGGTTATTTAAACTTGTCTGTAAAAATACAAAAAAACAGGTCTTTGATTTAACCAGCCAGGATTCCTTCACCCACTTGACTTCTTGGCATGACGAGTTCATCGTACAGGCTGGAGGAGGTCGCGAGTTCGTGTTAGTTGGAAACAAGAATGATTTAGAAGACAAGAGACAGGTTTCAACAAAGACTGCCATCGCATGGGCTACCAGACAAGGAAAGGAAGACGAGGATGCTGTCATTCCATTCTTTGAAACCTCTGCGAAGGACAACTTCAACGTCGACCAGGCTTTCTTGGCCGTCGCCAAGAACGCTCTTAGAAAGCAGAGAAAGGTTTGTTTTTCATAAGTTATTCAAATCTCTGCCACTAATAAACAAGCAAACAAATAAACAAACAACAGGTTCAGGACGACGGTGTGATCCCGGGAGGAGTTAACCTGAACGCAAGAAATGTTGAGAAAAAGAAGAAGGGATGCTGTTAGTCATTTTTATATCAGCAGCCGTCGTGTAACAGGAAGAGTCGAGATGAAGAGCTAGCCCTGTGGGAAAGAAGTTACCCAGCGTGTCCTTCCCCTTCCCTGTTAGTATTTTTTCCTTTGTTTTCTCCCTGATATTTCATTTTTTTTTTAAAGACTTTTGTTCCCCATATTCTCGTTTAATGGCACACCTTTCACCATTTTCTTCTTTTTTTTTTTCCTTTTTCCCACATCACCCTTTCGATTCCAACATGCAAAGAAAAAAAATAAACGAAAATAAGGTTGTAAAAGTGAACATTTATTTGTCACGTACACAACAACGATGGGGGAAAAAAAAAAGAAGAAGAAAAAAAAGAAAAACTGTCTGATAATTCTTTAATAAATAACTCGTTTATTAAACAAAGTTATGGCATAATAAAATTGTTGACGTCACATCAATTTTTTTTCTTTTTTCTTGCTTTTTTTCCCCCACTCTCTTTCTTGTAGTTTTAACATCATTACAAGTGAGGGGAACATTTTTAAAAAAAAAAAAAAAAAAAAAGAAGAAAGACTTGGCACTGTTCTATACTACAAGTAGACTCTGGATATGTGTATAAGTAATAAGGCTTTTTTTCCTGCTAAATTATGTTTTAATGTTGTCACACACTCGTTTGCTGCATCGAGTAGACAGTTTGAGTGGTTAATAACCTTACAGAGAACAACGTACTGGTCTGACCCGCTAGGCGATGGAATCGTTTTTACCCCCCTTTTTTTCCTGTCCAAACCAGCCTCTCCCTCTTTATCCGACTTTTGTTTTTTCATTTATCTTTCTCACTATGCTCCCCGCGTGGAATTTAACAAATAATTACTAAATAATGCAAAAGAGAATGGGAATGAACGAAAAAAAAAAAATTAAAACTAGGGAGGGGGTGTGTTTGCTGTCCGTTGATTTTTTTTTAATTTTTTTTTTTTTTTTTAAGTTTGAACGCAGCGAGGAATACATTGCACGCCCTCATATCGATCAATCAAAAAAAAGGAAAAAAAAAAAAAAACCTATTTTCAGACATAGTTGTTTGTTATGCTTGCCTGGAGCGGTTTTTTTTTGTGCTGAAAAGGTATTCAGCGCACATCACGTTCCCATGTTATTTCCAACCTCCCGTGGTTTTCTTTTTTGCTTCACTCAATCCGTCAACTTAATAGTAGTTTGGTTAACGGAACATTACATAATGAAAGAGGGTTAGTGACTCAAACGGAAGAAAAAAAAAAAAAAAAAAAAAAAAAGAAAGGGATTTTGGGATCGGTTTTCCCTACATCATTGTCGTAAGACGTTGCTGAGTATAGTTTTTAACTCATTATTTGCAACGAGCTTGTTGGACTTCGATATGACGGCCACTCTTTTTAATTTTCTGTGCGCGTGCGGTTGTACGTGTTGCAAGATTCACAAACGAATAATGGATGGGTTGCATCACATTGGTTCATCTCTTGTGTGATTCAGCCTCCGTCGGTCACCGGACCGAGTCGCTGAGCCGCGACTTTCCTGCTGGGCGTCGGTTTTTATTTTATTTTCCGCTTCTATACGTTTTTTGTTTTTCATTTCCTCATATCTTTTATTTATTTTTTTCTTTCACTTTTTTTTACCCCTTTTTAGGTCGCGTGTTCGTGCAACTTGTTTTCTTTTGTTTTTTTTTTAAATGTTGAGTGAAGTCTTGCCGGGATAGTAAGCGAGAATAATCAAAAAAAAAAAAAAAAAAAAAGGAATCGGCCAGCTTCACTTTTTTACTTTTTTACTCACACTTTTGTTTTGTTTGTGCGCAACTGGTTACGAAAATCTAATAAAGAAATAATAGGTTAGTTACACTGCCACAATTCTCTTTCTACCGAACAATAGGTTTGTGGGTACAAAAAAAAAGTAATAATCATAAAGAGAGTCAACAGGATCGAACACAAGTAGTTCTGGCAACGAGAGGGAATGAGAATAATGTTCCTACATGAGATCTCTTTCGTTTCGTTGGTTTATTTCTTTCTTTCTTTTTTTTTTTTTTTTTTTTTTTTTGTTCTCTTCTTCCCGCACAGCCCCTCAAATTACCCATTCTCGCCCACCCTTTCCCCCAGTGATGATCCCCAACTTACTTTTTTTATTGATGTGCAAAATAAAGAAATATGAAAAAAAAAAAAAAAAAAAAACCAAAAAAAATGGGGAGAAAAAGTCATGTAAATCTACCTTTAGCAATTACGAATATTTCATAAAACAGGTCATCCAGGAGACTCATTCACGAAAAGACTTGCCACACTCGATCTAGGGCTTAAAGCTGTTGAACTTAAACATAATAATCACTTAAACCGTTATTTAATACCCCATTATATATTTTTATTTTATTTTTTATATTACCTCTGACAGGTACGTGAACTATAATATGATGAGAAAATCGACAACCTTGTTATGGAGACCACCTTCAAAAATAGAGCATCCGAGAGGGAAGACACAGTATGTGTTGTTCTTCATAATAATAATGATAATAATAAATAATAACAACACTTTCTACAAAACAGATATACGAATCAATTACATAACGATAGCGACTTGGGTAATGGAATTTACAATCCTACCATCCCAAATAGTAACTACAATAGAAGTTATAAAAAAACTTCTCTGCTGACAACTAAAGAACAAGTGGATCGGAGCCATGCCTTTGGTGGCGGCCCTCAATTGGGACCTGTCCGTGGTCACCTTTACCGACAGCATGAGTTTAGGCGACCTTGGAAAAGTACTCTTCCTGATGGTGAACATGAACAGGTTTCAGTTTATAATCCTGAGCCTTCAAAAGAAATAGCGACCATACCGTTAGGTAGAAAGACTGAAGATGGAAAACAATTTAATTTAAAAGTAAAAGTTGGTAATATCAGCGAAGCATCCGAATCATCAGTCTGCAGCTACTGCACTGGAGACCTGTCACCTGTAGGAGTCGCAAGTGGTACCGTTATGAGAACTCATTCTGTTCCTGATAATTTACTTAGTCATGCAAAGACTTTGGGAGAGATACCTATGTCGTGTGTCGGTATGACAAAACCATATTCTGATAGCTTCTCTGCTCTTATTCACACAGCCGTTCCAATGTGGCAGGGAGGAAAACATCATGAAATACGTTGGCTCTCAACTACCATAGGAAATGTAATTGAGGAATGTTTGTTTAATTCACTACCTTCTGTTGCTATTCACAATGTCATCGGTAATTGGCCTGCTCAAACTGCTCATTCTGTTCTGATGGAAGTTTTAATAGACTTTGCAGAATGTGAATACCCAAACTCGCAGACATTAACAGAGATTGGAATTTATTTTGATAAAGAAGAAGACGCAAAACAATTTGCCGACTTGGCGGTGAGTTAATACTTATCGAGGTACTCGTTGTCATAACTTGTCTGGTTTTCGTTCAAAAAATACATCAGATTCAGTGTCAGATCTCACTGAAGAAGATGAACTAATAATTAATCGCCTCCTAGCGAAGTGTTGTGTTCTTAACATTTCTACTTGAATTCCGCGAGTGTTTCTATGTTAGGTCCAGACTCAGCTGAATGTCATAAAAAAGCTATTCTTCCAACAGGAAGTAAACCAACACAATAATATGTCACGAAACCAGTGGATTCAATTAGCAAAGAGTTATGCTGAAAAGAGATTAGCAGGTGACGTTGAGGGATGTGTATCTCTATTTTCTAATTCCATCAAACTCGATAATTCGCACGGATGTGATTCAGGAAGACCAGCAGTTGGAATTGACGCTGCAAGAGAAAGACTTATTAAACACTTTCCTCCACGTCTTGCTATTGAGTGGACAGACACAGAAATAGATGAAAGTACCAAAACTGTTACATTAAATGGATTCATTAAACAATTCACTCTAAAATGGTATCAACGATTGGAAGTAACCTGCACTGATGATAATAAAATACAAAACATATACTGGTTCGGTAGGGTACCTGTCCGAGATGGTGAGGGATGTTGTATTTAATTACTGGAAAGAAAAAAAAAAAAGTACCCGCTCAGAATTATAGCTGTGTGTGGATACCTGTTTCTGGTTGTTAGTTATTTCTGATTTCAAATATCAAATTAGTTTTCTTATTCAGACGACGAAACATCACACAAATGAGATTAATTAACGTAGCGACTTGTAATCTGAATCAATGGGCATTGGACTTCACAGGAAACCTTGAGAGGATAAAAACCTCAATTGAAATGGCCAGAGAAAAGAGATGCAAAGTACGAACAGGACCAGAATTAGAGATTAGTGGATACAGCTGTGAAGATCATTTCTTAGAGGAAGATACTATGGAACACAGTTGGGAATGTCTCATTGATTTGGTAGAAACAGGATACACTGACGACATTATTATTGACGTTGGTATGCCTGTAATGCATCAAAATGTTCGTTACAACTGTAGAGTGTTTGTGTGTAATCGTAAAATTGTTTTAATTAGACCAAAAATGTGTCTCGCGAATGATGGAAACTACCGTGAAACACGCTGGTTTAGTGCATGGTCTCAAGGGTATACTTTACAAGATCATTACCTTCCAAGAATAGCAACGGCCGCATGTGATCAAAGAACTGCTCCATTCGGTATTGCAATCATTCAAGTTGGAGATGTCGCATTAGCGAGTGAAACTTGTGAAGAATTATTCACACCAGACTCTCCCCATATCACATTAGGTCTCGATGGTGTTGAGATATTCCTTAACGGAAGTGGATCTCATCATCAGTTACGTAAATTAAACCAACGTGTTGAACTCATAAAGTCTGCGACTTCAAAAGGAGGAGGTGTCTATCTCTACGCAAACCAAAAAGGATGTGACGGCAATCGTCTTTACTTTGACGGGTCTGCAATGATAATGCAGAACGGACAGATGTTAGAGCAAGCTTCTCAATTTAGTATCAGAGAAGTTGAAGTGATCTCAGCGACTGTCGATGTCAACGATGTTCGTAATTTCAGAGGAGCTATCGCTAGTCGATCAATCCAAGCAGCTGGGAGGGTGACGGTAGTGCCGAAGATATTTGTTGACAACATTGACATCATCGCATCCAAAGACGAAGTTCCATCACTTCCAAAAACCGAGGAATTCCTTTCCGCAGAGGAAGAGATCGCATCAGGACCACCATGCTGGCTTTGGGACTACCTACGTCGTTCTGGACTAACTGGATTCATGCTTCCCTTATCTGGAGGAGCGGACAGCAGTGCTACTGCTACTTTGGTAGGTCTTATGTGTGAGTTAGTTGTTGCTGAGATTAATCAAACAGAGTATCCTGCTTCAGCAAAACAAACACTCGCTGATGTTCACAAGATTACCAAAGATACGAACTTCATCCCTAAAACGTCTCAAGAACTATGCAACAGAGTCCTGTACACTTGCTACATGGGAACAGAGTACAGCGGTGAAGAAACCCGCAGCAGAGCTGAGAGACTCGCTGAAGTATTGGGAGCCAACCACAGATGTGTGAAGATTGATGAGATGACTGAAGCTGTAACGAATGTCTTTATGCAGCAGTCAAAGTTAAACTGCAGACCTGATATAAAAAATAAGGGAACTATGGAAAATATTGCACAACAAAACATTCAAGCACGTAGTAGAATGGTCCTCGCATACTACATGGCTCAACTACTACCATGGGATAATGGTCACGCTGGTTCTTTATTGGTATTAGGTTCAGCAAATGTTGATGAAGCACTCAGAGGATACTACACGAAGTATGACTGCAGTGCTGCGGATATCAATCCGATTGGTGGAATATCTAAAGTTGACTTAACAAACTTTTTACTTTGGTGTGCTAAGACTAAAGGATGGTCAGTTCATCAGGAAGTTGTTGACGCAACGCCAACAGCTGAATTACAACCTCTCAGCCCGTGTGGAAAAGTAACACAATCAGATGAAGATGAAATGGGAATGTCTTATCAAGAACTTTCTGTATTCGGAACAATGCGTTCAGCTCAACGTTGCGGACCTGTTTCAATGTTTCGTAAACTTTGTCAACCAAATCAGTGGGGCTCACTCTTTTCACCTTCTGAGATTGCTGCAAAAGTTAAAAGATTCTTCTTCTTTTATTCTGTTAATCGTCACAAAATGACAACTCTAACTCCAAGTTACCACGCTGAGAGTTATTCCCCAGATGATAACAGGTTCGACTTAAGGCAGTTCCTGTACAGAGCTTCATGGCCATTTCAATTCTCACGAATTGAAAATCTTGTGAAGGGAATGACCCAGACAAGTAGTGATGACAGTAAATTATAATTCCTTCTAATAATCGACTTGATGAAGTTTGGGACAACGACGACACACACGATCCAAAAATGCGGTGTAAACACTGCTTCAAACAAGAAAAAGTTATCTTTGGCAAGCAAACAAGCAACATACTGAGACGTAGTGTTTAGGGGAAGTTTAGTAGTGTTTGTTGGGTTGAATTTTTATTTTATTACCTTTTTTTTAAAACTCCCCTCCAGACTCACCCTCCCAATTCTTTCAGATGGATTTGGAGCTGGTGAATTTATTGGTATCTCTCGTCGTTATTATCGTCACAACACCAGCTGCTTGTTTTGGATTATGGAGAACGTTTGGAGAGTCGTTCATGAGTGGATTGGCTCCAGTTGAATTTAGTTCTTCAAAAGGTCAAATTGCGGTTGTGATCACATGCCTGTCATTGATCACAGAATACTGTTGTTGTCTCGTGGTAGTTGCTGTACCGAGTTACTATGCTGAAGTTGATGGTGTTGCGTCGATGTCTGATTTATTAAAAACATTTCCTGACAGTCTTTCAATTGGTTGGGAACTACTACTAAATATGAACATCTCAGCAGTTTGGTGTTTATTAAAATGGTCTACTTACTCAATAACGTCACTTCTATTCGCAATTAGTTATATAAAGTGTATTGATACAAGATCTGATGCCCTCTTCACAATTGACAGACAAAAAGGTGAAACCATTTGCAACATGTGCAGCAGATTAATTAGACTCCATACTCAACATTGTCCTTACTGTTGGAGGTGTACTGATAGATTTGACCATCACTCATTTTGGATAAATAATTGTGTTGCTGAAAGAAATTCAAAATACTATACTTTAGCAATGGTTTATAATGAAATTAGATGCGTGTTGGCATTTTGTTTAATGTCACCTTTGTTGTATGATAAAGGATTTCAAATAATTCCGTTTGTTGTTTGTTTGTCGTGTTCGATATCGTTTTTTTCAATTGGATTTAATTTAGTTGTTTGGGTGATTGCTGTTACGTATGGGTTTAATAATATTTGTGTACCTCGTTGTCCAACACAAACATCAAGCCTTGAGATACTAGATTCTGTACTAAGTATTAAGCCATCTTCATTCTCACTCTCTGCTTATAAGAACTGCCTTGATCTACCTCCAACATCACCTGCTAAGATGAAAGAAAACTGGAGACTTCTTCTTGGTCACAAAGGATGGAAATGGTATCCATCATTACCTTCTTCATTTCCTGATTATGGAAATCATGCTTTCATATTTAAAAAATCTTTGTGAGGTCGTTTTTGATGAAAATTAATTACACAAACCTAAAGTGTCTTTCGCATATTAATATCCGTCAGTACTATTTGGGAAGTTTAACGTAGTAACAAACACCTGTTCTGAGTCAAATTTTGTTATATTGAGAAAGGCTGCATTTCCCCCACACTTCGGTTTTTCTTTTCCCCTTCTTAAAACTTTAACTAATTAACAATTTTCAAGTCCTTTGAGTTAACAATAACCGAGTAGTGTGTAACTTTATTTAATTAACAGGTTGTGAACTGTAATGAAATGGAGTGTTGTAGCTGGGAAGGCTTCTGTGCGATGATTAGTTCTCGTTGATTATTATTATTTGTAATATAATACTCGTTTTAAAGGTTCACAAAAGAAGATAAAAACAAATAGGGATCACAGATATGATGAGTCTCCGTTCTGTAATCTCACGGAGTGCCCGCAATAGCATGAGGGCGATAAGAACGTCTGGTGTCGCACATTCACAGAGTCGTTGTTTCACTTCGATGGGAAGAAGACAAGTCCGATGGGAGAGTACTTCAACGAAATCAAACAGTGAGGAGGAACATAACATTGTAATCGACAAACCTGATAAAGTGATGAGCTACTGGCTGTGGACGTGTTCTGGAATGGTATTTTGTATTGTTGTTGTTGGTGGGATTACGAGACTTACAGAAAGCGGGCTTTCCATCGTCGAGTGGAGACCAATAACAGGAACAATTCCTCCGATAACAGATGCTGATTGGGAAGTAGAGTTCGCGAAGTACCAAACGTCACCAGAATTTCAACAAAATTCACAAATGACACTCGAGAACTTCAAATCGATATTCTTTTGGGAATGGTTTCACAGATTTCTTGGACGCACTGTCGGTGCGGTTTACCTCCTTCCACTCGTCTACTTTTCCCGCACACGAGTATTTTCTCCGAGACTAAGGAGGAGATTATTCTTCTTTGGATTCCTTGGAGGTCTTCAAGGAGCAATTGGATGGCTCATGGTATCGTCAGGTCTTCAACACAAAAGATTCGAAGATGGTTCAAAGGCAACTGTTAGCCCTTACAGATTAGCTCTTCACTTAGGAACTGCATTCATATTAGCGATGGGACTTCACACAACTGCTGTTAGAGTTCGTGCTGGGAATTTACACCTGAAAATGAATCCCTCTTTTAGACCAATTATTCCATTCGTTCATAGTACTCTGGGATGGGTATTCTGTACAGCTATGACTGGTGCTGCTGTTGCTGGATTAGATGCTGGATGGATTTATTGTGAGTTCCCAAAGATGGGGAAAGGATACATTCCACCTGTTGAGGAATTGTTCCTGGAGAAATGTGCGTCGTTTCCGCTGCGTAATTTGTTTGAGAATGCGACTTTCGCGCAATTCACTCACCGCTGTATGGCAATATCCTCACTGGGAATGGTCTCATTACTATCTTTGAAATGTCGTAACCCGGCGGTTTTAAAAGCGTTGACTGCTACTCCAGCTGGAAAGGCACTTCTTCTTGTTCAAATACTGACAGTTACGCAAGTCTCTCTTGGGATTACAACACTTATAAATGAAACACCAATCCCTCTTGCGGTAGCTCATCAAGCAACGTCACTCATGCTGTTGATGAGTTTGGCAACTTTTCAGGTGTTGTTAATTGATACTTTGTAGGCAACTCGTTAATGTGCTGATACACAAACAAAACAAAACAAAAAAAACTTTCTCTCCTCTCACCTTATCGAGAGGCTATTCTACGTTAATCACTACTGATGATCTTCGTTTATGAGAGAGGTGGACGTATGCTATTATTCTCATAATGTCATCACATAAAGAAGATTAAGAAGGTAATTGTCTGCTTCTCAACAACTAAAATAGATTGAAGAATACTTCATCGGTAATGAATACATTGTAGTGAAGTAATTTCCTATTTTTGTATTATAATGTTATTGTTTCTCCCAGCAGTCGGTAAAAAAATTATTTCAACGAATATAAAACTGCTCATGTAGATAGCTATTTCCATTTCTTCAGAACCCTCAAAAAACAAATAAAATAAAAATGCCGACTGTTACCGACAACTCGTCAACACCTTTGTACTTATCAGGAAAAGTTGTTAAAGGATTTCAGAGAGGTTCTAAGGAGTTGGGGTTTCCAACGGCTAATTTAGACTTTGTGAGTGACAATGCGAAAGAAATAAAATCAAAGTTAACCCAGGGAGTGTACTATGGATACGCAAGAGTTGGTGGAGGTGAAATCTATCCAATGGCCATGAGCATCGGTGACAATCCTCATTACGGTAATAAAGAAGTCACTGTTGAAATTCACATTCTACATCCTTATGAGAAAGATTTCTATGAACAAACTGTAACCGGTATCGCTGTTGGATATATCAGAGCAATGACTCCGTTCAAATCTCTTGATGACCTAATTGCTGCCATTCAAAATGATTGTGATATCGCACGCAATTCTCTAGCTGCTGGAACAGATGCATACAAATCCTTTGGAGAGCACCCGTTTTTACATAGGCCTGCTGTTGAGTCGGCTCCTGCGAGCTCTCTTGTTTTACTGTAGTCATATTATTATTTTAAAAAGTACAAGTCTGGTTACCAAACGACATCTTACCTAACCACTGTGAGATGTACTAATCGGATTGTACTGTTTACAAATATTTATATAAAGATGGCAACCGTATCATCAGTCTCGTAAAAAAACAGAATAAAAAAAAAAAAAAAAATTGGTTCTTCCCTGTGCGAAACTCTGAGTTATACAATATTATGACACTTATTGCATAGAAAATATGATATAGGGAATTATTCTTGTTCTTTTTTTTTTTTTTTACAAAAAAAAAAAATAGTATTATTGAAGTTTTTTTGTGCGCTCTTTGTGTTGCACATGAGCTTCTTCTCTATTGGATGCTTGAAGAAAAAATTGAAAAGTAGCGTGCGATGTACGCAGTGATCATTTTTATAGCGTGCGTAGTTTCACTCTGTTTGATATTTGGACTTTAAAAAAAGATGTCAATTTTTTAAAAAATCTTTTTAAAACCTTTTTTTTTCACTTTTCCCCTATCATACGAAACCACAATTTTCTAATCCGCTGTGCACATAAGAAGACACATGTAAATGAAAAAAATTCTTTTTGTTTATCTCAAGAGTCTTCTTTTTTATTTGATGTGGGAAGTCTAATTTTTATGTTTTATCACTTTTTGTTTCTCTCCCTTCATTCTATATTTCTTTCTTCCACAAAAACTAGCCTCAACATATCCCTTGAACCTTTTACGTTTTTTTTTTTTTTTTTTTTTTTTTTTTTTTTCTTCTTGAAGATTGGCACTTGTGGTTAGTCAATATTTTAGTTTGTTATTCGTAAAAAACAGTAAAAAATTAATCATTTTTTTTTCTTCCTACGGATTCAAACAACAATATTGTCGTTGGCTGTCAGCCCTTTTGAAGGCTGGCAGTATCCACATGCTTAGGCTTACATGAATGTTTTGTGAAAAAAAAAAAATTAAATAATGTGGGACGGCTATCTATCACAGTTGGATAAAAGCATCGCTATATCCGTTGTAGAAATTAAAAGTGGTACATAATAAGTGGGGAAAAAAAAAAAAAAAAAAAAAAAAAAACCTTAAACTACTATACTGAACAACATACATCCATACGAGTGTTTTGTATTGTGTTACTTTTTGTAGGACTTTTGTTGTAAATATATTTTTTAATTTCCTTCCTTCCTTTTTTTTTTGTACCGACATTGTCGGAGAAGAAACTATTCAGATTGAAAGCCGATATTTCTTATGGTCATGATTTATTTTCCCCGTGCGACAGAGTTCTGTCTGCGTTCAACGAAATATAAGGCTAATCTGAATGGTTTTGGAAGAAACCCACGTTTGGTACTCCCAGGTACTGATTTTCAGTAATCTTCTTGTGGTAAATTATCATCCATACCAAGTTTAGAGAGATAGAGTCTCACTGCGACGCTGCTTTATTTATCTGTTAAGCAGCAGTATGATTGTGTTTGTTTGTTTACTTTCAATATTTTACGAAGGCAGGGGATGACTTCATTAAACCTGCTGAACAACATTGAACGGTTAGAGTATGCGGCATGCTGTCCTGCTGACTGAACAAAAAAAAAAAAAAAAAAAAAAAAAAAAATTGAATCCAATAAAGTGTTTTCATTTCTAAAGTGGCTTTTGGCTTCCTAGGCTTCGTAAATAAAATAAAATAAAATAAAATAAAATAAATAAAGTTGTAATTATTTTCTCATTTAACTCTGAGGACCTCTTTGAGAATACTTTCAACTACTCGACAGATTGTTAGACACACTGACCGCAACTAACTGCTTTGCAATATAAGAAAAAAACATTCATTCCCACTTATGTGTATCCTATATCAGATACAGTTAAAAGATGACCGATACCAGCCTTTGCTGTCTGTTGGGATTACTCTAAGGGGGGTTTGGCCAAAGAAAAACAAAAATATTATTAAAAAAAAAAGAAAAAGAAAAAGTAAAAAAGAAAAAAATTGTAACTTCATTGTTGTTCTTTGGGCCAAGTTAAGAAAATGTGATATTGCTTTTTTTTTTTCCCTTTCCCTGCTTTTTTTTTTTTTTTTTTTGTTTCTTTTCTGGAAAGAGTTCCTTCCACAAAGAAAAAAACAATGAAATATTAACAATAAAGAACTGGGGCTAACTCAGAGTACTTCCTGCTGTTGGATTCCTTAAACAGACGACAACAATTAAACATTTGATAATATTTGTTACCAACTAATAGATAACTAAACCAGTCAAAATGGGCAAGGATAAGAAGGAAAAGAAGGAGAAGAAGTCAAAGAAGGAAAAGCGACCAAGAGAAGAAGACGCTCCAGAAGTTAAGAAGCCGAAGACTGAGGAGAGCGGAGAGACCGTTCGTATCAAGGTTCCAATTGCTGTTCCATTCTCAAATGATCACGAGAATTTGACAAAGAAGGTCTTGTCTATAGTGAAGCACGCAACCAAGGCAAAGACCATGGTACGTGGAATCAAGGAAGTGACTAAAATCATCCGTAAGGAGAAGGCAAACAAGGATGCTCTCGTAGTCCTCGCCGCTGACATCTCCCCACTTGACGTCATCTCACACATGCCAGTTCTCTGCCAAGACAAGGGAGTATGTTATTATTATGTTATATCCATTTCACTTGTTGTGAATACTTTGAATATTCTAACAAACAACACCAACAGGTTAACTACGTCTGGGTACCATCCCGTGCCGATCTCGGAGCCGCAACTCTCTCCAAGAGACCAACCAGTTCGGTAATCGTGCAGAAGGTATTCCTTTAAATAACACTTATTGACATTTAGACATTTAATATAACAATACTCGATATTAACGAAAACTTAATTAAAAAAATAACAGGTACCCGAGGATAAGGCTGACGTGTACCAAAAGGTTGCAAAATTAATTTCTAAGATGAGCAAGAAAGCATAAAAATGCAGTGAAATCCTTGTGCCATGTTGATCACAGTCCGAAATAGCGTCCCCAAAAGTTCTTTTTTTTTTTAAAAATTCCCCCCTGAATAAAAACAACGAGGGGTGTTGTAGTATAGCACAAAAAAAAACCCAAAAAAAAAAGAAAAAAAATGGCACGATATGTGTCTTAGTGTCCACTGCAGAAAAAAGAAAAATGGAAAAAGGGTAACAACAATATCAGTAAGGGAGTTAGTCTAAAAAGACAGCCTCTTTTTCACATATAAAATGAGATGTGTCTCATATGTATGTTACTTTACGACAATACTTTTTTTTCAACTCAAAAAAAAATAGGAAACCAATTTATGATTTGAAGGCATTCCGTATTCATCAAAGGGTCTCACTCCCCGCCTGGAAAAAAAAAAAAAAGAAAAAAGTCCCAACAAGTCAGTGTAATTTTTAATCATTTGCTTTATTTTATTTTCCCCCGTTTTTGTTTTTTCCCTTTCATTTTTTTTTTTTTTTCAAATTTCCTCTACTTGACTTCACATTGGTTTCGGGCAATCGACAACCCTTTATGAGTTCTTACACTAAAACAGTTTACTTCTTCTCTTCAGGTCAGGCAAACCAATGTGATTGTTTACCTTAAAAATAGACGGCAGCTCTTCTTCTCTTTAATAGCTTCTCTTCAACAGGAATTACACGTCGAACCTTTTAAAGAAACATGTCCAGACCAAATCTAATTGTCAACTTCACATTTAATCCTCCGACAATTCGTATCGTTGGACCTATCAAGGTATGATTGTTGTTTGATTTAAGTATTCTGGTTTACCTTTCGTGTTGGGGAAGTTAATAAAATACAACAGGAAGCAACAGTTGAAAAACTGAATACATGCTTTCCAAGAGTCACTTCAACGGCACAGGGAACGAAAACTGCACCGCCAAAGTTTGTACACGAGAGTAGTCCTCCTCATTGGTGTATTCGACTAAATGGAATGTTCTGTGATCAACTTGGGCAAAGTATGCTTTGTTTGTGTTTGTTGGACTCACTCGAGGAAGAAGGTGGATGGGTCCTCAAAGATACAAACGCCATCACAATGGAAGACACAGATGCTATTCAACAAAACCACAATGAAATTTTAAAATTCTTTTTTGTTAAAAGGATGTAGTCACTTCTTATTTTTTATTTTTTTGTATTCGTTTCTTCTTATGAAATTACACCTTATTAGGGACTACTACATCTAATGTGTAGTCACTTTATCTAGTAGTTCTTCTGAGTGCTGCATTCCTCATTACACTCAACTTCAATTAGCTGTCGTCTGTCAATACACGAATTTGCCTTTTTGAGCAATTACTGAACGTCACAGATTTATTTCACCCTCTCATCTAGTAAAGTTTTTTCCTTATATAATATTGTGAATAATCTTTTTTTTTTTTTTTTTCTTTTTTCCTCCAAGCCTTTTAAAGAAAAACCGTATGAAGATTGTTGTCCTTCAAAAAAAAAAGCTTTTTCTTATTTTATTCAAACAGATAAAAAAGCAAAATTAAAATCCATAAAATTATCATCTTTTGGTTCTAATTTAAGATTATTTTTTTTAAAACAAAAATAGTTAAACAATAGAGATGGCTGCGGGCGTTCCAGGGGGTCCGCTGCCACCCTGCCCGCCACCTAGTGATGCCTCCCTGAAGCAGGCAATGGGAGGAAGTGAAGCAATGGACTCATCGGTTAGGTCTACTCCGAAATTGATATCCGCGGGATTGTCAGCAGCAAGACATCACTTAGCTTTTGATGATGAAAGCAGACAATCTGAAATAGACAGAGTTCCTGTGATAGGCGCGCCACCCCGACCCAGAAATAGAAACGGATCATCATTTATCGGAAGTAGGTTCCGAGTTTCAGGATTTCAAGTAATAATATTAGTAATCATATTATTAATGATGTTGGGAGTGTTTTTGTATGGAGTCGTGTCACTAGCAAAGGTTTCAGATTATGAAAATCAAACAACAGAACTTCAGGAAATTAAAGAAACTTACCGAAAGACACTTGAAGAATCAAAAGGCCTTCGTGTGGTTGTCGAAACCTGTCGGGGGGAAACGGGAGAACTGCGAGGTGCGCTTCACACAGCAGTTACTGAACAAGAAAAGTTACAGGAAGTTGTAGACACGTCAGAGTATGAGAGTTTTGAACTTGTTCTGGGACTGGTTTCTATTGTGTCTCTCATGATTGGTTTTGTGTTGGGAAGGAAGACGTCTCCTGAAGTTATAAATACAACCCATACACACATCTCCCCAGTTGAACAACCAGGTTCCTTAGACCCACCACCAGAGACATTTGCTCAAAATGAATTAGCAGAAGTCTTCTCAGCCACTGGTTGGATCCCTTGCACGGTACTGAAGGCGACTTCAAATTCTACGGTTGTGTTAACAAGCGATGGGATTTCGATTACTCTAAAACCTGGTGATACCTGCATACGAAAGAAACTAACGTGTACGAAGTGCAAATCACTTACGATGGAGTTAGCAGACTTGACTCGAACACTGTCTGATTTACAGTTTGAAAATAATCGACTTCCAGACCTGGAGACAGCAGCCAGACAACATTCTAATGATATCTACGAGCTCGAATCGAAGATCAAAACGTTGGAAGCGTCTCTGCGTAGATCTGAGGACGGACGTACAATAGCGATGAGAGAAAATAAACAACTTCGTGATGACTACCACAGTCTGCAGACTAAGAGGGAAGAGGAGGACATGCGAATTACCGAAGATCTGGTCTCACTCGCATCTCGCGATCTCGATGCAAAACTAACCAGAGAGAAGAGACGAAGACAAGAACTAGAAGATCACTATAAATCTCTTTGTTTGACGTGCAATTCGTTAAAAGCTGAGCTCGTCTCAGCTGACGAGCAATCCCGTGAAACAGAACGTAGGTGTGCTGCAGCCACATCAAAATTTCTCTCCGCTGTCACAGTAGGGAGGAATACCCACCAACGAAGGATCTGATTCAGAGGGACGTTGGATAGCTAGCCTTTTTTTGCAACTTTGTTCAGGTGTCTGAAACATAGCCACTGAGATAAGGGCGACGTAGTCGCAAACGTTCTTTACCACGGAGCGTTTTGCTTATAAATATCCCAACACAGGTGCTGACACACATCAAGTTGTCGTTATGTGATTGCGGAAATATTTTTACTGGGAGTCTTCTTCTCACAGAGGTATCTTCGTTAATTCATTGCTAATTGTATAGAAATAGATTATTTGGTGAGCTTTGTGTTGCAGAATCTAAGTTCTTGTAATCCCCCTCAGGGTTCAATACATGGTGCGGGTGAGGATGTTCAAAGAAGGCATCAAGACACAGCCTTTATTTTCTGTTCTGTCAGGAGCAAAACTTATCTTTTTGAAATTATTAACACTTTCCAGACAGGTAGTAATACAAACATGCTTTCCGCAATGCGATCAGCTGCTCGCATGAGTATGTTGACTTATGAATCGAAAGAAATAATTTCAAGTTGGATGTCAGGCAGTCCAATAGAATTTCACGGCTGTAAACCCTACTACAATTATTCAATGAAAGGAAATGAGATGAAGTATGTGGCAGGTGTTCTTCAGGGAGAAACCGCTGACGGAGGTTTTCAGAAGTGCCAATGGCTAGCAGCTGAACAGGGAAACACACTTTACATTTCATTTAAGGGATCTGATAACTCCACAGATTTCCTACTTGACGGATCGATTTCTTCTGTTATGTCACCGAGTGGATCTCGTCTTCACGCGGGATTTTATTCAGGTGTTCAACCCGAGCTTCCTGCGATAATAAAACTTTGCAACAGCACCCGTTGTGACAACATTGTTGTATGTGGTCATTCTTTGGGAGGTGCATACTCGATTGTGACTGTTCTTGAGACTGTTTGCTCTCCCTTATGGGAGAGGAAGAAAAGCTGCATAGAAGCAATTACATTTGGAGCACCGTTGGTAGTGTGCAGTACAGTGAAGAGTGGGTTTCCAGCGTTGGCGCCAAAGCTTGGAAATGACATTCCGAAGATAACAAATGTTGTTGGTAATTTTGATATCGTTCCACGTTTGTTAGCCCTCAGCCGCGAATGCGCAGTATCGCTGGTTGAGGAACTTCCTCAACTTGTTATTAGCAGCACCGTCTTGGCGATAGCAAAGAGAGCACTTCCTAAAGCTGAGTCTATTGTTGATGCTTTTGAAGGAATGCGTTCGACATTTGTTCCTATCGGAACTTATCTGTTCGCACAGACGGTTACTTTAAATGGTCCTTCTGGAATCCCCAAAAGATTATGCACAGGTACACTAATCCAGCCCGATTCACCACTCGGTGTTAACAGTAAAGCGTTAGCAGTTCTTCGTTACTTGCCTGCTGTTGATCCAAAGTATCCATGTCCAACTGATGCATCGTCATCAAGTAATAAATCAGAATTCCTACTCGGATTGGTCAAAGATCACGGTGTCGGAAAGGTGTACTTTCCCATAGCTGATATTCTCTCCAATAGCAATGTTCCTTTAAACACTATTCCACATTCTCAGGCACCACCGGAATTAGTGCAGACGTACGAGCCTCTCTCCACTCTTGGGTTAGCAGTGCCACCTCCTGAGGTGTTGAAAGCTCTCTCTCCTGAAGATCAGGAAGGTTGGTCGAAAATTTCGGTTGAATACACAAGACTGGTCACGAACGCTTGTGAAGCCAGAGACAGAGTCGCAAAACGTGAGAACCCAAACAGCAAGATAACTCAACACACTGTTGGGTTACGACCAAGCTTCGAAGTTGAGCTCCCAGAAGTGGAAGAAACGTCTCCAAAAGACAAGAATGCTCCATTATCAGCAATTGTAAATTACACTAAGGAGAGTATAATTGTGACCATTGGTGATTTATCAAAAACATTGCCTGCTGGGGGCAGCATGTCTACATTTGGAAGAGCTTCTGATATTACCTTAAATAACAATCCTGAACTTTCCTTTCCAATGCCTTCCCTTACAAAGGGTGAGGGGAGGTTTTTATCAATTGAGCAAACGCCGTTGTTGGGTTTGACTGTTTTAGAATCGAGAGAGTTTTCTTCACAGCGATCTGATAACTCAACATCATGGTCTGAGTGGATGAGACGTAGCAGTAACAAAACAACACCAAAGAGCGAGTGCGCTTCCATTCGTGAGGATATTAAAATGATATTTCCAACAGCTAGTAACAGGGATTACCTTTTGGGTACCTTGTCAGATGCAACACAGGAAGCTCTCAGTGACCCTGGTCATGCTGGAGTATCGCTTGAAGTGTCACCTGCTCCTGGTATTGGATTCCTTGAAGGTAAATGGTTTTCCAGCGAGACCTGCACCTGTGGTATAAAATTTTCGAAACTAATGAATCCAACACACCATTGTCGGGAGTGTGGTGCTGCAGTTTGCAGTTCCTGCTCTCCAGCAACTCGGTTCTTGTCGAATTATCAGAAATCAGCGGTCAGGATTTGTCAAAGTTGCGAAACAAAACTTGCCAATGCTGGTCCTGTTGCACTGCCAAGATCGCTATCAACACTTCCTGTTGTGAAGCCCCCGCCACAAGCTCCAGTTCCCCGCCATGACGATCCACTCCCAGTTCTCCCGACTGCCACTTCTTATGTTCAGCCTCAGTGGTAAGAAGCTAGACGAAATTTGTTAAGTTGTATTCCCTGATGCATTTTGTATTGCTTCGCTCTTGATTTCTGTTGCCTGTGTCAAAAAAAAGTTTTTTCTCCGTACACGAACTGTGCAAGTTAACCTAACAAAAAAAATTTACAACGGAGAAAATTCTTTTTGGTGCACAATGGAGACAATAGTTTAGGAGCAATATGGATATCCCTTCTTTTAACAGGACACCAATTAAAAAAGCATCGAAAAACTATTCCCATCCGGGCTCGAACCGGAGACCTTCGCCGTGTTAAGGCGACGTCATAACCAACTAGACCATGGGAACTCTGAAACAAAAAGAGTTTTATTTATTTAATCACATCCCCCTAGTCTTTCTACTTTATTTTTTTCATTCTTGCCCTTCTTTGATAAAGTAAACAAGTAAGACTGCCCTGAATCCGTTGGAGGACTTCCCCGGATAGGAATCTCAAGACACAGTTAATACAAAGCGAAGGATCAGTACAGGGACGGTGCCAAAGACCACTGAGCCGATGTATGAGTATGATATACTAACCGTCCATTCCAAATGCCAGCGAGGGAATGTAAGTTCCTCAAGAGCTTTTCACAATATCTCATAAGTTAATGTGTTTTTTTTGCTAACATCAACTTCCTTCAGCAAAGCAACATGAACGAGCCATTGAGCAATGCGCTGGGTTACATTTCGACGGTATCGTTTTTCCTTCAGTATCTCCCCCAGATTATAAAAAATCACGCTCGAAAAAGTACCGAGGGCTTCTCGACGAAGGCGATGGTCGTAAAGCTGCTTGGCGCATCGTTTTTATGCTTCAATAATGCGTTAGATGGTGAACGTGGGTTTGTCTTAATGTATGGTATTATTAGCATGTTGCAATATCTTGTAATGATTGGGCAGGCGATACTATTCACAGAACCCCGAGGTGCGGCTCCTCTATTGTTATTACCAATTCCTGTACTGTTGCTATCATTTGCTATTCCTGAATCAAGACAGTTTACTACTGGTTTGAAACCTGTATCTCAAATAGTTGGCCACCTCCTCCTCCTTCACGAATGTACTCGGATTAGAAGTATACGTGGTATTTCTCTAATTTCTCACGGACAAAATTTATTAGGTGGGTGCTCGGGTATGTTAGCACTTCTTCTTGTTCCACCAAAATCGTCCTGGACACCGCTGCTTTATGTCAATTCAACAGCTCAGGCAACAAGTATTTTTTTCCTCAGCTGGTGGTATCGAACACAACCAATATCGGTATCCGCACCAACAACACCTTGTCTGATTGTTTAATTTGTGAGGTTATCACAGCATGTCATAGTATTATTTGGGACAGTGAGTTAGCTTTGTTTCCTATTCTCTGATTGTGGCTGCTGGAGAAAGTTCTTCAACCTGTACAGTCAAGAGGTATTTGTAGGTTAATTTACACTGTGATGGGTGCTTCAATCTGCCAGAGATACTGTTGTACCCCGAATATATTTGTTATGATTTTCACCCGCTTTGTTTGATTCAGTCAAGCAGTTACCTATCGTGTGTTGTATATGAGCAGATAGGTGGGTGGATTCTAACTTCCCCCGAATCAATTCTAAGGTAGCTTTCCTATTTCTTGAATTCTATCAAAATTTCTGTTTCTGTTTTATAAATAAAACCCTCTCATTGTTAGAAGGTTGATATTCTTACTCTACGAAGCCGTAGATAAAGGTAGGTACCCTTTTGTAGATGGTGTGATTTGTGTATCACACCTGCTGAGACGTTTGTAGAAATTACAATTCTCAACTAGATAATTGTTTTAATCGGAGGGAATCTTCCACCGAAGCGAGTCTATATCATACTGTTTGTAGAAATACTCGTACTATTCTCTGTAGAGTTAAATATGTATCGGATTCGTACTTATATTGGTACAGGAAGATTAGTTGCTGACTGCTTCTAATGTTAATGTACTGTACTGTGTTTGAATTTAATATTATTTCTATTCTGAGTTGGTCATCAATTTTTATTATTAACAACTGAAAATAATTAATCTCATAGAAGATGATTCTTGTTACAGTTTTTTTAATGTTATTAATTGTGATTAGCTAACCTGTTGGGTTATAAACTAATCGATAGTCGTATTGTAAAGTAGATTACTCCCTCTAATGTGATTTACTACGAAGCCTAAAATAAAATTTCATACCTTTTTCCTGATTCACTCCGTACATACTTTATGTGCATTGGTTTATGGGTGTTTATGTTTTTTTTTTTTTTTTTTTTTTTTAAATCTCTTTACAGGAATATATAAAAAAGAAAATCACATTGAAAGATCTAAATCAGCGAATTTCCTAAACCGTTGGTTTTTTTTTTTATTATTTCCCCCTTTGCAGAGAGTTTACCTATTACCTGTAGTCAACTTAGTTAGCTCTGATACATATAAAGATATTTATTTCTTCATAAATAATAAATCATTAAAACTCCCCTTCAGTTCTTACATAATAAGGATGAGCCTTCCTCCGTTGGAGGAATGGCATCAACGACCCTTGCTGATGAGGTGGACTCCTCAAGAATTGGACGACGCAGCACCAGCTCCTGGAACTGTACTCAAAATCAATAGTGAAAAAACGATACCATTTGAAACTGCTTTGTTTAAGGGGAACTTTCATATGTCTGTAAGGTATACCGATAACAGTGAAGTAGACCCATGGGGTGAGGGTCAGGTATGCCACGGTAGAAAGAGAAAAATTGTTGCTTATTTAAACGGAGAGTTTAAAAAGAAACTGGCTTTTGATGATGTGTTTTTTGGATTCGTGTGGCCTCGGCCCCTCGACCCACCAAATGGTATTCAACTGGCAATGAATGTGTGCGCTAGATTTTCACCTGGAACAATCTCCGACATACATGCTGATAAGCCTTACCTTTTAAATCTTGTAGCAGGAGGTGCTGACAATGTTCATATTTGGAAACCTGGAGATCCGATAGAAGAAAAACTAGATCCCAGTGTACCTCATGCACTCTTTGAGCGACCTGCTGGTGATCTTCCAAAATTCAAAAACATGAAAGAGAGGGCAAAGTGGATGAGTGTATGTTTATTTATTCTCTTTTCTTCTTTTCTTTCCCTTAATAGATAATTATAATTGAAAAGCTGTAACGACTTAAGGCGCTCAACCTGTGACCTTTCATAATCGACAGTCCATACGGGATCTTATCGATAGGTCTTTATGGGAAGCATGCTTTATATTTAATTATAGTAACAAGTCAAAACAATTATACAACAGAAAAAGAATCCGGATACTGGGTTAGCGAATTCTGCCACCAGTTACTTTGAGCCGGGATGGACCTACTCGTTCGAATTCTATACTCACTTGTTGTATTTACATAAGTTTGAAGTTCATTTCCCGATTCCGTTGAGCTTTCCCGTTTCGTTTGAGAAGTACTTCAATGGACAGCCTTACCCGATCTGTGCGCAGACGAAATCGGGTGAGAAATTATGGGATTTTGAAATATGGCATGAGAAGACGACGAAGAAAACACCGAAAGAAGTTTGGCGTCAAGGACCCGCTCCAAAAGATTCACCAGATGCTCAGCCTCACACCTCTCCGAAAGGATTAGAAGCGAGGAGAGCTTCACGTTTATTAGATAGAAAGTTAAAGATTATGGCTAACGGTGGTGTTCAAGATGACAGTGATGATTCATTCCACAGTTGTCCTTCTATGGCATCGTTTGAAGACCAGGATGAAAATATCACCAGCGATGAAGAAGAAGATATTCTAGAACGCTCTCCTGATGCATACGCTTCATCAACACAATCACCGTTAGTTAACGGATTAGAATTATATGTTTCTAAAGATGATAACTACGCTGTTGTTTTATGGTCTGGAAAGCGACTCCGGGTAGACCCGTCTTCACACGCTCGATACGTTTCGAGGAGACGTGAGCGAATCCCGCAGGGAATTCAAGTCAAAATACTAAAACGTAAATCTGACTGGTCAGAAGTTGAACTACCAAAGAGTAACGTCACTGGTTGGCTACGAAGTCGTCATTTAGGAAAAATTAGTTCTGCGAGTCACGGAGGGGGACCAGAACCGAAAGTTGCTGTTATCACTGCGAAACGGAAACGTGTTCGAGCAACACCAAAAACTAAAGCCAGACGACATGGTAGTTACCTTCACGTTGATGATGAAGTTCATGTATTAACTCACACAGATAAATGGGCACTCATACTACCTTCTAATAATATATTTGGATGGGTCAAAATGTCAAATATACGAATAGTACCAAACTCACCAGGTGCTGATGATGATTAAAAATCTAATCAAATTATTTGGTCGATTTGCTTATTGCGCTGTGCAACTACTTACACAACTAATGCTGGTTAGTTAATTTTCTGGTTGGGGAAAAGGGTTCTTTCAACTGGTTGCTATTGTTTGATGATCTGGTTTTTTTTATTTTTATACTAAAATAGTAATCAGACGACAAGGAAAAATAAAATAAAAGCAAAAGAGGCGGCACATTACTATGTGGTCGCTTGCAATTTCACCCTCCCCAAATGCGACATTTGCAGAGTGTTTACCTATACTAACATTACCTTTAGTCAACGTGTATCATAAATTACTAATTGTTTATGTTAGTAAACTTTTTGATACGAAACTTATATTTATCTCACTGCTGGTATGTTTAAACAGTTAATTCCCCTGTTTTTTTTAGTAGTTTTTTTTCACCCCCCCTTGCTTTATCTGTTTTCTTTTTTTTCCCGCTGAATTGTCAAAATTCTACCTGTGAGTGGATTACTGCCGGCTTCGTAGAAGAAGATTGGCAGGTGTTTTCCTGAGTCCTAGTTTGCGTTACGCTTTAATGGTTTTCTCATGCTTAACAGTCAGAAGAGAACTTTCGCTTTACTTTTTTTTTTGTTGTTGTCGAGTTTTTCTTTTCTTTTCCTTTTGTACTGTGAGAAGTCATACGCAGTATTTTCTTCGCAGTGGATTTAATCACTCGTTGACTTGATGTAGTTGCATGGTATATGTTTTATTGTAGTGTTTTTGTCGTTGTTGTTGTTACCCGTTTTGTACTTGTATTTGGGAAGACTTTCTAAAATACTTTTTAGAATGCAATCACCACATTTTTTTTTCTCGTTCGATCATCTTACCTATTTTTTTCGTTACTAAAATATTGGTCTTCACAATTAACAGCAGAAACTGTTTCTTTTTCTTTCTTTTCCACCCCCACCTATATCAATACTGAAAACAGCATGCATGGTAACAAGGGAAGTTGTTTTTTTGTTTTTTTTTTCCCCTGGCATGGGGCGCTCAACCTGTAGTACGTGGCCCCCGAATCCCCATATTCGACAGCACATATGGGATTTTTTATCGATACCAACTGTTGATTTCTTATATTGCAACCAGGTTTGGCCGAACCCTATTCTCGTTTTAGCCAGTTTCAAGTTGCTTTCCATTTAATATTAGTATCAAGTTACCCCCTTACCAGTTCCCCCCCCCCCCCCCCCCCCCCCCCCCCCTAGGGGGGGGTACAAGCATCGATTTTACGGAGATTTTGGGCACTTTCGATTTTTTTCCGGAGAACAAGTTTTTTGGGCACCCAAATTATGAAAACTGCAACATATACCCCAAAAATGGGGATTGCGATCCAAAGAAACAGTTCTTCGGCACTTTAGAGCAAGTCTTTGAAAAATCTCAAAAAGTGTGGACCGTGTGGTACCTGAGGGGGGTGAAAACAAGGGGTGTGTTAGGAGGGCTCACAAAAATTACAAGTAATTCCGTGCATTGAGCAATCCATAACCGGGGTTTCCCTCTAAGTTGAGTGGGGAATGAAATGGGAACTCAATTTTTATTTTTATCGACCTGATTTGAACCTTAATTATATGCTACACGAGACCCGGCGTGTTAATTCCCCCTTGTCCGATGTTTAGGCTACTGGCCTTCTCTTGAACATCCCATGTGCTCAGGTTTCGAAATTCGGCCCGAAGCTGTGCTTCTTTCTGTACAAGATAGACAGAGGACCAATCCTTGGATGCGGATGGCAGATTAGCATTAGGCCTTGCTGTCTAGAGGTCTTTCCCGTGAGGACGGAGTGGTACGTTCAGCCCCTGTGGCGCCTCCTGTTGTGCTTGTTCTTGCCAATCTGAAGAGGGTCGGTGGTCCTGCGTTGATGTGGTAGCCTTTGGAAGCCCATGTGCCTCTGGAATATGTTGTACATTATCAGTAGGGCAGCATTCACGCCACCGGTTCTGTCAGTTGACCAAGAACTATCAACAACACTGAATAACCTCCCCATCCCTTGAGGGGTGCAGGATGACAACGAACACAACGGTTGTTAGCTTCATCCCACGAGCACGACGGGGACTAGAGGAAGTATCATGCTGCAGCGATGTGACGGAAGGTGAGGAGGAAGCTGCTGCTTCAAGAAGTCAGGTCACCGACAGATCACCTGTGAATCCATTAACAAGTCGGACTGTCCTTCGAGATATAATTGGTGACTTCGACCCGCTTCCCTTCTGTCTGCGCACCTGCGACAGCTTCAACTATGTCACTCACTCAGGACTTAGTTGGATGTCTCTGCGCCGATCCCTTCTTGCCGCAATATCTGCAGTGTTGTTACGACTCCAAGACTCCAGGAGTATATCCCCCTCGTTTGGGTACAGTTGCAAGCGGATGTGTCTTCCGTACTTCTTCGTATGCTGCATGTACTGGAGTGTCTTGTATGTCCTGCTAGTGAGCATGGTTGGGTCTTAAGTGATGCCTTGAACGGCTTTTTGGATGGAGCATGTTGCCCTATGTCGCTGCTGCTTATCTATGGCACTACTATTTGAGGCACTACCACTACAGCTGTCTTGAGGCTTATCCCTGTTTGGGGTACAGACGTAGCGCTTTCTCTATTCTCTGAGCCTTCTGTGATCACGATGCAGATACTGGACGTTTTTTGAACCCCTTTCTCACGCGTATCCTGTTTCTGACTGTCCAAGTGCTGTTGAGTGACTTCAGAGATGCCTCGGGAGGTGTTTTCATGCACTCTGGGATCAATGCTCTCCTCCGCAGAATGACTTTGTGAGCTGCCCTGCAGAACGTCGTTTTCCGCTGCGTTATCCTGCCCGTGAGCCTCGTGGCCTCAAGCATGGCCGCTCGAGAGTGCTACTCTTTTTCGTGGCGTGTTCTTGAAGCGGAAACTGATACGGAAATGGTATATTAGCACACTGCGTGCACAGGGACACACTAAGGTCACCTCTTCTCATTGTAAAAAAAAATTATTTGAAGGTGCATTTCACAGGCCTCAAAATTGGACTCCCAGGTACCACACGGTCCACACTTTTTGAGATTTTTCATTCCTTTGCCGAAATCAGCCAAATCGAGGTTTTTTCGGCCCCGAAATCACATTTTTGGGGGTTCTGATGGGGTCCTGGGTATTTTTTGCCCCCGGGAAGGTTATATTTACCAAAATTCGGAAAAAGTACTTTATCGACAGCTTGTACCCCCCCCTACCCCCCCCCCCCCTAGGGGGGGGTACAAGCATCGATTTTACGGAGATTTTGGGCACTTTCGGTTTTTTTCCGGAGAACAAGTTTTTTGGGCACCCAAATTATGAAAACTGCAACATATACCCCAAAAATGGGGATTGCGATCCAAAGAAACAGTTCTTCGGCACTTTAGAGCAAGTCTTTGAAAAATCTCAAAAAGTGTGGACCGTGTGGTACCTGAGGGGGGTGAAAACAAGGGGTGTGTTAGGAGGGCTCACAAAAATTACAAGTAATTCCGTGCATTGAGCAATCCATAACCAGGGTTTCCCTCTGAGTTGAGTGGGGAATGAAATGGGAACCCAATTTTTATTTTTATCGGCCTGATTTGAACCTTAATAATATGCTCCACCAGACCGGGCTTGTTAATTCCCCCATCTTCGATGCTTAGGCTACTGGCCTTCTCTTGAACATCCCATGTGCTCAGCTTTCGAAATTTGGCCCCAAGCTGTGCTTCTTTCTGTACAAGATAGACGGAGGACCAATCCTTGGATGCAGATGGCAGATTTGCATTAGACCTTGCTGTCTAGAGGGCTTCCCCGTGAGGACGGGGTGGTACGTTCAGCCCCTATAGCGCCTCCTGTTGTGCTTGTTCTTGCCAATCTGAAGAGGGTTGGTGGTCCTGCGTTGATGTGGTAGCCTTTGGAAGCCCATGTGCCTCTGGAATATGTTGTACATTATCAGTAGGGCAGCATTCACGCCACCGGTTCTGTCAGTTGACCAAGAACTATCAACAACACTGAATAACCTCCCCATCCCTTGAGGGGTGCGGGATGACAACGAACACAACGGTTGTTAGCTTCATCCCACGAGCACGACGGGCACTAGAGGAAGTATCATGCTGCAGCGATGTGACGGAGGGTGAGGAGGAAGCTGCTGCTTCAAGAAGTCAGGTCACCGACAGATCACCTGTGAATTCATCAACAAGTCGGACTGTCCTTCGAGATATAATTGGTGACTTCGACCCGCTTCCCTTCTGTCTGTGCACCTGCGACAGCTTCAACTATGACACTCACTCAGGACTTAGTTGGATGTCTCTGCGCCGATCCCTTCTTGCCGCAATATCTGCAGTGTTGTTACGACTCCAAGACTCCAGGAGTATATCCCCCTCGTTTGGGTACAGTTGCAAGCGGATGTGTCTTCCGTACTTCTTCGTATGCTGCATGTACTGGAGTGTCTTGTATGTCCTGCTAGTGAGCATGGTTGGGTCTTAAGTGATGCCTTGAACGGCTTTTTGGATGGAGCATGTTGCCCTATGTCGCTGCTGCTTATCTATGGCACTACTATTTGAGGCACTACCACTACAGCTGTCTTGAGGCTTATCCCTGTTTGGGGTACAGACGTGGCGCTTTCTCTATTCTCTGAGCCTTCTGTGATCACGACGCAGATACTGGACGTTTTTTGAACCCCTTTCTCACGCGTATCCTGTTTCTGACTGTCCAAGTGCTGTTGAGTGACTTCAGGGATGCCTCGGGAGGTGTTTTCATGCACTCTGGGATCAATGCTCTCCTCCGCAGAATGACTTTGTGAGCTGCCCTGCAGAACGTCGTTTTCCGCTGCGTTATCCTGCCCGTGAGCCTCGTGGCCTCAAGCATGGCCGCTCGAGAGTGCTACTCTTTTTCGTGGCGTGTTCTTGAAGCGGGAACTGATACGGAAATGGTATATTAGCACACTGCGTGCACGGGGACACACTAAGGTCACCTCTTCTCATTGTAAAAAAAAATTATTTGAAGGTGCATTTCACAGGCCTCAAAATTGGACCCCCAGGTACCACACGGTCCACACTTTTTGAGATTTTTCATTCCTTTGCCGAAATCAGCCAAATCGAGGTTTTTTCGGCCCCGAAATCACATTTTTGGGGGTTCTGATGGGGTCCTGGGTATTTTTTGCCCCCGGGAAGGTTATATTTACCAAAATTCGGAAAAAGTACTTTATCGACAGCTTGTACCCCCCCCTACCCCCCCCCCCCCCCTATAAATCTTTTCGTATCGTATCAAAGTTCCCCCCCCCCCCCCCCCCCCCCCCCTAGAGGCTCAAAGGTCCCCCCCCCCCCCCCCTTGTCAAAGTAACTACATTCCAGTCCTGCAAACTGGAATGACTCAGTCTCAACATTTGACTGACTTACTTCTACACCATACTGATGAGAGAGAATAGAGGTAAGAGGTATATGGATTACTCTCGAAACCTATAGTTACTTTAATATGCTAAGTCGCGCATCACCCTTAGTCACTGTATTTAAAACTAATGTTAAATTATCTTTATGTTTTTATGATACAACACAGTTGTAATTTTTACAAAATCGAACATACAACCCCCCCCCCCCCTTGTCACCGAGCGGACCGCTGAAGACTCGAGTAGTCTAGGAAAGCCTTACGTCGGGTTCGTCCACTGTTAACCTTTGGTTTCATTTTATTTTTTTCACATTGATTTTAATTTACAGCTGTTTTTCACTGTTACGGTAGCGTAGGCAAGAGGTGCTCAACTACGTTCACGTGGCCTCCACCAAAGAAACCAGGCAATGTTCAACGCCTTCTGTTTCATGGTGACAGTATTTTTATTTTTTTTTGTGCAAAGACCTGCAGTATTCTTCCCAGATAAATCTTTTCGTATCGTATCAAAGTTCCCCCCTTGTATTTTAATTTGTCTTTCAATTCTAACCTTTCAATACGTTACGTGGTATTCCCTTTTTTCCTGATTATAAGTAAATTGTAGAGACGAATAAGATACTCATCGAGTTATCAAATAGTTTTGAGGATTTCTAAGAATGACATGAGTGTTCTGCTGAGAGTGATGAGCTGGTGAAATCCACGGTGAGCCGAGTCGGACTGCGTTCATGTGCAGAACACAGGCAAGCAGCAACTACTGGTGGTGGACATATTTAGACTGTAAAGATGATTTGGATTTTTTTTTCTTCTTTTTTTTATCCCCCCAGTCGAAGCGTTTACCTGTTCACAAAAAAAAAAAAAAAAAAAAGTAAAACTGATAGTTAACTTGTCCATTTTTATGCGAGCACAGTTTGGTGGCAGAAAGCTATTATTATTATTATTATTATTATTATTTTTGTTTTTTTTGTTTTTTTGTTAATATATTAAACCCAAATATACAGAATTGAGAAGGCAAACGCTTAGCTGCGTTGAACTGTTTTTCCAATAAATAAAAAAACAACAATCACTCATATCTGTTTTCGAATTATTTTAGTTGAAGTGAGTTTTGTTGATTTTTGTCGTCGAACTCCACTAAGAGTTATCTGGGTCTTTGTGAGATCGCATCCTTTGGGGGAAAAAAAAAACAACAACAAAGCCGGTTTACGTTACCTTTTCTGGACCTGTCTTTTGATTATGTTGCAGATTTGGTAGCTATTCGTGTTACCCAAAGTTCGTAGTACTCTTTTTAAAGCCTTTCGGTAATTCTTTTTTACAATACTAATGGTTCCGGGATTTATTTTATTTTTTCTTTCGTTCAGTTTGACACATATTGATTATTTCATGAAGAAGGGTTTATTTATAGATGGAATGGAAAAGATATTTTTTATTTTATTTCACACCTCCTGATCATTTCTTTTCTTTTTTTTTTTTTCAACCTGTTTGTCTGGGCAAGGTGGACAGCTGGGAGTTTATTCAGCAGATTCGAATAAAAACACGATCTCTGTGATTTGGTTCTCTACTGGTGCTACCCAGACCCCTCGTACTAAAAAACAGGAAAGAGGTATGGTCCGAGGAACTCTCTTAACCTTTAGCTGGAAATCTGATTTAATTATTTATTTATTAGTGATAACTCCCCGCTAATATAGCTAAAATACTAACTGTACTGCTACTTTTGTTTAATATACTTACGATGTTTTTTTTTCTTTTTTTTTTTCTTTTGCCAAAGGGTTTTTAATGTAAAAAAAAAAAAAAAAAAGAAACATTCCCTTTTCTGGGATGCCAAAGAAAGAATCAAAAAAAAAAAAAAAAAGAAAGAAAGAAAAAAAAAAAGAAACCCTTCATTTTGTAGTGAGAAATGGAGAACGCTGTATTACCCCCTTTTCCCTTTTTTTTTTGTTTGTTATTTTCGTCATGACAGAAGAAAATGCAAGAGAAGAAAAAAAAAAGAAAAAACGAGGACAAGTATCCTAAAACAGGCCCCTTCAACTTGCTTGGCACAGGTTTGGGAAACCGTATTTGGTGATTATTTATTATTTTCAACAGCTAATAAAAAACTTGTAAAATGAGAGAAATCGTTTCCATCCAGGCCGGTCAGTGCGGTAACCAGATCGGTTCAAAGTTCTGGGAAGTCGTATCTGATGAGCACGGAGTTGACCCAACTGGTACCTACCAGGGAGACTCCGACCTTCAGTTGGAGCGTATCAACGTCTACTTCAACGAGGCCACTGGAGGAAGATACGTCCCAAGAGCTGTCCTAATGGACCTTGAGCCAGGTACCATGGACTCCGTTAGAGCTGGACCATACGGACAGATCTTCCGTCCTGACAACTTCGTGTTCGGACAGACTGGAGCCGGTAACAACTGGGCCAAGGGTCACTACACTGAGGGAGCTGAACTTATCGACAGCGTTCTCGACGTCTGCAGAAAGGAGGCTGAGAGCTGTGACTGCCTTCAGGGATTCCAGTTGGCTCACTCTCTTGGAGGAGGTACCGGATCCGGTATGGGAACTCTTTTGATCTCAAAGTTGAGAGAGGAGTACCCAGACAGAATGATGCTTACCTTCTCTGTTATTCCATCACCAAAGGTATCTGACACTGTTGTTGAGCCATATAACGCAACCCTTTCTATCCATCAGTTGGTTGAGAACGCTGATGAGTGCGTCATGATTGATAACGAGGCTCTGTACGACATCTGCTTCCGTACCCTGAAGTTGACCACTCCAACCTTCGGAGACTTGAACCACTTGGTGTCAGCTGTTATGTCTGGAGTTACCTGCTGCCTCAGATTCCCTGGTCAGTTGAACTCTGACTTGAGAAAGTTGGCCGTCAACTTGATTCCATTCCCACGTCTTCACTTCTTCTTGGTCGGATTCGCTCCTCTGACCTCAAGAGGATCCCAGCAGTACCGTGCCTTGACTGTTCCTGAGCTTACTCAGCAGTCATTCGACGCCAAGAACATGATGTGCGCATCTGACCCACGTCACGGAAGATACTTGACCGCCTCCCAGTTGTTCAGAGGAAGAGTATCCACCAAGGAAGTTGATGAGCAGATGTTGAACGTTCAGAACAAGAACAGCAGCTACTTCGTTGAGTGGATCCCAAACAACATCAAGTCGTCAATCTGTGACATCCCTCCAAAGGGATTGAAGATGTCGACCTGCTTCGTTGGAAACAACACCTGCATTCAGGAGATGTTTAAGAGAGTCTCTGAGCAGTTCACTGCCATGTTCAGAAGAAAGGCGTTCCTCCACTGGTACACTGGTGAAGGTATGTTTTGATATTATTTTAACTTTATTTAGAACAACGTTCTGTGGCGAGTATGTACTACTAACAAACACTCAACCACAGGTATGGACGAGATGGAGTTCACTGAGGCCGAGTCGAACATGAACGACTTGGTATCTGAATACCAGCAGTACCAGGACGCCACCGTCGAGGAGGAGGGTGAGTTCGACGAAGAAGAAGGAGAGGGTGAGCAGTACTAGAAAACTTGATTTCTCTTTAGCTTCCCATTCTATTTTTATTTATATCTCAGTCACTGAGTTATAGTTGTCTTCCTGTTTCCCATTACCTCCCTTTCCTTGTTTGATCGAATCGGCTACGGCAGGTGGATATACCTGTCAGAAATCGAGTCACAAATAAAGAATTCAGGCAAAACTGGTTTTTGAAAAAAAGAAAAGAAAAGAAAAAAAAAAAAAAAAAAGCACTTTAAAACCAAAACAATGAACCTGAGGAAAGAAAAAAAACAAAAAGAGAAATGTAGTAATGACCTTTGATTTAGATCCCAATAGTTGGATACTTATACTTATCTAGCAGCTGATAACAATAGATGTGATGTTAGTAAGGGGATGTCGTAAAAAAAAAAAAAATGTGATTTTGTCCTAAAAACAATTAATAATAATCATCTTTATACAGCGCTAGTCAGCATCATCAAATGAATGCTGACGAACCATCCCCGTGGGATGATAGCGATGCAGAGGAAGACATTCGTCTTCCGGTGATAATGGTAACCGAGGAAGGACAATGCTCCTACATCAGAGTTAAAGACAGTGGGTGGGTAGCAAGTGCTTATGGAGCTAGCACACCAACAATCAGCGCCTTAGAAGACCCATTGGATGCAAGTTCAAAAAGTTTGGATGTCGGAAGTATTTTGAATGATGTTGTCGAGGAATTGAGGTTACCAGAAACACCACTTAAGATAAAGAAAGATACTTTACAAGTTCCTGAGGAAAAATTTTCAATCCACTTTGAAACAGCGCGTGAGGGGCAGCTGCTGCGAAGGAGCGCAGACAGTATTGAGAGATATCTACAATTTGAGCCTCCTAGACCAGCTTATCCGACAGAGGTTATTACTCCACCTGCGGGTATTAAAACAACACCAGCTAAGAACAGTCTTCAGTATAGTGTTGAAAAAGAATACGTTGATCCGTTGTCTCCTCCGATAACTTCCCCTCCGAGTGTTCTCCGATCTCCCAGAGTAAGAACTAGTCAATCACTTCAGTCGTATAGAGAACGGGAGTTAAGAAAAACAGAAAGCAATACTTCAAACCTTTCTGAATTAAGGATAGCCAGGCCTGCTCCAGGTGCCGCTCTCCATTGTGTTCGAAGGCAAAGAGTTCGTAATTCTGAATTATCACCTCTTCCTTCTCGTGATGTTGCCAGTTATGTAGCTCCTCAACAAGCTCCTTCTCTATCACCGAAATCATCGAATGCTGCAACGACCACAAGTGGATCGTCCACGACACGTGGCACTACTAAACCCCTTGCTAAACATATGTTCTCTCGTGGGTCATCTAAAAACAGAGAGTCGTTCAGTAAGAGACTGTTTTAAGTATTTTTTTAAAATTTTTTTATTTTTTTATTTTAAAATATTGAATGTTATTTGAAAGAATCCTAATGGTGACGATCTCCATTAATAAAGTAAGGGATGTGGGAGGGAAAAAAAAGAAAAAATAATAATAATTAATAAATCTTTTTAAATTTTTTGTAATATGTAGTTTTTGTTTGTTTTTGTACTTTCACATTCCCCTCTCCCTCGTCTCAATATCTTATACTTAGTCTCTTTTAGAACTTCTTTCTCATATTGCGATTAAGGCAACGCAATGATGAGGAAATACTTTAGTAATATTGTCTTTATTGATCGTGTTTTTGAATGAGTCAGAGGTCATCTGGTTCTTCGTTTGCTTTGATTACTATAATTGATTAACAATTGTGGTTTCTTCTTTTTTATTTTTATTTTTATTTTTATTTTTTTATTATTATTTTATTGATAATAAAATAATAGGCCTTATCAGAATGTTTAAAAAAAAAAAAAAAAAAAAAAAAAAACTTTGGTTAAAACGTGCGTGTGTGTTTATGTATTATCTAATTTTAGTTGTTTTCCATTTTTTAGGAAAAGAAGATTAGAGAATAGGGATGAATGTGAGGAGATCCTTTAGGCGGACGCTCTTCCTGTCTCCTGCTTAATGTTTTTTAGGTTCTGTTTTTCTTATTATTTCCTACCCTGATGTAAATAATTAGAGTGTCTGTGAACGGCAGTTCGACACGAAAAAAAAAGACAAAAAAAAAAAAAAAAAAAACAAATTTTGGGTGGAAAGGACTCCAAGTCAGGTTAGTCATTTTATTTCTTCTTTCGGCGCTCAAACAGTCAAAAGAGTGACGTCTCAAACTGCACTTACTGTTTTTTGTGTTGTCTTGTTTTCTGTTTTATTCTGTTAAACACGATTTATTGTATCATACATCGCTAGCGGCATTATGCCATGAACTTTTTATCATAATTCACCTGTACAATTCTTCTCGAGTCTCCCTTTTCTTGTTTTGTCAAGTTCAGCTAATAAGTTTCCTTTTTTTTTTTTTTTTTTTTTTTGAGAAATTATTTATTTTCTCATCGTCAAAAAAAGAAAGTTGCGTAGCAAGGAGTTCTAACTCTGAAACAGAAAAGTGCTCTGTTTTCCCGTTGGCTGAGTTAGGAAGTGTTTGGCGCCAAAGCTTGGAAATGACATTCCGAAGATAACAAATGTTGTTGGTAATTTTGATATCGTTCCACGTTTGTTAGCCCTCAGCCGCGAATGCGCAGTATCGCTGGTTGAGGAACTTCCTCAACTTGTTATTAGCAGCACCGTCTTGGCGATAGCAAAGAGAGCACTTCCTAAAGCTGAGTCTATTGTTGATGCTTTTGAAGGAATGCGTTCGACATTTGTTCCTATCGGAACTTATCTGTTCGCACAGACGGTTACTTTAAATGGTCCTTCTGGAATCCCCAAAAGATTATGCACAGGTACACTAATCCAGCCCGATTCACCACTCGGTGTTAACAGTAAAGCGTTAGCAGTTCTTCGTTACTTGCCTGCTGTTGATCAACGTTTGCTATAGGAAGAAATGGAAAATGGCCTTTTTTTTTTTTTTTTTCTTCTTTTTTTTTGGCGAGCATGATTTGTTCGTATAGAAAGAGAACTTTAACCCCGTCCTCTGATCAATTTCCTAGGAAGGAGCCCTCTTTCTCCTGAACAAATTCATAATTAATTTAAAATAAAGCGCCTGACAAAAAAAAATAAAAATAAAAAAATAAATAAAAACCAGTTTCTGTATTTTGTAAGTTGTTTAGCTTTTAAAGGTACTGCTCGTTTCAAACATTCAAGCAGCAGAGAGTCCACATGGGAAGTAATAAATATGTGACATCGTTACCCTCCTTCGATGTCTTTTTATTGCTGGAAATATTATGTAGTTCCCTCCTTTCGGTCTTTTAGTCAACATGTATCATAAATTACTAATTGTTATATTAGTAAACTTTTTGATACAATACAATATATTTATATCATTGTTGGTTATGTTTAAACAATTAACTCCCTTCAGTCAGGATATTTGAATAGCGTCGTTGTAGCCACTGTCTCTTTAGCAAGTGTTAAATGATGATTTTACAAAAAAAAAAAATTTACTTCTAATTTTTCTTTCTACAAACAAACCTTCAGCTCTTGAATATTAAACACAATGTCGTCCGGCAACTCCGCAGCCTACAATTTGGGAATAGTTAGACAGGGAGATGCCATCAGAAGTTTGAATGATGACTGTGTTATTCTACACATCACTCACTCTGTTCACACTACTGGTGTAATGGAGAAGCGTTTTGATAGACACTGCACTGTATCTGAATTGAAGTGGAAGATTCAAACTCATTTTGGAACTGATAGTAATTTAATGATCTTACAGCTAAAGGATCAGAATGGACAGTTAGTTTGTGACAACATGGATGATAGTAGAAAATTAGGTTATTACTCTCCAGGAGATGGTTGGACCATTCACGCTGTTGATTTAGACCCAAACGCTGTTAACAACGTCCGTCAGTGGACTGATGTCAGTCTGGTTAAGAAGTACGAAATGTCTGAGGAGGATTATGACAAACGTGACAACTCGGTCAGAGCTGAGAAAATCCGCAGAGCACAAAAACTCAGAGACGAGGGTGTCGTTCCTGCGGAACCAAAAGAAATCGATCCAGAGCAGTTCGCTGAGGAAGCATCGAAAATAAAATCAGGTGACCGTTGTCTTGTTTTCCCTGGAGATCGTAAAGCAACTGTCAAATATGTTGGAAAGATTCCAGAACTAAAACCTGGCTTCTGGGTTGGTGTACAGTTTGATGAGCCAGTCGGTAAGAACGACGGAACTGCGAAGACAAAACGTTACTTCGAATGTCCAATGAAGTACGGAGGCTTTACTACACCTGACAAGGTAACTGTTGGAGACTACCCAGAGGATGACATCTTTGCCGAGCTTGACGAGTTGTAGTCACGCGGGACTGAATAAGTCTCACATTCTCTAACCAGTACGATGAGAAAATAATCCCTTAAGCTGTCCTGCTTCCCTATCCTTCAAAATTAGATTATTATGTTTTGGGTTTTGATCCCTTTTCTCTGTTCCCTTAAAAAGAAAACACAAGAATCTGTTAGTTTTATAGTACTTCGTTGGTTGGGTACCCTCACCGACTATCGAGGGTGTCCTTCTGCTTGAAGCCCTCATTCCCTTCTATGTGTTGCTTATCTTGTTTATGCTAGCCCGCATCTCCCCATCTCACCCATGGGATCCTTCGCAGTGCACCTTGAGCCAGAGCGACGGGTTTTATCTGATTGGTGGGTCTGTGTGTCGGTATGACAAAGGCACAGAGGGGAGGAAAAAAAAAAAAAGGAAGAAAAAAATAAAAAAATAAATAAAGAAGAAAGCCTTTACTAAAAAAAAAAAAAAAAAAATAGTTTATTAGAGCCATCAGGAAATCGTTAGGAGATTGGTAAGCTTTTCGTAATTATGTTTCCAATCAGGCAAACTAAAATAATGGTGTCCGACATGATGGATCGTCGGGCTCTTCTTCGATCCCTTGATGAGATCCTACAGTCAGAGAAGAGCTCAGTGCTGGATATGTTAATTCACTTTTTTGGATTCCATACTTATCAGGCAGAACAACAATTAGAAGCAGCAAAAAGAGAAGTTTACCGAGCATATAAAGAAGTAGACAGTTGGAATAGTCACTTTAGGAAGACTAGTCGCAATCCAAAACAGTTTCTGTTTGCTACTCAGTGGGAAGATGAAGCGAGAAGAGGATATCAAAGAGTTGGAATTGACGTTTCGAATATTAATAAAATAAACATCGCCAGACCCCTACTTGAATTCACTGCTGCTCTCTGTGGTGCCATTGCGAGTGGTTCACAAGAGATCCTTGTGAGAGTTGCTACAGTTGAGGACCCATTTACGGTATTCATATCCAAGTTCGCTTCCCGACCTCAAAAATCTGCAAAAGTAACCATCACCAAGTCCCTTCCTGAATCCTTGCCTAAGGTTTTACACTTACCAGGAATCGAACTGAATCATCCCATTGATATAGTTATTGACTCGTCAGTTGATTTTCATACAGCTAGTAAGAGGATTTTACTACACGTTAGAAAAACAAGGCAGCGGTGTAAAGTATTTTGCATTGGTGAAGATACCCTAGACGGAGTGTTTGCTGAGATGGGTGAGGTGACCGGAGACTTCAGAGATCAGCACAAGTCTGGTCAGCATCGGGTTGTCGATACTGATCAGTTTTCAGAAATTAAAACGTTTTTAAAGAAATTTAGCGAACCTGAACATGGTCAAAAACCACTCGGCAGAATCATCGGTGGCAAGACATGTGACGATCACAGTTCAGTTGGGGTTGCTATCTTACGGGGGTACGACGGAACCATACCTCCGGGTATTCCTTCAGTCTCTTTATTTGCGAGCTCTGAAAAGGACTGGGCAAGCAACGTGGAAGGTTCGGAAAACATATCTTTATTCACAACAAACGATTATCAATACATCAAGTTTCTGTCTTGCTCAGGTGTTGCAGTAAATGATATTTGTGACAGGCGTACAACTGCCTGGTCATCTTTTACTTTTTTTACTTTTTCACAACACATTTCAAGCTCAACTCTTTCTGGTGAGATTCTTCGCAGTATTTGGTATCCACCATACTCGAACACAAGACTGCGACTGCAAAACTTTGCGACTGGTGTTACTCCACCCTGGGAAGTTGACTTCTTAGGTATTTTATTGAAGGTTGTCCTAGCAGCAGCATCTTTGTACGCCTTGACAGGATTGGTGTCTTCTCTTTTCATGTAATTTTACGTTTCTATACTTTGCTTGTGTCGTGTGCTATTCGGACACTCAAGTCGGATTAGTAAACTCCTATCTGTGTACAATATTAGTTTAAAGTATTTGTGTCAAGGAAATATCCCTGTACTGCATTAGCTGCCCTTCAGGTGTATCTAATTATTCTTTGGAACATTTAATTGAATGACGTGATTCTAGTTTACGTAAAGTGAGTGATTCTGGTATTAACGATATTTCTTTTTAAAAATAAAAAAAAAGGTTATAACAAAGATCAAAAAAGAATAAAACAAAATGCGTAGCGCACTTGCCATTCTCGGAGCGGCTGTTGTCACGGTGGAAGGAATCGACAACGGTTATGGTTTGACTCCTCCTATGGGATGGAGATCTGGGAACTGTTATCACGCAAATGTGAACCAAAGTCTGATGGAAGGAGTCATGCTCAAGATGGTTGAGAGAAAGAGATTAGTTGCTGGACTTCCAACTTCATACGCTGATCTCGGATACGTCGCAGTTGGCCTTGACGACAACTGGCAGGCATGCAACAAGGGAGTCAATGGATCATTCCACGATGCTGAAGGTAACCCATTGATCAACACTGCTTCGTTTCCATACATGAGGGGAATGGTTGATGTTGGTCACGGTCTTGGTCTTCGTATTGGTTGGTACATGAACAACTGTATCTGTAAGGAAACTCAGTTCGTAAACCAAGCCGCATACGTTGCAAAGCACATGCAACAGTCAGTCAAGGCTATTGTTGCTGCCGGGTTCGACGGAGTTAAGTTGGATGGATGTGGGGAATTCCGTAACCTAACTTGGTGGGGACAGCTCCTTAACGAGACTGGTCGCTCTGTTATGATTGAAAACTGTCACTGGGGACAGACTGTTCCTGGACAGACAACTGGTGATGCTCCATGTACTGGTTTGGGAATGCCATCAGACTGCCCATACAACTTCTTCAGATCTTCAGCTGACATCAAAAACAACTGGGAGTCTATGTACGGAAACCTTCAGACCACTATAAAGTACCAGGGCAACCCTCCTCTCTCGAGACCAGGTACCTGGGCATACCCAGACATGTTGCAAGTCGGTAGAATGCCAAACTTTAACGAAGACAGAAGTCACTTTGGAGCCTGGTGTATTGTATCATCACCTCTGGTATTAGGTCATGATGTTAATGATGAATCGACTGTTGACAAAATCTGGTCAATTATCTCAAACAAGGAAGCTATTGCTGTAAACCAGGGTTGGGAAGGACACCCAGGAAGACTTGTGAAGGACAATGGAAATTCCCAGATCTGGGCCAAGGATCAGGCCTACGGTGCCCAGGCTGTTTTGGTTCTCAGCAACGATGAAAGATCCATCAACACTGAGATCGACCTTTCTGACGTCGGTCTTTTTGAAACTGTTGCTGTTCGTGACATCTGGGAACAGAAGGATGCCCCTGATGCCACTGGAAAGATCGTAATCAACGGACTTACCTCCCACGACAGTCGCTTCTACCTGTTGACCCCAAAGAATAACTAAGAGAACTCGGCAAATCATTTCTTCAAATACGAGTAATAATTAAATGTGTTTGACTTACCCAAAAGTTCCCCTAATATCCTTGCAATACGAAATGTAATCTTTAAAAGTGTTGCATAACTTTGAGTTCCGTTTATGGTTGTTTGCTATCAAACAAGTTATCTTTTTCTTAATATTGACATCGTCCCTTTTTTTTTTTTGAAAAAAAACAAAAAATAAGTAAGATGATAGTTGGAAATTTAACGCATGTGACCCGGAACGCAACCACTCATTAAGATAAAAAAAAAAGTGAGGTGATATTATTTTTGTTTACGCCTATTGATAACATAGTATTTATATTCCTACGTACCCCCTATATCTTTCCCTTCCTGACCCCCCCCTGGTCTTCCCGAGCTGCCTCTGTTGCTATAATTGTGATGTGAAGTTTAGTGTTACGGGTGGAAGGCGGGTCTCTGTCAGGGAGTGGAAAAAAAGGAAAAAAAACTTTTTTGATGCGTGTTAAAGAAGAAAGGCTTCTCTGCCTGTTCCTTAAAATCGTTTGTTTAGTGTGATTATTATTAGCCATGCATCAACAGAAACCTCTGTTAGGTTGTAATTAATTAATAGGAGTGATGTTGTGACCTACTGATATGTTTCTTGTTTCTCCCTCTCTTCATTCTCCGCTGCCGTTTTCAGCAACGATGACAGCTCCATCGACTCTGGGATCATTGTGACGTCAGTCTTTGTAGAACTGTTACTGTTCGTGACATCTGGGAACAGAAGAACACCTTGGATTGTTGGTTGCCATTAAGCAAGTTATCTTGTAATAACATTGTCTTGTCATTTGTTGTGTTTTTGAAAACAACAACCAAATAATGATACTAACTGATAATTATTAATGCTAACTAAGAACTATTCAAGTTCCTTAGAACTTACTGATGAAGGCCTAACAAGGGACAAGTAGTATAAGATTAAGGTCTGAAACTACATATTCTATTACCCTTTTGATGTTAGGAAACTGCAGAAATGAATACTTTTCTTTTACTAATCTCCACTTTTCTTATTCTCACTTTTCTGTTCTAAAATTAATGATACTAACTATTCAACTTGTTTGTTGTCCTACGAAATTTTGCTTTTTTTTTGATTGACTGATAGTTATTAATACTAACTAACTATTCAGATTGAAAGTCGATATTTCTTATGGTCATGGTTTATTTTCCCCGTGCGACAGAATTTTGTCTGCGCTCAACGAAACATAAGGCTAATCTGAAATGGATTTTCCTTAAGCTGTGATTATTATTAACCATGCATCAACCGAAGCCTGTGTTTTGTTTTTGGTTAAGTTGATTTGACATGGCGTTATACCTAGTTTCTTCCGTTCTTCATTTTTTTCATTCTTCGCTGCGCTTCACCATTTGGCGCGTAGCTTGATTCGCCCACCATACTCGAACACAAGACTGCGACTGCAAAAGTAGACTTAGCAGCAGCATCTTTGTGCGCCTTGCTGGAATTTGTGGCTGCATTCTCTTTTTCATGTCATGTCGCGGTGTCGTGTACGGGAATTTCCCTGTACTGCATTAGCTGCCCTTCAGGTGTATCTAATTATTCTTTGGAACATTTAATTGAATGACGTGGTTCTAGTTTACGTAAAGTGAGTGATTCTGGTATTAACGATATTTTTTTTTTAAAAATAAAAAAAAGGTTATAACAAAGATCAAAAGAGAATAAAACAAAATGCGTAGCGCACTTGCCATTCTCGGAGCGGCTGTTGTCACGGTGGAAGGAATCGACAACGGTTATGGTTTGACTCCTCCTATGGGATGGAGATCATGGAACTGTTATCACGCAAATGTGAACCAAAGTCTGATGGAAGGAGTCATGCACAAGATGGTTGAGAGAAAGAGATTAGTTGCTGGGACTCCAACTTCATACGCTGATCTCGGATACGTCGCAGTTGGCCTTGACGACAACTGGCAGGCATGCAAGAAGGGAGTCAATGGATCATTCCACGATGCTGAAGGTAACCCATTGATCAACACTGCTTCGTTTCCATCCATGAAGGGAATGGTTGATGTTGGTCACGGTCTTGGTCTTCGTATTGGTTGGTACATGAACAACTGTATCTGTAAGGAAACTCAGTTCGTAAACCAAACCGCATACGTTGCAAAGCACATGCAACAGTCAGTCAAGGCTATTGTTGCTGCCGGGTTCGACGGAGTTAAGTTGGATGGATGTGGAGAATTCCGTAACCTAACTTGGTGGGGACAGCTCCTTAACGAGACTGGTCGCTCTGTTATGATTGAAAACTGTCACTGGGGACAGACTATTCCTGGACAGACAACTGGTGATGCTCCATGTACTGGTTTGGGAATGCCATCAGACTGCCCATACAACTTCTTCAGATCTTCAGCTGACATCAAAAACAACTGGAAGTCTATGTACGGAAACCTTCAGACCACTAGAAAGTACCAGGGCAACCCTCCTCTCTCGAGACCAGGTACCTGGGCATACCCAGACATGTTGGAAGTCGGTAGAATGCCAAACTTTAACGAAGACAGAAGTCACTTTGGAGCCTGGTGTATTGTATCATCACCTCTGGTATTAGGTCATGATGTTAATGATGAATCGACTGTTGACAAAATCTGGTCAATTATCTCAAACAAGGAAGCTATTGCTGTAAACCAGGGTTGGGAAGGACACCCAGGAAGACTTGTAAAGGACAATGGAAATTCCCAGATCTGGGCCAAGGTTCAGGCCAACGGTGCTCAGGCTGTTTTGGTTCTCAGCAACGATGAAAGCTCCATCAATGCTGAGATCGACCTTTCTGACGTCGGTCTTTTTGAAACTGTTGCTGTTCGTGACATCTGGGAACAGAAGGATGCCCCTGATGCCACTGGAAAGATCGTAATCAACGGACTTACTTCCCACGACAGTCGCTTCTACCTGTTGACCCCAAAGAATAACTAAGAGAACTCGGCAAATCATTTCTTCAAATACGAGTAATAATTAAATGTGTTTGACTTACCCAAAAGTTCCCCTAATCTCCCTGCAATACGAAATGTAATCTTTAAAAGTGTTGCATAACTTTGAGTTCCGTTTATGGTTGTTTGCTATCAAACAAGTTATCTTTTTCTTAATATTGACATCGTCCCTTTTTTTTTGTTCTTTGAAAAAAGCAAAAAAATAAGTAAGATGGTAGTTGGAAATTTAACGCATTTTGACCCGGAACGCAACCAATGTCACGGATTCAGATAAAAAAAAAGTGAAGTGATATTATTTACGCCTATTGATAACATAGTATTTATATTCCTACGTACCCCCTATATCTTCCCCTTCCTGACCCCCCCCTGGTCTTCCCGAGCTGCCTCTGTTGCTATAATTGTGATGTGAAGTTTAGTGTTACGGGTGGAAGGCAGGTCTCTGTCGGGGAGTGGAAAAAAAAGAATAAAACTTTTTGATGCGTGTTAAAGAAGAAAGGCTTCTCTGCCTGTTCCTTAAAATCGTTTGTTTAGTGTGATTATTATTAGCCATGCATCAACAGAAACCTCTGCTAGGTTGTAATTAATTAATAGGAGTGATGTTGTGACCTACTGATATATTTCTTGTTTCTCCCTCTCTTCATTCTCCGCTGCCGTTTTCAGCAACGATGACAGCTCCATCAACTCTGGGATCATTGTGACGTCAGTCTTTGTAGAACTGTTACTGTTCGTGACATCTGGGAACAGAAGAACACCTTGGATTGTTGGTTGCCATTAAGCAAGTTATCTTGTAATAACATTGTCTTGTCATTTGTTGTGTTTTTGAAAAAAACAACCAAATAATCGGGTCTGGCCAGATTCACATTTCCTTTTTTTTTTTTTTTGGTGTTTTTTACTCATGACTTTGTTTGGTTTCTAAGTACAGAAAACAAAACAAAAACAAAACATAAATAAGTAAAATGATAATTAAAAATATGACGCATTTGATTCACATTTCTTTTTCTTTTTTTTTTTGGTGTTTTTTACTCATGATTTTATTTGGTTTCTGAGGAACCGCTAATAAAGGGAATGGGTAGGTTACGCTAATTCTCTTTCTACGGAACAATGGGTTTGTGGGTACAAAGAAAAAAACAAAAACAAAACATAAATAAGTAAGATGGTTGTTGAAAATATGACGCATTTGACCCGAAACGCAACCACTAATTGAGATAAAGAAGTTGTGAAAAACAAAAACAAACAAACAAAAATATTAGTACGTGTTGGTGCGTGTTAAGGAAAGAAGGCTTCTCCTTCATTCCTGCAAAGAATCATTTTTTTTTTTGTACCGTTTTTTTGTACGTAGTCGGAGAAGAAACTATTCAGATTGAAAGCCGATATTTCTTATGGTCATGGTTTATTTTCCCCGTGCGACAGGATTTTGTCTGCGTTCAACGAAACATAAGGCTAATCTGAAATGGTTTTCCCTTAAGCTGTGATTATTATTAACCATGCATCAGCAGAAGCCTGTGTTTTGTTTTTGGTTAAGTTGATTTGACATGGCGTTATGGCGTTATACCTTGTTTCTTCCGTTCTTCATTTTTTTCATTCTTCGCTGCGCTTCACCATTTGGCGCGTAGCTTGATTCGCCCACCATACTCGAACACAAGACTGCGACTGCAAAAGTAGACTTAGCAGCAGCATCTTTGTGCGCCTTGCTGGGATTAGTGTCTGCATTCTCTTTTTCATGTCATGTAGCGGTGTCGTGTACGGGAATTTCCCTGTACTGCATTAGCTGCCCTTCAGGTGTATCTAATTATTCTTTGGAACATTTAATTGAATGACGTGGTTCTAGTTTACGTAAAGTGAGTGATTCTGGTATTAACGATATTTTTTTTTTAAAAATAAAAAAAAGGTTATAACAAAGATCAAAAGAGAATAAAACAAAATGCGTAGCGCACTTGCCATTCTCGGAGCGGCTGTTGTCACGGTGGAAGGAATCGACAACGGTTATGGTTTGACTCCTCCTATGGGATGGAGATCATGGAACTGTTATCACGCAAATGTGAACCAAAGTCTGATGGAAGGAGTCATGCACAAGATGGTTGAGAGAAAGAGATTAGTTGCTGGGACTCCAACTTCATACGCTGATCTCGGATACGTCGCAGTTGGCCTTGACGACAACTGGCAGGCATGCAAGAAGGGAGTCAATGGATCATTCCACGATGCTGAAGGTAACCCATTGATCAACACTGCTTCGTTTCCATCCATGAAGGGAATGGTTGATGTTGGTCACGGTCTTGGTCTTCGTATTGGTTGGTACATGAACAACTGTATCTGTAAGGAAACTCAGTTCGTAAACCAAACCGCATACGTTGCAAAGCACATGCAACAGTCAGTCAAGGCTATTGTTGCTGCCGGGTTCGACGGAGTTAAGTTGGATGGATGTGGAGAATTCCGTAACCTAACTTGGTGGGGACAGCTCCTTAACGAGACTGGTCGCTCTGTTATGATTGAAAACTGTCACTGGGGACAGACTATTCCTGGACAGACAACTGGTGATGCTCCATGTACTGGTTTGGGAATGCCATCAGACTGCCCATACAACTTCTTCAGATCTTCAGGTGATATCAGCAACAACTGGAAGTCTATGTACGGAAACCTTCAGACCACTAGAAAGTACCAGGGCAACCCTCCTCTCTCGAGACCAGGTACCTGGGCATACCCAGACATGTTGGAAGTCGGTAGAATGCCAAACTTTAACGAAGACAGAAGTCACTTTGGAGCCTGGTGTATTGTATCATCACCTCTGGTATTAGGTCATGATGTTAATGATGAATCGACTGTTGACAAAATCTGGTCAATTATCTCAAACAAGGAAGCTATTGCTGTAAACCAGGCTTGGGAAGGACACCCAGGAAGACTTGTAAAGGACAATGGACATTCCCAGATCTGGGCCAAGGATCAGGCCAACGGTGCCCAGGCTGTTTTGGTTCTCAGCAACGATGAAAGCTCCATCAATGCTGAGATCGACCTTTCTGACGTCGGTCTTTCTGGAACTGTTGCTGTTCGTGACATCTGGGAACAGAAGGATGCCCCTGATGCCACTGGAAAGATCGTAATCAACGGACTTACTTCCCACGACAGTCGCTTCTACCTGTTGACCCCAAAGAATAACTAAGAGAACTCGGCAAATCATTTCTTCAAATACGAGTAATAATTAAATGTGTTTGACTTACCCAAAAGTTCCCCTAATATCCTTGCAATACGAAATGTAATCTTTAAAAGTGTTGCATAACTTTGAGTTCCGTTTATGGTTGTTTGCTATCAAACAAGTTATCTTTTTCTTAATATTGACATCGTCCCTTTTTTTTTGTTTTTTTTTGAAAAAAAACAAAAAATAAGTAAGATGGTAGTTGGAAATTTAACGCATTTTGACCCGGAACGCAACCACTCATTAAGATAAAAAAAAAAGTGAAGTGATGTTATTTACGCCTATTGATAACATAGTATTTATATTCCTACGTACCCCCTATATCTTTCCCTTCCTGACCCCCCCCGGTCTTCCCGAGCTGCCGACATAATGTCTGTTGCTATAATTGTGATGTGAAGTTTAGTGTTACGGGTGAAGGCAGGTCTCTGTCAGGGAGTGGAAAAAAAAAAAAAGATAAAAACTTTTTGATGCGTGTTAAAGAAGAAAGGCTTCTTTGCCTGTTCCTTAAAATCGTTTGTTTAGTGTGATTATTATTAGCCATGCATCAACAGAAACCTCTGTTAGGTTGTAATTAATAGGAGTGATTTTGTGACTTACTGATATTTTTCTTATTTCTCCCTCTCTTCATTCTCCGCCGCGTTTCATGCTTTGGGGCGCAGCTTAATGCCAACGTACTGTGATGGGTTATCTGTTTTTACTATTTGTAGTGATATTTATTTTAAATCAGGTTTGCATATGTCTCATCGATCAATTTATTGAAATGCACTATAATTTAAATCACTTTCACTCCCGCTACAGTAACTTTGTTAAAATCGCACTCAAGTCGGGTATGCCGGAGGAAGCAGAGTCCCCTGCTCGCCAGAAGATAGAGAGTGGTGAAGACATTCTTAGAGAAGGACTCCGTCGTACCTTTCTCTGTGAGATTGGAGGCTATTGGGTAGAGGCAGATCAAAAGCAAGAATTTTGGGAAGAAAAAATGGAATGGACGGCTGTCCATATCACATTAATATGTGCGGCAGTAGCAGCACACAAATCAATGGCTCTGATAAATATAAACACTGTTCGGGAAACAGTTCGCTTTGAAGAACAAGTTCACGTACTGTGGAAAGAACATTATTTACAACGAAATTCCGTCATTCACGATTCTATCTCTCACAGAATGAGTATGACAGTCTGGTGGGATAGACACAGAGTTCACATTGAGAGACAAAACATGACTGCCAGGTGGGTAGACGAGCAAGATTTCTACAGCTCTGCTTTAATCACTGCTTGCAGAAAGCAACGCGAAAGCTTTGCTTCCCAGCTACTCGAACTGAGTAACAGCTCGGAGAGAAAACCAAATCCACCCACAAAACCAATTGAGCCCCAACAAGACATCCAACGGCAACCGAAATCTGTCATAATTGGGAGGTCGAGAAGACTCAGTTCTGGCCCTCCGGTAGTAAGGAAGAAGAATTTGTTTCTCCCATTTGAGGTTTTGAAGTACAGCAACCTCAGACAGGAATCGATCACATCTGAGAAGAAATTATGTTTTCAAGAACAGCGTTGTAGGAACGCGAAGAGAGGAAGTTCCCAAAGATGGCTCTCCTCAACAGATAAGGAAATAGGAACCCCTACTCAGGGCGACACGTTAGTGATTACGTCGTTCACTGGACATTCTCCCACACCAAAAGTCGAATACTACCCCTCCCTGAGGCCAACCTACACCCCTCATAAACCAACGCACCCTCATGAGAAGAGATCGTTACATTGCACTGTGTAACGGTTGGGAACTCACATTATGATAGAAGTGATTTTCTTGCTTGTCTTTTCCCCCCCTGGAGAAATTGTTGTTCCTTTGAGCTTGAAAATACAGTATCAAATTACCCCCCTCAAAATATCTGACACACTTTGTCTCTTTTATTTCAGTTGCTAACAATTGAAAATTCAAAGAGCTATTTCTTTTCCTTTCGTCTTTTTTTCTTTCTTGAGTCATCGATTTCACGGAAAAGCTGATATGTGCGTATGGTGTTCTTACATAGATATACACCTGGTTGACATGCCCACCCTTAGGGGAGCTTCCGTGAATTCCCCCCTTCTCTTTCCGAAAAAATTAATTAGTATCTTGTTTTGAAAAAGATAAATTATGTTTCTTTACTGGTCATTTCATTTGATCATGATTACTAACAGTTGTTGTATTCAACTGTTAACTCCTCCCTCCCTTGTGTTCTGCTCACCCCTTTTTAATTTTGAAATAAGTGCAGAAAACAGCCCTTGGACTTCATCGCTGATTTACTTTTTTCACTGGAAGTTTTGACTTCACTGACTTTAAAAAAAAAAAAAAAAAATTGAAAAATCCTTTCAACAAACAAAGGAAATATTTAACGGTGTTAACACTCACCGTCATGGTACAATTAAATAATAATCACTTCTTGGCTTTTCGTTGCTGGGTTTTGATATTCTTTCATTAACTACCTTTCATTCAGCTCTTCGGAGTCGATTGTAATTCTTTTATTGAAAATTAGTTTTCTTATTTGTACTACTATAACTGTATGTTATAGGTACGGTTGTCGACTTTAAAATGTCATTCGTCGATAACTTACTGACCACGGTCAGCGTACGTGTTATTGCAGCCTTTATAAAATTCTTTTTTTTCTTTGAAACTACGTAAGTTGCCTCTCTAGAAACACAGATGACAGGCGCACTTCTTGCGGTTAATCCTTGTTCTGCCTTGGTAGGGCTTCGTAAGCAGACGTACTTTTTAGGATTCTTCCGCACATTAACACCCCTTTGATTCCCTCGCATCAACGGTATTTTCCCGTTTCATGTTTTCGTTTTTCTAAACGGACTTAATAGTGATACTTACACTCCTTTAATATGTTTTTATTTTCAATTTAGTTCACTTTATTTTTAATTACTGTAATTATAAATATCACAGTGTATAAAAAAATTGGAGTATAACAACTTTGGATATAAAAAAGATGGTGGATTTGGCCATTTTTTGGAGATTTGGAGACTTTTTATACACCATGATATTTATAATTACGGTATATACCTTGTTAAGCTGGGTAAGATGGAAAGCTGAAATTTGTCGTCGTCTAATTTTTCTATAAATTAAATTACATCTCTTCCTCTATTACTGTGAGTTACCCCAGCAGTCATAATATACAGTAAGGTTTGATTAACTAATAATTAATATTACCTGCTATCTGATTTTGATAAATAACTCGTTTCCGTACTCTGAATGACACGCGAAAAATCGTACTTTTGTTTCGTCATCAGAGTATTTTTCTTTTCAACGATATGCAAGTGAAGAAAACATAACTTCTCGTTTTGTTCAGTTGCTCTGTAAGTATAATAGCGCTTGTCAATCGCTACGTTCTAATTTCCCAGTTCAGTTATCAGCAAGAAACTTCTCGCTGATTGCCTTCAATCATATGTAGCTTTCATGGCACACGTGATCGTATTATAAAGAAAGATGTATGAAAGAAGATTATTTATTTTTTTTCACCTTCCCCCCCACTCCCGGAACATTTCTCTTTTATTTTCTTTAGTTGTTTACAACCTGTTAGCCTCTGGGCAAGGTGGAGGCTGGAAGTCGATCACTTCCAGCCGATACTATGAAACTACAATCTTCGCGATTGGGTCCTTACTGATGCGGGCTACCCAGACCCCTCGTAGTCATCAGTTTGTATTTTGCTTAAAAAAAAAAAAAATTGTTAGTCTTACCCCCGTGGGCTTCCCCAGGGGATTTCGACTCCACACAAAAAAAAAAAAGAAAAAAATATTTCGATATTTCTTGTATTTACCTCCCGTACTTGTTTAATCAAAGATTTTTCTTTTATAGATCTGCCTGATGGTATGAAGAAAAGGAGTCTTTGTGTTAGTTTCTGAAGCTCATTCTTGCGGATTGCTTTTTTTTATAAATCTCTTGCAGCGTTTTTTCTTGACAGACAAAACACAGTTATATAACGTCTCTTTCTTCTAGTGTAATTGTCTTATTTTATTTTTATTAGTATCATTTCTCTTTCTTATCATTACTTTATTTCTTATTTTCTGATCTAATGTGGCGTGTTCTCCCTCTCTTTGACGAAAATTGGCGTTATCAGCCGTCTCTAACACTGTCTGCTCGCGCGGGCGGTGGGTTTAGGTAGTCATTTGTTCCAGGTTATTCTACGTCTCTTATCGTCTGTGAGAGTCTCACGGTTGCTGGTAGCGATATAACTGTTACTCTGTGAGCTTTTCCTGGCTTTTGGCTTCCTAGGCTTCGTAAATAAATAAATAAATAAGTAGTAACCATACTTTTAAAGTTTTTTATTATTTACCGCGTTCGTAACAACCAATGTTGACAGCATAAAGATGCAAAGAAGAAAAAAAAAGAAAAAAAAAAAAACGTTTTCGCATATTGTTGCATTTGCTATCCAGCTGTTAGTAGTTTTTTTTTCTTTTTTTTGGAAATACTATACACTATACCATACTACACTGCATGACTCGTGATCTATTTGGGTCCTTACTGATGCGGGCTACCCAGACCCCTCGTAGTCATCAGTTTGTATTTTGCTAACTATTAATGGTAGCCCTATCCTGGCGAGCTCCGATGGATTTTTATCTTAGGACGATAGCAACTTCAACATAGAATGAAGTTCCTTAGAACTTACTGATGAAGGCCTAACAAGGGACAAGTAGTATAAGATTAAGGTCTGAAACTACATATTCTATTACCCTTTTGATGTTAGGAAACTGCAGAAATGAATACTTTTCTTTTACTAATCTCCACTTTTCTTATTCTCACTTTTCTGTTCTAAAATTAATGATACTAACTAGCTTTCCCGCCCTCTCCCCTTCTTTTGACTGATAAACATTAATACTATCTAACTGGCTTTCTGGAACAGCAGAACAATGTGTTTTTATAATTTTTCTTTTTTAATATTTTAATTTAGTGCACTTTTTTATAATAAACTCAGCTTTCTATTATTATTTTTATAGTTAGCCATGATTAGGAAATAAAAAGCAGCAGAGAGGTCCGGAATAGTTAAAACCCCTTCCCTGGAAAAAAATTAGCGTTATCAGCCGTGTCTTACACTGCCTGCTTTGTGCATGCGGTGGATCTGGGTCGTCACTTTTGGTTAATGAGCATCTCTTCTCGCCTGTGAGAGTGTGGTCGCTTCTGCGCTTCCCTGACTCAAACCTGATACTGATTGTTTCATTTGCGCTTCCTTTTGATGTTCTTTACTGATTGTTCCGGATTTCTTATTTTCTTTCGTGATATGGCATAGCTGATGATTATTTGGGGCATATGGCACATGTGGTCGTATTATAAAGAAAGATGTATATGAAAGAAAGAAGATTTTTTATTTTTTTTCACCTTCCCCCCCACTCCCAGATCATTTCTCTTTTATTTTCTTTAGTTGTTTACAACCTGTTAGCCTCTGGGCAAGGTGGAGGCTGGAAGTCGATCACTTCCAGCCGATACTATGAAACTACAATCTTCGCGATTGGGTCCTTACTGATGCGGGCTACCCAGACCCCTCGTAGTCATCAGTTTGTATTTTGCTTAAAAAAAAAAAAAATTGTTAGTCTTACCCCCGTGGGCTTCCCCAGGGGATTTCGACTCCACACAAAAAAAAAAGAAAAAAATATTTCGATATTTCTTGTATTTACCTCCCGTACTTGTTTAATCAAAGATTTTTCTTTTATAGATCTGCCTGATGGTATGAAGAAAAGGAGTCTTTGTGTTCGTTTCTGAAGCTCATTCTTGCGGATTGCTTTTTTTTTTATAAATCTCTTGCAGCGTTTTTTCTTGACAGACAAAACACAGTTATATAACGTCTCTTTCTTCTAGTGTAATTGTCTTATTTTATTTTTATTAGTATCATTTCTCTTTCTTATCATTACTTAATTTCTTATTTTCTGATCTAATGTGGCGTGTTCTCCCTCTCTTTGACGAAAATTGGCGTTATCAGCCGTCTCTAACACTGTCTGCTCGCGCGGGCGGTGGGTTTAGGTAGTCATTTGTTCCAGGTTATTCTACGTCTCTTATCGTCTGTGAGAGTCTCACGGTTGCTGGTAGCGATATAACTGTTACTCTGTGAGCTTTTCCTGGCTTTTGGCTTCCTAGGCTTCGTAAATAAATAAATAAATAAGTAGTAACCATACTTTTAAAGTTTTTTATTATTTACCGCGTTCGTAACAACCAATGTTGACAGCATAAAGATGCAAAGAAGAAAAAAAAAGAAAAAAAAAAAAAAACGTTTTCGCATATTGTTGCATTTGCTATCCAGCTGTTAGTAGTTTTTTTTTCTTTTTTTTGGAAATACTATACACTATACCATACTACACTGCATGACTCGTGATCTATTTGGGTCCTTACTGATGCGGGCTACCCAGACCCCTCGTAGTCATCAGTTTGTATTTTGCTAACTATTAATGGTAGCCCTATCCTGGCGAGCTCCGATGGATTTTTATCTTAGGACGATAGCAACTTCAACATAGAATGAAGTTCCTTAGAACTTACTGATGAAGGCCTAACAAGGGACAAGTAGTATAAGATTAAGGTCTGAAACTACATATTCTATTACCCTTTTGATGTTAGGAAACTGCAGAAATGAATACTTTTCTTTTACAATCTCTACTTTTCTTATTCTCACTTTTCTGTTCTAAAATTAATGATACTAACTAGCTTTCCCGCCCTCTCCCCTTCTTTTGACTGATAAACATTAATACTATCTAACTGGCTTTCTGGAACAGCAGAACAATGTGTTTTTATAATTTTTCTTTTTTAATATTTTAATTTAGTGCACTTTTTTATAATAAACTCAGCTTTCTATTATTATTTTTATAGTTAGCCATGATTAGGAAATAAAAAGCAGCAGAGAGGTCCGGAATAGTTAAAACCCCTTCCCTGGAAAAAAATTAGCGTTATCAGCCGTGTCTTACACTGCCTGCTTTGTGCATGCGGTGGATCTGGGTCGTCACTTTTGGTTAATGAGCATCTCTTCTCGCCTGTGAGAGTGTGGTCGCTTCTGCGCTTCCCTGACTCAAACCTGATACTGATTGTTTCATTTGCGCTTCCTTTTGATGTTCTTTACTGATTGTTCCGGATTTCTTATTTTCTTTCGTGATATGGCATAGCTGATGATTATTTGGGGCATATGGCACATGTGGTCGTATTATAAAGAAAGATGTATATGAAAGAAAGAAGATTTTTTATTTTTTTTCACCTTCCCCCCCACTCCCAGATCATTTCTCTTTTATTTTCTTTAGTTGTTTACAACCTGTTAGCCTCTGGGCAAGGTGGAGGCTGGAAGTCGATCACTTCCAGCCGATACTATGAAACTACAATCTTCGCGATTGGGTCCTTACTGATGCGGGCTACCCAGACCCCTCGTAGTCATCAGTTTGTATTTTGCTAACTAAACTAAACTATTTAATGAAGAAAGGTTTTATATATGGCATAGCTCCACCACCACTCCCTAATCATTTCTTTTTTGTTTTCAAGTTGTTAATCTCTGAGCAAGATGGACCTGGTTTGTTTGGTGCAGACTACTCGCAGTCAATAGTTCTAATTTTGCTTACTAACAGACTAACCAAAAGAGATTGTGTTTCATTTTCTTCATTTATATAAACCACGCGTCTGGAGGCAATCTTTTATAATAGCTTTTCTTTTTTGCTCCAAGCAACTCTTTTCGTTTGCTTTTCCACTTCTAAACCAGCTTTACGGTTTCCGCCGGTACAAAACCACATTTTGTTCAAAAGCCAGGCAATTATTTTCCTCCCCCTTTTTTAAAATTGAATAACTCGATTCCGTACTGCACTGAATGACAACACGGAAAAAGAGATGTGTATGCAGCTAAGTTAGAAACATTTATTATAATGTAAAGTATTTACGTCAATCGCAGAGTGTATACCTACACTAACATTACCTTTAGTCACTGTATCTCAGAACTAATGTTAAATTATCGTTATGTTGTTTATGATACAAAACATTTGTATTTTACGTACAAACTCGAACAGTTAATCCCCCTTTTTAAAATTCTCTGGTAATTAAAAAGCCGTTCCAAACATTGCTTTACATATGTCTCGTGGGCTTCCCCGCTGGGGGATTTTGAGTCTCTTTTAAATTAACATGATGTCAGTAAAAAGCTAAGTTAAGCATCGCGTATCCTCCTAAGGAGATTTTTATATTATCGTTTTATATTAATATGTTGCAATAGGTACTTTATGAATTCATTGTATTTTACGTACAAAATCATTGGCGCCCTGTAGTCATTCTTTATGTTGTTATCATTCTGCAAATAATTCTTCTTTTTTTTAATAACTCTTCTTCCATTTTGTAATTATTTTCCCACCTCAACATTACTCTTTTTTCGTCTTCGATGTTGAGAAATTTTTTCTTTTTCTTTGATCCCATAATTTTACATGTCTGTCATTTCTTACGGCAGGTATTCATTAGTCGTAATCAATATAGACACGATACCGCGGTTGCTTAATTTCTGGCCGAAGCCAATCATTATTTGTTTAATGTTCTTACGTTTTATTTATTTCATGTTGTGATAGCTCTCTGCTATTATAACCTATACTCTCTGTACTGCTAAAAAGCCTTAGTCGGTTGGACGTTTTGGGGTAGGCCAGTTTTATTATTATTTTTTTTTTTTAATTATATTTCGAAAACGAAATCAGTTTCTCTATCGAAGAAGAAAAAAAAAAAAAAAAAAAAAAAGAGCAGTTTATGCTGTGCGATAGAGGGACTTTGATATAATATGATATGTTATTGAATTTTTCATTCCTCTTATATTGTTTTTCTTTTATTAGTTATTCAAGAAATAGGAGTTTGTTGTCTTACCTGCTAAACTTACGTGTTCTTCTGGAGCACTTTTTTTTTTTTTTTTTTTTTTTGTTGTTGTTCGGAAAAATTATCCAGTGGTTTTTCGGTCCGGCGCAGTTATGACCTTAAACTGACTGTCATCTTACCTGATCCTTTTGGTTTTCATTTCTTGCTGAGTGATATGGCTATGTGCTGCCCAAATCTTTTGTGGTACATTTCTAAAGCTTTTCGGTAATCCCACAGTACAATTATAATGCTTTGGACAACTGGGGGTGAACGTTCCTCGGTACTGTTCCGGGGTTTTCTATTTTCTTTCGTGGAGTGTGGGCATATGGCACATGTGGTCGTATTATAAAGAAAGATGTATATGAAAGAAAGAAGATTTTTTATTTTTTTTCACCTTCCCCCCCACTCCCAGATCATTTCTCTTTTATTTTCTTTAGTTGTTTACAACCTGTTAGCCTCTGGGCAAGGTGGAGGCTGGAAGTCGATCACTTCCAGCCGATACTATGAAACTACAATCTTCGCGATTGGGTCCTTACTGATGCGGGCTACCCAGACCCCTCGTAGTCATCAGTTTGTATTTTGCTAACTAAACTAAACTAACTTTTACTGCTGGTTGTTATTATTTTTTTCCCCTTCTTTCTAATTAATTTTGTTTTTAATACCTAAAGTTGTTACTGTTTTTACATTATCAAAGTTTCACCCCTTTCTTTCTAAATTTCGAATTTTGGCCTAACATGTGGAAAAAAAAAAAAAAAAAAAAAGGGAATTTATTTTTTAAATTACTCGTACCCCGTTCCCCAGGCTGTATTAACATTTTAGTCACTGTATCATGAGTTTTTTAATTTTATTATTGAGCTCTGATACAATACAGAGATTTATATAGGTCCGGCGCAGTTATGACCTTAAACTGACTGTCATCTTACCTGATCCTTTTGGTTTTCATTTCTTGCTGAGTGATATGGCTATGTGCTGCCCAAATCTTTTGTGGTACATTTCTAAAGCTTTTCGGTAAGCCCACAGTACACTTATAATGCTTTGGACAACTGGGGGTGAACGATCCTCGGTACTGTTCCGGGGGTTTCTATTTTCTTTCGTGGAGTGTGGGCATATGGCACATGTGGTCGTATTATAAAGAAAGATGTATATGAAAGAAAGAAGATTTTTTATTTTTTTCACCTTCCCCCCACTCCCAGATCATTTCTCTTTTATTTTCTTTTCTTGTTTACAACCTGTTAGCCTCTGGGCAAGGTGGAGGCTGGAAGTCGATCACTTCCAGCCAATACTATGAAACTACAATCTTCGCGATTGGGTCCTTACTGATGCGGGCTACCCAGACCCCTCGTAGTCATCAGTTTGTATTTTGCTAACTAAACTAAACTAAACTAAACTATATTTGTATGAACCTAATCAAACAGTCTTACCCCCGTGAGCTTCCCCAGGGGATTTCGACTCCACACAAAAAAAAAAAAGAAAAAAAATATTTCGATATTTCTTGTATTTACCTCCCGTACTTGTTTAATCAAAGATTTTTCTTTTATAGATCTGCCTGATGGTATGAAGAAAAGGAGTCTTTGTGTTCGTTTCTGAAGCTCATTCTTGCGGATTGCTTTTTTTTTTATAAATCTCTTGCAGCGTTTTTTCTTGACAGACAAAACACAGTTATATAACGTCTCTTTCTTCTAGTGTAATTGTCTTATTTTATTTTTATTAGTATCATTTCTCTTTCTTATCATTACTTAATTTCTTATTTTCTGATCTAATGTGGCGTGTTCTCCCTCTCTTTGACGAAAATTGGCGTTATCAGCCGTCTCTAACACTGTCTGCTCGCGCGGGCGGTGGGTTTAGGTAGTCATTTGTTCCAGGTTATTCTACGTCTCTTATCGTCTGTGAGAGTCTCACGGTTGCTGGTAGCGATATAACTGTTACTCTGTGAGCTTTTCCTGGCTTTTGGCTTCCTAGGCTTCGTAAATAAATAATAAATAAGTAGTAACCATACTTTTAAAGTTTTTTATTATTTACCGCGTTCGTAACAACCAATGTTGACAGCATAAAGATGCAAAGAAGAAAAAAAAAAAAAAAACGTTTTCGCATATTGTTGCATTTGCTATCCAGCTGTTAGTAGTTTTTTTTTCTTTTTTTTGGAAATACCATACACTATACCATACTACACTGCATGACTCGTGATCTATTTTTTCACGCGAAACATTTAAATAAACCGCAACGCGCGATGCGAGTTCTGTGCCTTTTTATTTTTTTCTTGTCGGGAAAACCTACGGCATGCCATGTTATTTTTAAAGCTTTCGGAAAACCAGATAAGTTAGAAACATTAATTATAATGTAGAGTTTTTTTAAACTACATTTACGGAGTGTTTACCTAACATTACCTTGAAGTGTATCATAGCAAACGTTTATTTTAGTTAACTCTGATATGATACAGATATTTGTTTTTTCTTGAACATGTTCAAAACATTTAAACACCATAATTATCATTTTTTTTTTTTTTTTTTTTTTTTTTTTCTTCTTCAACCTGTTTGCTCAAATCTGGACAGCTGAGAATCCATCATCTGTAATTGAGATGCTCTAATCTCAGCGTGTTACCAGTTCTTTTGACATCTATAAATCCGATTTATCAAAAAACTGGAATGAAGTCCTTTCCAGTGGTGTCGCACATTCTCCTAAACATGTCAGCCTTGTGTTACTCGTAGCATAGTTAACGTACCCTGTTTTACGACGTATTTAACAGCACGGGTATTTTTTTTTTTGTTGTTGTTTCCTTCTTTTGTATCTTTTCTGATACTCATCTTAGCTGTCTTTAGGTTCTGAAGATCGCGTATCGATGTTTGTGAACATCAGGTGTTCTTGTTGCGCCTTGCTCGTTTTGCCGATTTCTTTTCTTACTCCAGGGTTCAAATTTTCTCTTCAGGACTGCTGTGAACAGTTGCGAACGAAACAAAAAATAAAATAAAATAAAATAAAAATAAAACCCTCCTGATCCCAGCAGTCCCTTCTACGTTGTATCTTTTACAAGATTGTAATTTTTCTTTCTCCCTTTTGAGCTTGGTAAACCAGTATCAATGTTCCCCTTCTAATCTTTTCTTAACAGATCTCCTGATGAATCTAATTACAGATTCCTCTCTTTAGTCCTCGTTAGGTTACACACTTGGATCTTAATTGCCTGCGGTTTTATTATTTCATTTTTTTTTTTTTTTTTCACCCTCATCTTTGTCCTGAATCAGTCTGAAATGATGATTTAAAAAAAAAAAAAAAAAAAAACTTTTTTGCAATGACATATTTCTTATTTGATTACCATTTTACAGTGGAATCATTTTTTTTATTTTAGTCAGCAAATTCGTAAAGATTACAAGGACTCCGCCTCGCAGATGATTATTAATGAACTGATTAAAAGTCAACTCAATTTTTAAACATACATTCACAACAGCTAAACCATACACAGGTATTCCTATTTGATAATTAACATTTACTTCTTTTATTTCTAATCAGAAATCATTCCCCAAAACCTGTAAACCATGAAGATGCTGTTTGTTGGAGTAGGTATCGGTGTTCTTTGTGTCATTGCCGGGTTACCACTTGGTATCCGAGGCAATGACGAACGGGAATGGAAAGATCATAAAAATGACAAATTTTTATTTGAAGGAGAAGAGGAGAAACTCGAACATAACATCCCAACTGAGATACGAGAGAAAGAAAGATTAACACTGCCTCCCACGCATTACATAGAAGAGGTTCGAGAACACGTTCCGAAAAGTGAGAGCAGCCCAACTCCAACAACGTTACTTTTTAAACCCAACGTAGTGGTGTTGGTAGTAATGCAGGCGCTTGCTGTAACTCTGTTTTTAAAATACCATGTGGGTGATCAAAACATAAGTGATAAAAAACCAACTCAGAGTACTCCATCAGAAGTTTCCCTGATCACTACTGAAAAGTCAAATAGTGAAAAGAGTACCACATCTGCTCAATCAGATTCTTCAATAAGACATCGTCAACATGCTGGTACTCGAACTAACACTCCACCGCCATCAGATCAAATCATAACTGAACCTGAGGATATAAAGAAACCATTCAGAATACCGAAATCTGCATACGTTTGGGGACTTGTTGTAATTGCTGTTACTTTTCTTAGTATTCCGTCTAGCATGTCTCCTAAGGTACCGTCTGTTCAACATGTATTCTTTTATGCTTGGATTACTGACCTCGCTACTGGAATGGGAGTCTTACCATTCTTGTGTCTGGCAACCATTAGTTCTGAGCATTTAGGATACGCCAACAGTATAGCTGCCGGTATGATGAGTTCTGCTTCTGTTCAATTATTCATCGAGGCTGTTAATGCAGGTGATTTAGAAGGAGGTACTTTTATGCAAAGTGCACTGTCTCGGTGTATAGCAGGGATGTTGTTAGGATTTGTTTTTATATTCGCAACGAAACAGTTTTTAGACAAATATGATGACATAAAGCTTGGTGACTTGACTGGTCTTGATGCCCGTCGGGTATTATTAATAATGATGGTGATGACTCTTCACTCATTCACTGAAGGTGTTGGTATTGGTGTCTCGTTTGGTGGTGAGAGAGGAGCCAGAGTTGGATTTTGTGTTGCTGTTTGTCTAACTATTCACAACATACCAGAGGGTGTAGCTGTTGCTTTAGTTCTAATCCCTCGTGGTATTGATAAACTGACTACAACATTGCTTTGTATATTAACATCCTTACCACAACCTCTTATGGCTGTTCCAGCCTTCATCTTTGTTGCAACCTTTCTTCCGCTGCTACCTGTCGGTCTTGGTTTTGCAGCTGGTGCTATGTTATGGGTTGCCTTCTTTGAGTTACTCACTGAAGCAGCATCTGATCTTCCTCGGAGAGCTGTTGCTGCTACTGCTACTATTTCATTTGCTTCGGCTTATATATTACAACAAATCATGACTGATGAATAGTCACGTGTATTCTGTTATTCTATCTCACTTATCAGATTTATTAGCAACAGTTTACAGCGCCTATCAGTGAAAGATTTCGCCTCACTTAAAAATGTGAGTTCGAGATTGAGACCATAAGAAGGAAACACCGACCGGCTTTTGAATTATTGTTACAGTTTTTCAAGCAGTGTTGTGAAAATAGTCATTAATCGGCTAAGATTTCATTTGCTGCGACATTTTTATAATTTATATTTAGGGAGGTCCATTAATTTGTGTCCCACGTTACAGTGATAAATTCTTTATGTGTGCTCGTGTTGTGCGTGTTGACAGTGCGTGCTCGGTGGGGGGAGAGGAAAAAAAAAAAAAAAAAAAAAAAATCGTATGATTAGTTCACAACCGTGTTATTTTTGATATTCCTAATATGAAGAAGAGAAGTATTTTCATTTTAAATTCCCCGTTAAACCTTTAAAAAAAAAAATAGAAAAAAAAAAAAAAAAAAAAAAAACGAATTATCAGCAGCACCCTGTATTGTCCCTTTTAGCTTTCACACATCTCGGTGTTTCTTTGGGTATTAAGGGAATCTGTATTGGCTTTATGATTAATTACGAACAACGTACAACGAATACAAAAAAATAAATAAAAAAATAGCTCTCTTCACTCTTTTTGTATTCGTAGTCACTGATGGGACCCGATTATGTCCACCAGCCTGAGAAGACAGAAAATTAAAAATCCTTTCTTAAATCAGCGCTGGCTCATCCGTCATTTTTTTGACGACTGAGGAAACGAACGGGCCTTTTATTTTTTTCTTTATTAACGTTCTTTGTATTATGTATTCCGAATACCTGGTGGGTGGTGCAACATATTTGAGCTCAGTTGTGACCTGTCCATGAGATAATTTTATTTTGTCTTATTTTTCTTTTCACAGATATTTCATACTACAGCCGATCATTTTCTTTTATTGTTGTTTTCCTGGCATACTCCGGAGGACGGAATATATAATTTTTTTTTTTTTTTTTTGTTTTTCTTTTTTTTTTTTGGTTGTGAAAATCTGACATGTGAGTGATTCCTTCAACCCGCATAACTTGATTAGCTGATTTCTTTTTTCTGCTCCTGGTTTCTCCTGAGGCAGAATAATAATCAATAATCATGTGAGTTGGGGTTTCCTGTGATCTGAGTTGGGTGAAGCCTATTAAGTAATTGGTGGTTGTGGTCTCCGGAACGCAAATCAACCTTTATGTATACTTATTTTTGTGTAAGTGCAAGTCATGTACGTTTTCTCTTCGTTGTCTTCCATTTTCCGTTTAGGTCAGTTGCATACGTGTATTCGTCTTTTCCCCCTCCAATTTACTTTTTTTTTTTTTTTTTAAAAACTGGTGTTTACTTCTCAGAAATTTGGTTAATTCTCTCTCTTTTCTGGTTTTTTTTTTCCTCTTTTTTTTTTCTTTCTTTTAATGAGCCGAACCTAGATATCACCAGGACACTGATTTCACACCGCCCGTCAAAGTAGAAAAAAAACTACTGGATCTTGCAACTTGCTTGTTAAACGGAAATTTATTTAAAATGATCTTTTTAAGTTACCGACCTTACGATGGGTGTGTGTTGTGCGTGGTAACACAGTCTGCTTCATTGAAAGAGAGCTAACTAGTTTAGGTCGGCGTATCCTGATCATTTATTTGACGAAGTGAAATGGCGAATGTCCTCTACGAACTATTAGTTGCTATTACATTCTTTTTTCATCCTTTTTTTTCTTTTCTTCGAAGACATGTTTTATGAGCGAAAGAGAATTGTGTCAGCGTTAACACCTTTACTTTGTAGGCTTGTTTCCGGTTATGCACAACCAAAAACAAAGTGTGAGAATTATTTTTTGAGGTGCCGATTTTTTTTTTTTTTCATTTATTTAAATTTTTATCCCTGTTTTTCTAACTTTACAAAACTAACTGTATTGAGGTGAGCTGTCTTCTTGAGGGGGGGGGGGGGGGGGGGGGGGTGTGTGAGGGAAAAAAAGAAAACAAATTTAATATTCAAGACCACATGCCTTCATCCGGAACGACTCCGTAAAGAGGTTTGTCCTCGATGGTTCTAATGCACTAGCACAAGGCCGGGTGTAATGAAACGACCACAACCGTGACTGCCCTCAGCATGATGTGGTCATTACTGGTTCTTTTTATGCTTATTTTATACCAACACTAAGGACTGTTTTATTTCCTACTATTTTCGCTGTCAATAATCTATTCACACCAAGATTTATTGTTTCTAGCAATGGTAGATGCTTTTGTATTATTTTTGCTTTATTAGTCTTTAAGTACATACTGCTACTGACGAGCGCTGCTGTCATGAAACGCCCGGCATTGAGTTTTGTTTTGTTTTTGTTTGTGGTTGCTTTCTGTGAGTGATTGTGAAAAATTAATTGTAGTGTCCCAATGAGAAGGGAAAAAAAAAAAAAATCAGTAAGGTTCAGGATTATGTTTTTTTTCTTTGGAAAAAAAAAAAAAAAAAAAAAAAAAAACGAATACCAATTTAGGTACTGTCCCCTTACTGTTGAGGGACCCATAAAAACAAGAAGTCCAACTTACGCAAATACTTGTCCTTGTTCGCTAACAGTATAATGTGAAAGATTTTTTTTTTTTTTTTTGTTTTTTTTTTTTGCGTAAATATATTCGTTCTTTAAGTATTGATTCTTCATTTACAACACACACAGGGTTGATTGATGATCGGGTGGGAGCTGTATGAAAACGAGTGATGCAAAAGTAGCTTAATAAAAAAAAAAAGAAATACATTGATTGCAGTGCATGTGTCATGTTGTGTCATCCTATCTCCCCAATACAGGTTAATTTCTCAACCTCAACTTAATTAATTATGAAGGCATTCGCAGCAATTCTATTTATGTTGGCAGCCACTGTCAACGGTGCAGCCATCAGCGGTCCAGAAGTTCACATCCTAAGAAGACATTATTCAACAGTTAGAGTACAACGTGTTATGAAAGATAGTAATGATTTGAGAATTCCTTTTGGAAATGATAATGAAGAACTGATTAACATTCCATCAGTGATGTTAAACCAATACTACTTCCCAGTTCATGAAGTCACTCCGAGGGGGAGTGTACTCAAATTGAGATGCAATGAAAACTCTGATCACATCGGATGTGACTTCTTTGTGAATGTGTACCACTGCCCGGGATGCTCAGGTCCTGTCAACGGAGGATTGGCATCAGCTCTGACTGCTCAGGGTCACCAGGGAGGTTCTTGTGCTCCAGGATTTATTGTTCCGGACGTGTTTGAGAAGTTCGTTCAGCCGATGGTTGCGTTCCGAATTCGTGTTGAGGCTGGGGAGCACGTGTTGCTTCCAGAACTTGAGAATGACGCGAAGTACATCGCCATCTTCGGAGCTCAAGAAGAAGATGTTTGCAAACACCGCGGACCGCACCACTGCGAGGAGCCAAATGTTTGCACCTCTGATGACGGTAAGTGTGTGAGAGTACACTTTTGCCCAAAGACAAGCAACCCCAGACCACAGGGACCTGATGCGAGAATGTGCCCTCGTCACTGCCTTCCTGCTCCTCGTTGGATAAATTTTGATGTCATAGCGTGATTAGATTCCACTACTCAGTGACTTAGTGCGATGGGATTTCACTACTTGGAAGTGCCAAGTATGCGATACAGATATCTTGTCGAAGCCGTTTAAATTATTTTCCTCTTTTTATACAATTGAGTGATCCTTCTGAAGGCTGACTAGTCGGCCTCGATGGTTCACATCCAGCAGATAATTTGATAGCAATTTGATTCAGTAATCTATTTGCTGTTTTCTATTTTAATTCTTCCTCTCCATTTTTTAATATTTCCTTGAGTGAAGTGATTGCCTTTGGAAGTTGGTTTTCACTTCACTCGGTCTTTCAAAGTTGCCCATATTGTGAAATCAATACACGATGTGTTGACGACGTATGAAGAGTTGTGTTAGCAGTGTCTTCTTTTTATGTTTTATTTATTTCTCAAAGACATACAAATGTGTGGTGAGTGTACAAGGTAAAATGGCTGCATTGTGTTTGTACTGCAAACGTTGATGCATTTGATTGATGATCGAGCGGGAGCTGTATGAAAAACGAGTGATGCGAAAGTAACTTAATAAAAAAAAAAAAAGAAATACATTGATTGCAGTGCATGTGTCGTGTTGTGTCATCCTATCTCCCCAATACAGGTTAATTTCTCAACCTCAAACTTAATTAATTATGAAAGCATTCGCAGCAATTCTATTTATGTTGGCAGCCACTGTCAACGGTGCAGCCATCAGCGGTCCAGAAGTTCACATCCTAAGAAGACATTATTCAACAGTTAGAGTACAACGTGTTATGAAAGATAGTAATGATTTGAGAATTCCTTTTGGAAATGATAATGAAGAACTGATTAACATTCCATCAGTGATGTTAAACCAATACTACTTCCCAGTTCATGAAGTCACTCCGAGGGGGAGTGTACTCAAATTGAGATGCAATGAAAACTCTGATCACATCGGATGTGACTTCTTTGTGAATGTGTACCACTGCCCGGGATGCTCAGGTCCTGTCAACGGAGGATTGGCATCAGCTCTGACTGCTCAGGGTCACCAGGGAGGTTCTTGTGCTCCAGGATTTATTGTTCCGGACATGTTTGAGAAGTTCGTTCAGCCGATGGTTGCGTTCCGAATTCGTGTTGAGGCTGGGGAGCACGTGTTACTTCCAGAACTTGAGAATGACGCGAAGTACATCGCCATCTTCGGAGCTCAAGAAGAAGATGTTTGCAAACACCGCGGACCGCACCACTGCGAGGAGCCAAATGTTTGCACCTCTGATGACGGTAAGTGTGTGAGAGTACACTTTTGCCCAAAGACAAGCAACCCCAGACCACAGGGACCTGATGCGAGAATGTGCCCTCGTCACTGCCTTCCTGCTCCTCGTTGGATAAATTTTGATGTCATAGCGTGATTAGATTCCACTACTCAGTGACTTAGTGCGATGGGATTTCACTACTTGGAAGTGCCAAGTATGCGATACAGATATCTTGTCGAAGCCGTTTAAATTATTTTCCTCTTTTTATACAATTGAGTGATCCTTCTGAAGGCTGACTAGTCGGCCTCGATGGTTCACATCCAGCAGATAATTTGATAGCAATTTGATTCAGTAATCTATTTGCTGTTTTCTATTTTAATTCTTCCTCTCCATTTTTTAATATTTCCTTGAGTGAAGTGATTGCCTTTGGAAGTTGGTTTTCCCTTCACTCGGTCTTTCAAAGTTGCCCATATTGTGAAATCAATACACGATGTGTTGACGACGTATGAAGAGTTGTGTTGGCAGTGTCTTCTTTTTATGTTTTATTTATTTCTCAAAGACATACAAATGTGTTGTGAGTGTACAAGGTAAAATGGCTGCATTGTTTGTACTGCAGACGTTGATGCATTTGATTGATGATTGAGTGGGAGCTGTATGAAAAACGAGTGATGCAAAAGTAACTTAATAATAAAAAAAAAGAAATACATTGATTGCAGTGCATGTGTCGTGTTGTGTCATCCTATCTCCCCAATACAGGTTAATTTCTCAACCTCAAACTTAATTAATTATGAAGGCATTCGCAGCAATTCTATTTATGTTGGCAGCCACTGTCAACGGTGCAGCCATCAGCGGTCCAGAAGTTCACATCCTAAGAAGACATTATTCAACAGTTAGAGTACAACGTGTTATGAAAGATAGTAATGATTTGAGAATTCCTTTTGGAAATGATAATGAAGAACTGATTAACATTCCATCAGTGATGTTAAACCAATACTACTTCCCAGTTCATGAAGTCACTCCGAGGGGGAGTGTACTCAAATTGAGATGCAATGAAAACTCTGATCACATCGGATGTGACTTCTTTGTGAATGTGTACCACTGCCCGGGATGCTCAGGTCCTGTCAACGGAGGATTGGCATCAGCTCTGACTGCTCAGGGTCACCAGGGAGGTTCTTGTGCTCCAGGATTTATTGTTCCGGACATGTTTGAGAAGTTCGTTCAGCCGATGGTTGCGTTCCGAATTCGTGTTGAGGCTGGGGAGCACGTGTTGCTTCCAGAACTTGAGAATGACGCGAAGTACATCGCCATCTTCGGAGCTCAAGAAGAAGATGTTTGCAAACACCGCGGACCGCACCACTGCGAGGAGCCAAATGTTTGCACCTCTGATGACGGTAAGTGTGTGAGAGTACACTTTTGCCCAAAGACAAGCAACCCCAGACCACAGGGACCTGATGCGAGAATGTGCCCTCGTCACTGCCTTCCTGCTCCTCGTTGGATAAATTTTGATGTCATAGCGTGATTAGATTCCACTACTCAGTGACTTAGTGCGATGGGATTTCACTACTTGGAAGTGCCAAGTATGCGATACAGATATCTTGTCGAAGCCGTTTAAATTATTTTCCTCTTTTTATACAATTGAGTGATCCTTCTGAAGGCTGACTAGTCGGCCTCGATGGTTCACATCCAGCAGATAATTTGATAGCAATTTGATTCAGTAATCTATTTGCTGTTTTCTATTTTAATTCTTCCTCTCCATTTTTTAATATTTCCTTGAGTGAAGTGATTGCCTTTGGAAGTTGGTTTTCCCTTCACTCGGTCTTTCAAAGTTGCCCATATTGTGAAATCAATACACGATGTGTTGACGACGTATGAAGAGTTGTGTTGGCAGTGTCTTCTTTTTATGTTTTATTTATTTCTCAAAGACATACAAATGTGTGGTGAGTGTACAAGGTAAAATGGCTGCATTGTTTGTACTGCAAACATTGATGCATTTGATTGATGATTGAGTGGGAGCTGTATGAAAAACGAGTGATGCAAAAGTAACTTAACCCTTACACCACCGTAAGAACCCCCAAAACAACGGGTCCAAAATTTTACTGTTTTTTCAAAAAGAGAAAAGGTACCCCCCCAGAAAACTTATGTACCAAACCGGACACAACTACTCCTACGGGTCAATAGCACCTGTCACCCACACACCTAACGGTGCGTACCTTGGTGCGTTGTTGCACATTCAGCAGAACTAACAAAGTCGGCAGTGTCTCAATAACGTGCTCAACGGTTTCCATTCATAGCAGCTGCATGTTATTCCCTTCCCGTATTTTGAAAGGGATGATGTTTCTGCGCAACATCATGTCAGAGGGAGCCCAAGTAAAGAGAATGCCAAATCACGGCCGATATTAAATCGAAAAATCAGATTTTTTCCCTGTTTTTTGAGCTTGTAAAAGCCCTCTGTGGTCGCGGAAAATACACAAACAACCCGCATCATGGCACAGCAGGTTCAGACACACAGGAGGATTACCGCATCGGGGTTGATAAGCTCGAAAAATACAAATAACATCGATCCCAGATCATGGAACTTCATTAGTAACAGTGCAGCTACTTAGATCAGACCGTGTTGGGCTGGATCTATAAACTTCCACCTTTTTACCCCACCAGCCTGGCATACTGGATTTTTGGGAAGTTGGCGGTTTAGGAACATCACAAGGAATTTTGTAGTTTTGGAGAATGTGATACCTTTTGAAATATGGGTAAGCACAAAGCGCTTGGTTGCATCGCTCACAGTAATCTAGTGATTGTGCGCGCTTTGCGCGAACTGCACACTGACGAGCCTTTTCCATCTTTCCGGGGTAGTGTCCCAAAGCTGGCTTGAGGCGATCAGGGATTGATACTGATTGTGGAGAAGGCGGTACTGATGGTGTTATTAATAGTGTTGGTGCCGCTCTGGTACGTTTAAATTTACCTATAAGCTGCCCAAAACAAAGCCAATTTGAAGGATAAGAATCTCTTGCTTCTCCAGCCAGATTCACTACTATCCGTCCAAATTCCACCATGCCCACGTCGCATCAGGATAAAGGAATTCAAAATACACGTCTCCACTTCGGATCCTCATGCTCGGGAGCAGGTAATATCGCAGAGAAGTGTAAGTTCCTCAGTATTTCGGCAAAGCGATTACGTGAAAACACTTGCGGAAAGAACAACAGGGGGGTCAACAGCATGTCATTCAAACCCCAGGAATCCCCCAGGTTAGATTTTATTGGGAGGCGCGTCAGTAGTGTTGTGCCAACAAAGGCCCTTCGCTCCTGCGTACTGGTTTTAAAATTTCTTCCCCTCTGTGAGGCATAGACCTCAGAGTTTTTCTTCATCAGCTGGAAAACTGACTATCCGAAGAAAAACTCAAAAACCTGCAGCTCCGACTTGCGTGCAACCCTAATCTTTAACGTTTCTTGGAAACGCGTTTTTATTCCTGGTAACCCCTGTTACCTCCCCTCCCCATTTGGAGTCAGATACTTCGTCAAGTGACGAATCGGAGCACACCGACGATGGATTAACAAATACTGTTGCATCCTCATCAGAACTGTGGACCGACATATTTCCCAAGTTGATTTTGGCCAGCTTTAGCAAATGGAAAATTTACCATTTAATAAAACCTATTGCGGCGCAACACGTAAGGAACATAAAAGACATCGCAATAATACCTCTCCCGTGAAATCGTTGTACTCAGAAATGCAAAATTTTCACTTAGCAAAAAAAAATTTTTTTTTCAGACTGATATATCAGCTCCGGTGGTGTAAGGGTTAATAAAATAAAAAAAAGAAATACATTGATTGCAGTGCATGTGTCGTGTTGTGTCATCCTATCTCCCCAATACAGGTTAATTTCTCAACCTCAACTTAATTAATTATGAAGGCATTCGCAGCAATTCTATTTATGTTGGCAGCCACTGTCAACGGTGCAGCCATCAGCGGTCCAGAAGTTCACATCCTAAGAAGACATTATTCAACAGTTAGAGTACAACGTGTTATGAAAGATAGTAATGATTTGAGAATTCCTTTTGGAAATGATAATGAAGAACTGATTAACATTCCATCAGTGATGTTAAACCAATACTACTTCCCAGTTCATGAAGTCATTCCGAGGGGGAGTGTACTCAAATTGAGATGCAATGAAAACTCTGATCACATCGGATGTGACTTCTTTGTGAATGTGTACCACTGCCCGGGATGCTCAGGTCCTGTCAACGGAGGATTGGCATCAGCTCTGACTGCTCAGGGTCACCAGGGAGGTTCTTGTGCTCCAGGGTTTATTGTTCCGGACATGTTTGAGAAGTTCGTTCAGCCGATGGTTGCGTTCCGAATTCGTGTTGAGGCTGGGGAGCACGTGTTACTTCCAGAACTTGAGAATGACGCGAAGTACATCGCCATCTTCGGAGCTCAAGAAGAAGATGTTTGCAAACACCGCGGACCGCACCACTGCGAGGAGCCAAATGTTTGCACCTCTGATGACGGTAAGTGTGTGAGAGTACACTTTTGCCCAAAGACAAGCAACCCCAGACCACAGGGACCTGATGCGAGAATGTGCCCTCGTCACTGCCTTCCTGCTCCTCGTTGGATAAATTTTGATGTCATAGCGTGATTAGATTCCACTACTCAGTGACTTAGTGCGATGGGATTTCACTACTTGGAAGTGCCAAGTATGCGATACAGATATCTTGTCGAAGCCGTTTAAATTATTTTCCTCTTTTTATACAATTGAGTGATCCTTCTGAAGGCTGACTAGTCGGCCTCGATGGTTCACATCCAGCAGATAATTTGATAGCAATTTGATTCAGTAATCTATTTGCTTGTTTTCTATTTTAATTCTTCCTCTCCATTTTTTAATATTTCCTTGAGTGAAGTGATTGCCTTTGGAAGTTGGTTTTCCCTTCACTCGGTCTTTCAAAGTTGCCCATATTGTGAAATCAATACACGATGTGTTGACGACGTATGAAGAGTTGTGTTGGCAGTGTCTTCTTTTTATGTTTTATTTATTTCTCAAAGACATACAAATGTGTTGTGAGTGTACAAGGTAAAATGGCTGCATTGTTTGTACTGCAGACGTTGATGCATTTGATTGATGATTGAGTGGGAGCTGTATGAAAAACGAGTGATGCAAAAGTAACTTAATAATAAAAAAAAAGAAATACATTGATTGCAGTGCATGTGTCGTGTTGTGTCATCCTATCTCCCCAATACAGGTTAATTTCTCAACCTCAAACTTAATTAATTATGAAGGCATTCGCAGCAATTCTATTTATGTTGGCAGCCACTGTCAACGGTGCAGCCATCAGCGGTCCAGAAGTTCACATCCTAAGAAGACATTATTCAACAGTTAGAGTACAACGTGTTATGAAAGATAGTAATGATTTGAGAATTCCTTTTGGAAATGATAATGAAGAACTGATTAACATTCCATCAGTGATGTTAAACCAATACTACTTCCCAGTTCATGAAGTCACTCCGAGGGGGAGTGTACTCAAATTGAGATGCAATGAAAACTCTGATCACATCGGATGTGACTTCTTTGTGAATGTGTACCACTGCCCGGGATGCTCAGGTCCTGTCAACGGAGGATTGGCATCAGCTCTGACTGCTCAGGGTCACCAGGGAGGTTCTTGTGCTCCAGGATTTATTGTTCCGGACATGTTTGAGAAGTTCGTTCAGCCGATGGTTGCGTTCCGAATTCGTGTTGAGGCTGGGGAGCACGTGTTGCTTCCAGAACTTGAGAATGACGCGAAGTACATCGCCATCTTCGGAGCTCAAGAAGAAGATGTTTGCAAACACCGCGGACCGCACCACTGCGAGGAGCCAAATGTTTGCACCTCTGATGACGGTAAGTGTGTGAGAGTACACTTTTGCCCAAAGACAAGCAACCCCAGACCACAGGGACCTGATGCGAGAATGTGCCCTCGTCACTGCCTTCCTGCTCCTCGTTGGATAAATTTTGATGTCATAGCGTGATTAGATTCCACTACTCAGTGACTTAGTGCGATGGGATTTCACTACTTGGAAGTGCCAAGTATGCGATACAGATATCTTGTCGAAGCCGTTTAAATTATTTTCCTCTTTTTATACAATTGAGTGATCCTTCTGAAGGCTGACTAGTCGGCCTCGATGGTTCACATCCAGCAGATAATTTGATAGCAATTTGATTCAGTAATCTATTTGCTGTTTTCTATTTTAATTCTTCCTCTCCATTTTTTAATATTTCCTTGAGTGAAGTGATTGCCTTTGGAAGTTGGTTTTCCCTTCACTCGGTCTTTCAAAGTTGCCCATATTGTGAAATCAATACACGATGTGTTGACGACGTATGAAGAGTTGTGTTAGCAGTGTCTTCTTTTTATGTTTTATTTATTTCTCAAAGACATACAAATGTGTGGTGAGTGTACAAGGTAAAATGGCTGCATTGTTTGTACTGCAAACGTTGATGCATTTGATGGCTGTTGTGTACGTTAATATTATTTCAATAGTAATAATATATCTTGTTATCTTCCCCCCTAGATTTCCTTTCCCAACACACAAAATGACAGACCAATCTGAAGCTGCGATTAAAACACTATTCGTAGCTGGGTTGCCTTACGACGCAACAGACAGAGAGTTGTATTTAGTGTTTGGTATTACTAAGGGTTATGACAAGAGTATGATTGTCAGAAAGGAGAATGGAAAACGTCCATACGGATTCGTAAACTACAACACTCAACTGGATGCTGAGAACGCAAAGAACGCAGTAAATGGGTTCCAGTGGGACCCAAGTGACCCAATCAAGTTGAAGATCGAACTATCAAAGAGAAACACTCCAGACTGGTTTACCGCACAGTGCTCCCCAGCGGGAAGTGCTGAAATCAGAAAAATGGAAGTTTTAGCAAGACAGCCAAAAACACTTTTTGTTACGTCACTTCCAGCGACAGTTGGAAAAGATCTGTTTAAAGCTCTTGTGGTGGCAAACTTTGCAGACCAAGTGGTAGGTCTTAGATACACTCCACAGATGAGAAATAAACCAGCCTTTGCATTTGTTGGGTTCCAAGATCACATGCAAGCTAAAACTGCAATGGAGAGACTTGAGGGGTACGTGTGGAACCATGAGGGTGTTTCCTCAGCTATCCATGCTTCCTTTGCTAATACAGAATTCAACATTACAGCTGAGAATACCGAACCAGGTGATGTTGTGCAACCTGGATATGCCCCTGCTTCTCGTACTGTACACCTCAGTCGCCTTCCCCACTCTTGCACTAAGGAGACTTTGGAAGCACAATTTGAAGCTCTCTTCCCACAGCAGGTCGAAGCCATGCGGTTTTCTCAAAAAGATGGAAAGCCACCATTCGCATTTATCCTCTTCCGTACTCCTGAAGTGGCATCCGAAGCGATAAAGCGCTACAATGGAAGCGAATGGGAAGGCTCTGTGCTAAAAGCATCCCAAGCCAGAACCGAACTGGACATTACCAAGCTTGGTACTTCGGCATAGGGTTAATCCCGAATTCTTTTTTTTTTTTTTGTTCTCAGTTTTTTTTTGGCTTTTAAATTTCCTTCTGTTGCTCTGGAGAGAACAGTCTCGGAGCACCCTACCAACACAAGTAAAGATAAGGAAGAAAAAAAAAAAAAATTAGTCATTCTCTTCTCGTCTCTTTTCTCGTCATTCACACTCCTCCCGTAAACGTGGATCTTTTTCTTGAATTCAAGCGAGTGCAGACGATTAAATATATTTATCCTCTCAAAAGAAGTGCGGGTATTTTTTATTTATTCCAATTTTCTTTAAAGTTCGGGAGAAGACATACCTAAGGCAGCTATTTTTCGTTATATCATCATTTCCCCACCCCCTTCATTTGCTTTCCCACCTTGATTTTTCCTCACCCCTCAAACTCCCTTTTTAAATATATTGCTGAGCGCGGATGGCTTTTGTTTGCACCCCTCCCCCAGCAGCTTGATTTCCTTCTTTCATATTCCAAGCTAGATGCATCACGTGATATTTTAGCGTCTTACGTTCTTTTGTAAAACACTTAAAAGGATGAGTGGCATGCGGGAGGGGGAGATTGAATGTAAAAAAAAAAAAAAAAAAAATTAAATAGCTGCGGCTCAAATTCAGAAGCGTTTTAATGGTTAATTGTGTATTTTTTTTTCCTTTTTTTCTTCCCATTCCCTTATTATTATTTTTTTTTTTTAAAATATTTATTCTTTACATATGTTTTTTTATTATTATTTCTAAAGAATTTCCCCATCCGGTAGACAACCAAAAATACCCGGTTCCCCTTCCCCCACCTTGTCCCCACTCACTGTCACTTGTTCGCGTTGTGACACTCTGAATGAGGCTATTTTTTGTCTAAGTTAACGCATTTTTGTGTGTCTGCTTTACTACTTATGGATTCTATGCTTCCCCTTCGTTCTCGATTCTTTTAATTTTTTTTTTTTTTTCCTTTCCGACTGGCATTATGCAGCGACAGAAGTAGTTCTGATTTTGTGTCTGTGAGACCCTGCACTTTCTGCGGACCATATCTTAGCTGCGGATGTTATATTGTTTGCCTTCTTTCCTAAAATGTTTTCCTTTGTTTCCGAGACCTTTTCTCGAAGACATGTTCTGAAGTTGGTTTAAGGTGTTATAAACGTGGTGGTTACTTTTATACATCTCTTTTTTTTTTTTCTCTTTTTTTTTCTTCGCGACTTCTTTTTTTTTGGCAAACCTTGTTTTTGCTGTTGGATTGTTTGCACTCCCATGAAGCGGAGTTTACGCAGGCGTTCAAGATAGTCGCAAGTAATACCTGTTTAACAGCGTACTTCAGAGTGGTAGACATTTCACCCTATATAATATTTTTTTAAAACGAAAAATTATGCTATTTGGAACGTCCTGTTTGAAATGGTACTAGTTATTCTTTGATTGACCGCCGGAAAAAACGCAAAAAATCATGTTTTGTGCAGCCAGTACAAACCGACTGCATTCACTTTGGCAACATAACTGTTTCCGCTTAGCGGATTATTCGCAGTCCGAAGAATGTTAGATTTCCTTCACGTTTCGTCAAAAAAAACACCTGTAGTTCGATTTTTTCGGACACTTTGCGATCGCCGCCAGGTGACCAACCAAGGAATGACTGATATATAATTTCTCATTGTCTTGTTTTTTTGTTTTTTCCTCCTTGGGTTTCCCGGTTTCGTTGGTGTTGCACAAGGCACAGGTTCTCTGACGTCCTCTGTGTGGGAAAATCGTGAAAATGATTTTTTCCTATCGGGTGGCGTAGAGACAAGAATTCGCCATCATTTCCCAAGCGATTGCTGCTCAATAATTGCATATCCACGAAAGCCAATTACTATTATAAAGTATAAGTCAACTGCGTGAACCCTGACATCGTCTTTCTACAGCAAATTTGAAGCGTTATAAATAAGAATGGAGAATGTAGGGGGAAGTACCGTCATTTCTTCCCACAGAGGAAACGAAAAAGGAATTTTCTGACAGAAGTAATTGACTTTTTTTTTTTTTTTTTTTTTTTTTTTAAATTTCTTTAAAAAAACCGGGGAACTTTCCCCAAGAGCATTTATCCGTAGTGGATTAGCTATTCTGGTCACCCTCGTTTATTATGTGAATGAGCAGAAAAGCACTATTTTTCGCAGGGTACATTACAATCTATCTCTACTACCCCGACTTATATCCTCTATCTATTTCCTAAGGTCCGAAGCAAATTCATTTAAAAAAAGAAGAAAAAAAAAGGTGTATTCTTTTTACATTCCCCTTTGCCTTATCAGTTCTCACTCATTTATTTTCTTTGTAGAGAGCTTGTGAGGGTTGGCGAAGGCGTGCTGCTACCCTCCATTATTTATTTTTTTTATATTTGTTTCATTTTTTTTTTTTTTTTTGTTATCCTTTATATCCCCGTTTTGCTAGTGGCATTATGAGACGAATAAGAAATAAATTTAAAAAAAAAAAAAAAAAAAGATTAACTGAAGACAACGAAAGCAAAAAGTGGGACCAATTTGGGCTCTCCTTTCCTCTTCGGCCCTAATAAATACGACGTCCTACTGGGATGTTACTTTTTTTCTCAGGTACGCACTGGTGCGGCATTTTACCCATTCTGTATGTGTGATGTGATTCTTCAACTCCGAAAAGGCATCGTGCGGCCCGGATACGCGCGACCACAGCATGCCTCTAAGTTTCTTGTGTACTAAGGTGGGAAGGCTGTACTGTCAAGCTACCGTTTCTTGTCTCTCCCTTCATGGCAGTCGTTGGATGTCTCTCGTTGACTGTGCTGTGAAAAGCTACACCAACCCCCCGACCTTCGATATTCTCCCTTCCGAGGAAGGGGGAAAAAGAAAAAAAGGGAAAAGAAAATAGAATATGGGAGTCCCATCTTTTTTAAGAAATAAAATATATTTTGATTTTTGTTGTATTTTCCATTCGACTTTCGTTGTTCCCTTTTATTGCTTCGCCTAACTTCATGGAAGGGTCTGAGAAGCACACAGTAGTTGCTTTGGGCTACTAACTTTAAGTAGTGGTTACAAGGATGTAGTTTAGTTCCCTTGCTTAAGATTTCGTTTTAAAGAAACAATTGCTTGTAAGACTCTTGACCGAAGGAAAAAAAAAAGAGTACTTGTCCTATTTCCCCTCCCCTTTTTTCTCTTCTTATTTCTTTTTTGAAAAAAAAAAAAAAAACTTTTTTTTATTCTCCCTCCAAATTCCTGACATATGTTTCTTTCGTTTTCAAACACGATTTCTACTCGTAGGCGAGTCAACTGGTGTTGCCTTAGTCGGTTGTACTGAGAGTTTGAATCGCCTGTTACTTGCGGTTTCCTTGATATGGTTAATAATCGAGTGTGTTGGATTAATTGTATTTGTCACATCAAGCGGTTATAACTAGTAAAGGTTATTTTTAATTTTTATCGGGGAACTCTCCCGTGTCTTCATACTTTCATTGGTATATATCTCCAGCCCAGTTGTTAATACCTCGTGGGAGACGAATTTAGTTATTAAATTCGTCAACAAAATCGTTAATTGATTTATTACGCTCACTCAGCAAGTACACACAAAACACGTGGCACACAGAATGTCCGTGGAAAACAAAAACAAAAAACAAAAAAATTTAAACAATAATTTGCTTGCTATTCTGTTCTGAGATCCCTCTCTGGGTAGGTAGCTCGTTGTAAAATTTTCTTATGCTCAGGTGAACGGGGGGAGAAAAATAGAAAGAAAACCTTTTTATTCACAAAAAGTGTGCAAAATTAGGAGGTTAAAAAGCAACCTTCTCAAAAATGGGAGGAGAAGAAAAAAAAAAAAGAAAAACAATCTTTTTTTTCCTTCTTTTTCCTCTTTCATTTTTCTGAGTTTACTTTTATCATCTGTACACACAACAACATCAGCCATTTCCAGGAAAGTCGATTATAGCGAGCAAATACGTAGCGGAATGAGTTACATCGTACTGGTAGTTATCATTATTGAAGATTACAACCCGTTGTATCAAATACTTGTGCTCTATTGATGGTGGTAATGGAGCCCTGCTATTAGGCTCCTTCATTGGGGCTGTCCAATTTTTTCCTTTTCTGCTCCCTCTCTTTGACATAGCTTTTTTTTAGTCTTTCAACAATCACACGCTTCGGGAATATGTTCGGTGATTTTCTTTTTTTCCCCCTTTGAGCTTTCTTTGATTAACAACTACAAATATTTTTCAGTCAAGTACTTGATATTAATTTTGCTTTTTACATTGTAAAAGTTTCACCCCTTGATGTTGCAGCATCAATTTTCCCCGTTTCATTTTTTTTTTTTTTTTTTTTTTTTTTTTTTGGTTGTTTTTTAAGAACGAAAAAAAAAAAAAAAAAAAAGGGGAGGGGCCCGAAGAATAAGAAAAAAAGGAATAATCACGTTATAATGCAGAAAGATTATCGGTGAAACAATATGTCGCCAATGGTTTCTTGGGGAATGATTGTTACCTACAGAAAAAACACAACAACCAACAATCAACTCTAGCAGCACGAAAATTTGAGTTGTCTCGTGGAAACTGCTTGTGGATGTCGGAAGCCGTCGGCATTGTTGGTTACTGAAAAAGATATTTGTTCTTGTTCGCTTCCTAGCACATCACAACAACGTGGTGAGTCACAGCTGTATTATACTAAGAAGAATATCGAGGAGCGACTTAATACTATCGGTAACAAGGTAACAAGTCTCATCGTTCTCTGCAGTTGTGCAGGATTTCATCTCAGATCCGTTCTCCTTAACCATCTTGTTATGTATAGCGCTGCCGTTCAATTATAAAAAAACAACCTTAGCAGTATCTCGACAGGAAGCAAACCCTAAAGAGCTGCACAGTGACACGACCTGTGCGCATCGCAATTTACCCCCCCTTTTTTTTTTCCCCCTTTCAACCAACTAACTTTTTTAAACTTTTTATATCTTTTTTTTTTTTTAATATCACAGCCATGAGCGATCGTTCTGAGAAGCTGTTTTTATTTATTTATTTATGTTTTTTTTTTTTTTTAGACGAGCAACAGGAATAACACCTTGAGCGAAAAGTGACTTAGAGAAAATGAGCATCTGATTTGTCCCAAAAAAAAAAAATAAAACGAAAAAAAGAAAAGGATGGTATGGTATCGGTTATCTCGTATTTATTTCTGTTCACTGATGTTTTCTTTAGTAATCCAAAGTGCAAGATACTTCTTTTTTTTTAACTCGAAACTTCATTGGCCGAGCAATTTGTTGACGGTCTGCTGCAGTATCTATCTACTCACTGAGAAGCAACTTTGTGGGGGAACACGTAGCGTTAAGTTTTCTTATAGTCGGAGCTGACTAGGCCCGCGGGAAACTTTCGTATACTATTGAAGCAAGGAAAACACTCATAGTGATACCCCCAGCTGCATTTGAGAATCTGTTTTTCACCCAACTGGGTGGGAAGGAAAAAAAAAAAAAAAAAAAAAAAAAAAAAAAAGTAATGTTTCAATTAGCTCTAAAACCCTTTCCTTTGTCAATCGCTAGGCGTGGCAATTGTGAACCAAACAATTTTTTTTTTCTTTCAACAGCAGTTTTTACTACGGGAAAAGTTTTTTTTTTTTTTTTTTCCCGCTTGCTGATTACTTCGCATCTTAATTTGTAAGAGACCTGTCACCTATTTTTTTCACATGCGTTCTGTGTAGCTGAGCAGTGGGGAAGGTGCTTCAATTCTAGTTCTGCAATCACGTGTGTTATTATTCCCTCCTCCCTTTTCAAAAAGGAAATTTGATGATGAGAATTAAAATTCTTTTTTTCTCCTGCTCTGATGCGACACAGTGTTGTAAAGCAAGGAAAGGAGCATTCTCCAATACGTTAATGTATTTCGGTGATATAACTTTTCATGTCAGCCTGTTACGATGCTGAGTTGTTTACAAGCCGTTCCTTCTTTCCTTGATGTTAATCACCCTAGTGTAGATGCGATATGAAATAATCGTCGCAAATGATGTTGCCCATCGAATTTTCATAGTTTGTTTTTCTAAGGGGTTTCTCCTCGTAGTTAGTGAACCGTTGGATATCTCTGGTATCTAATGATGTAGCGAACAAAGAAGAGAAAAAAAAAAAAAAAAAAAAAGAACCTGAATTTCATAATTTTTTTTTTCGGTTATTTTTTTTTAAATTTTTTTTTTCTTTTTTTTTTCTTCTGATAGATCTTTGCATTCGTCAAGTAAATTTTTTTTTTTTTTTCTTCTTCTTTTTTTGTTTGTCTTTATAATGGGATGAGTCTCCCTTAAGGGGAAAAAAAAAGTTCTTTTCCTGTGGCCACCCACGATATAATAAAAAGAAATGTTAACAGTACTTGAGTAGCTGCTACCTGTTATACGTTGAATGAAAACAGTTGCTCGTTCCCTTTCTAAATAACGATCCTTTTGTTAACCTTTTATTTATATTTATTATTTATTTTTTAATATTTTTTGCCTCTTAACCTGTTGTCCCTTAGCTTCCTATATTTTACTGTTTGTCCTGAGAAGCGCGCCTCATGCTTCACTAAGTCATAACTATTGCTTTTTCTTTTTCTCTTCCCCTCCAATCCCTGTTTCTTTTCACCCTCCCCCGCGTTCCTGGTGCCCTCCCGTCTTGGTTCTCTTGATTTATTCTGCTGCTGTTTTAGGGTACTTACATTTACTACTAATCGAGAAGAAAAGGTTGGAGGAAATAATTATTGTGAAATGAGACGATGCCGTGTCTCTGGAAAAAAAAAAATAACAACAAAAGAAAAAAACAAAAAAAAAACGTCTGGAAAAAAAAAAAAATGACAGCTCCCTTATCACACCCCTTCCCTCTCCACAAATTCTTTTCATTTATGGGATAAGTAGAGGATTCCAAAAGACAGCAACAAGAATTCCTATAAGAAACGGTCTCGCAAGAAATAAAACCCACATACGGTTCACCGAAGTATTTCCCGTAACTCTTTGAGGAAGAGAAAGGATTCATGCATCGTATCGTGCCGTAGTGTGAGACTTCGCGGAAATCAGTTGTTCGTTTTGAATGAGAGTTATTCCATGCTAATACACTAAAGTCGTTTTTTAAGTTCATCCTAATGTTTTACATTGATGCCATCATTTCTGGAGGCTGCTTACGAGCAAAGTCAATACCTAAACACATGTTTATTATTTGGTTTTCTTTTTCTTCATCCGCCATCCCCGTTTACTTATTTATTTTTCTTTCTGCAATGAGTCCTGTAGCCTTTTTTTTTTTTTTTGTTTTTGTTTTTGAATTTTTTTTTAAAGTTTATTGTTTTCACACCAAGGGGAATTAGATTTTGATTTTGATTTTTTTTTTTTTTCCCCCCTTCTTACTTGCACTTGAGATGCTCCTTTCGAATTCTTAACTATATTAGTGCACTTCTGCTCTCTCTGTACTCGCTGAACTGTGTTGTGTACCTTTTAGTTCATTTTATGGAAATTTCTTTCACAACATTTTGTTTTTGTTTTTGCTTCTCACTAATCCCTCCTTCCATATACTATATCTGTCTTAGTAAACTGATCACCGTCTGGAGATATTTTATTGTGTAAGCCCGCTTGTGGACAACTAATCTTCTGTGGTAACGAATAGAATCTTCTCGCTGTTCGGTACACTGGAAGTGTGTCTCGTGCAGGGTTTTGCTGTACTTTATTGAATGCGGTAAATACACACAATAATGTATTATGTGCGTAGATCTGTTCCATCTTAATATCCCATGCGGGATCTTATTTGATATCTCTTTCCAAAGAATGAAGGGAAAAGAAGAAAAAAAAATGTTGATGATTGAGGTACCTTCTCCCTCATCATTTTTTCAAAACTATTTTTTCTTTTCCTTTTTTTTTTTTTTTTAAAAAAGCGCTGGTTTTTTTTTTTTACTTTGTTACTCCTGACTTTGTTCATTTTTTTTTTTTTTTTTTTTAAATATAAAAAAAGGTTTCCATTTCGTTTACGTCTTTATATCCCTTTTTGTTTTTTTTGCCCTCTTGGGAAAAAAGTCCTTCAGGAATATAAGCAGCTGCAGGTTTAATATTTAAGAAATCATGTTGCCATTCGAAGCGATGAAAGTTTATTTACATATAGTCAATTAGATCACACTCTGTGACCTTTTGTTGATAATCTTTTGGTAGTTTTGTTTTTTTTTATTCATTAAAACCGTTGAGTTCCCTCAGCAGGGATGCTGATTCACACGAAGTATTTAAGAGAGAGGCATCCACGTATTTTTTTCTCCGGGTGGTTTTTCCTATAAGCTTAGGCGTTAGCTTGAGCATCAGTTCATGCCCCCCTCAGTTCGGTTTTTTTTAAAATATTTTTATTATTTTTTTTTTTTTTTATTCTTCTTTTCATTCGTGTTTCAGGTTGACTCATGTACCCGGCTTGGCCACAGCCAGAAAAAATTTATACTACAATTTATATTTGCGGTGTGCTGTTTATTTCCCATTTATTGGGTCTTGACAGCAATCTTTTTTTTTTTCCCCTCTGGTTGTGGTTCATTCGTGTGTTGATAAAAACAGGTTGTCAACCTGGCATGTAGTTTAATAGAGGAAAAAAAGAAGAAAAAAAATAAGCATTTGTGCCAACCCTGAAGTGCGCTATTCTTTGGGCACTCAGATTTTCGACTCGCTTTTTTTTTTTTTTTTCCCCCTTTTTTTTTTAATTTTAAATATGGTAATTTTGGAAACAAGATTGCTTGCCTATTATTTATGTTTGACGCGTATTGCTTTTTTTTTTTTTTTTTTTTTTTTTTCTTCCTTTTTCCCCCTTCTTCTTCCAGCAGACTAGTTGTTCTTCTTGCTTATTTATGTGACTTTACCTTTCTATGCAGACCTCCCACAGGAAGATCAGGTTAAGAACCCAAATCTGGAAGTGCTGGTGTATTTTATTGGACACCCCTTGCATTGTATTTCAATCTTTATAGCACATGATTCAGGGTCTGATAAAACTCTGTTTTTCAAAAAAAAAAAATTAAAAAAAAAAATAGTAGGCACAGAGATAAAAAAAATTCGCCGAATTTTTTTTCAGTAGAATAAAAAAAATAAAAAAAAACATTCTCTTGTCTTCTCGAGTGTTCGAAGATGGCTCAAGTTATTTTTATTATGATTGTTATATTTTTGTATTTTTTTTTCCATACGCTCGTATGTTGCTTCTGGTTCCTCCCTTACATCGACGACAGTAATAAACAATTCGGCTACTGTACAGTTGGTAATCTACTGTACCTCAGTTTTGTCATAAATTGGGTCTTTAGGGATAGATTTGTTATATCTGTATGCTCACCAGTTGTGTTTTATGGAGGAAGTCTCATAAAATTGAAATAGTTAAAAAAAAAAAAAAAAAAAAAAAAAAAAAATGATTAAAAAGAAGAAAGGCACAAGGACGCAAAACTTATTCTCCCTCAAAACCCTGTTTTTTATTTTCCCCCTTCCAAATTTCTCTCTCCGCATTTTTTTTTTTTTTACTGAGGAATAATCCTGTTTGAAACAAAAGATGATGCGACAAAAAAAGAAAAAGAAAAATAGAAAATAAAATAATGCATCTCAGAAAACGTGTAGTTCAGATAATTACGGAGCTTTGACCATAGAATACGACTTTTAAAAAAAAAAAACTTTTTTTTTTCTGTCATGGTGGGCTGTTTTGGGTGGTTAAATATTTGTGATGAGTTGGCGATTTCGGAAACTATTTTCGTGGAATTAGGAGTTTTCGCAAAAAAAAAAATAAAATAAAAAAAAAAAAAACTTATTGAATGGCAAAATTAACAAATGTCTTCTCCTTTTTCCCAACACCTCCCGCCCGTTCTTTTTATTACTACTCTCAAAATTAGTAGCCCACTGCCCTCCAAGGTGCAAGTAAACCGCCCCCCTGCAAACCAACAAACCATGTTGTACTGTAGCTACTGTCCCAAGTGTTTACAGGGATGGTGCACGTTGCATATCAGATTATAATAGCGAATAATAATTCAATTATTGTTTTAATCACAGGTTAAAAAAAACATTCAAAAACATGGGGAAAAAGTTGTAGAATAGTTAACTGCGATACGTAACCTTTCAATATTAAGTTATTTTTTCTTCTCAGGAAAAAACTCATCCAAACGTTATCATTTTTCGGATGGAATTGGAAAACAAATGCTGCAGTGATCGTAAGATCTGTCATGCGAATGGTACCGGGGAACAGGTTTTAATGTTTCAGTACAAATCTATTGAAGGAATGGAGAAGGAATTTGAATACACCGTTCAACAAATCGCTCATGGATTTTATAATATGGAAACGGGTGTGAGTGACATCAAGGTTTGCCACCCTAAAGAAGGAGAAGTAGCGTTTTGTATTACCTTTACTGGAAAAGATGACATGGAATTATTTAAGAAGGGTCCTGGTCTTGATGCTTGGCTTAAGCTAAGAGATCTAGTAATCAATGATGGCGAGGGATACCTTGGTGGATGTCTTATGCCAGATACACACACACTATCATCACTTATGGAAACTTTGAAGAAAATGATTGTTGGTAAATCAGCAATTGAGCACGATGTTGCAGGTGTTCGCGAACAAATATGTAAGTGGTACCCGAGAGAAGAAGAGTGGTCGAAATTTGTACATTGGGATGAGCACCACCCTGAGAAATACACCAGAAATTTAATGTTTGCTACAGAACATTTTGATGCTATTCTCATGTGTTGGCCACCTGGTTGTTCCTCAACAATCCACGATCACGATGAAAGCAGCTGTTGGGCTTTCTGTGTTGAAGGACAGGTAAAAGAAATTCAGTACCACACTCCAAAGTTTGACAGATGTGCTCAAACTGGTGGATCTGTTCAAAGATGCACTCCTCTTAAGAGAAAATGTGTTTCTCTCTTAAACGTCGGCGACTGTGCTTACGTCACTAATGAAATTGGTCTTCACAGAGTATGTAACCCGACAGATAAACCAGCATACACCATGCACGTCTATGCACCTGGTTTGAGAAAATTTAAAATTTTTGTTGAAAGTGGAAACGTTTCGATAAACACATTAGCTCAACCACCAATGACGTCTTTTAATGGAATCAGGTCTGAAGAAGCTGACGGAGCTGATCCTGACGGTGTCATTGATATCGAAGCTTGGAACGAATATCAACGAGGACGTCAATACTGTCCAACTGATACCAGTACCGAATCCCAGTAAACAACAATAAAAAAACGTGTGGAGCAGATCTTTGAAAGAACAAAATGAGCTGTCTCATAGCCACTAATGTTATACTATACGCTTCAGGCGACCGATGGGATGCTTCCCTACTCAAGAATTCTTTCCATAAATTTTTAATTACAGCAACAATTTCCTTTTCCGAAAGGAAAAAAAAAAAAAGTTGTTTTTAAAGGTTTTTGAAAATTGGGGGAAGAAATTAGAGATTTTCTTTTTTTTTTTAAAAACATCTTTTTAACTTTTGGTTTTGTTTGTATTTTTAACGTCGTTAGTTAGTTGCTTGTGTTGGCTTACTTAGATTCGACTTCATAGGGCGAGCAGCGATCTAACACCCTTTTTTTTCTTTTTTCTTCATTCTTTAATAAGATTATATTGATTTATTGTTCGCTTATCATAGTTGGACCTCCCTCGGAATTTGCAGGGCTCTGGGGGGTAGTGGACCATTGCTGGAGAGCAGCTACAGCAGCATTACAGGTTTCTGTTGATAAAAAAATATAGCCCCCTCTTGGTTCAAACTGTTTCCTTGGGGCCTCCAAATTTGGAGGGGGAGGGGTCCAACCCATGCCTTAAGGTAATTATTTCTATTATTGTTTTTTATATTTATTGCGTGCTGGTTCTTGTGTTTTCGTTTTTCTTGAATGAATCTCACTTCCAAAGTGAGAGGCAGTTTCAGAGGATTGTATTTATTCATTCTTCGACTTTTGTTATTTTTATTTTTTTTATTTTCTTGTGTGTTTGAGTGACAAAGTATTAGAACCACGTAATGCAAAAAAAAAAAAAAAAAAAAAAAAACGTTTGATACGGGCTGTTGCCATTGTAGCGATGGGCTGGAGTCATCATTTTTTCTCTTTTTGCTTGATACATTTCACATTTTTTTCTTTTTAAAAAAAAAAACAAAAAATAAAATAAAATAAAATAAAAAGGAACTTTTATTTTTCCGATCATGTTTTCTTCTCGTTCCTGTAACTCTTATGGCTTATAGACACATAAATATGAATGCTAAACAACAAAAAAGCAAGCAACCTGTTATTTCATTTTTATATTCGGCAATAGGTAACTCGTTACCGATTGGGGTCCCAACCGTTGTTGGAAAGAGACGGAAAAAAAGAATAGAAAAAAAAAAAAAAAAAAAAAGTTTGGTCAGGTCGGACCGTTGTATTTTATTTTTTTTGCGCAGGAAAAAAGGAAGAGGTAAAAAAAACTATTCAAAATGAACCTTATACTTCGCTGATCACAAAAAAAAAAAAAAAAAAAAAAAAAAAAAAGTTTGGCACACTGTTCATATCTTTATAAAAACGTGACCATAAATAGTATCGATGAGGTGAGTTTTTTTTTTTTTTTTTTTTTTTGTTCATTCAGATGTTGTTACCACCTGACAACAATCTGATTTTCTTTGATGCAAAAGTCTTACTTAAGAAAGACTCTAGCAATTATTTTCAGAAAAAAAAACATTTCACCTACTCCACTCTTGTCCATCCCGCGAAAACAGAAGAACACTTTTCGATATGAACTATCGAGTTCTGCAGTTGATTACTCGCAGGGGGGGGTTAAATTTCGGTAAGTTTTATTATTATTTTATTTTTCTCTTATTTTTTACCCGCACAAAAAACTGTTGTTTTTTTTGCGTGCCTTTGAATACCGCTCGTAACGTCAGCTGAAACTAATTCAACAATCCATTGCTGAGTCTTTGGAAACGGTTACGGATTGGGTCCTCTGTTGCTGTGAGTTACCTAGCACTCTTAATATACAGTAACGTTGAATTAACTAACGTTTGTGTACTTACGGAGGTATTTAGAAAAGGAGTAAAGTTGTGATGCCATAGGAGGTTCTTTTTTTTATGCGTTTTTTACCTACTTACTACTAACTCTGTGGCTGGTGCCCGGGTTTCCTTTATTTCTTTTTTTTTTTTTTTTGGTTTTCAAGCAAATCGCATTTCACAGTTGACCTGTGAAGAAACAGTGATTTCGAGAGTCAAAAAAAAAAAAAAAAAAAAAAAAAGAAAAAAAAAAAATCACTTCATTTTTCATTCTAATTTTTTATTCTTTAATTTTCCCCCCATCCCACGATTTTTCTTCTCCGTCGTTACGATTTAAGTAACGTAAATTGTATGAGAGGAGGGGGGGGGCAAAAATAGATACTTTAAATTTGGCATCTTACAAAATGAAGGGGGGGGGGGACAACAGAAGAAAATGAAATAAAGAAATAGGAAGACAAACTGGATCGAACTAAACAGAACGAACAGTCGGTTTATATTGGCTTATACACTCTGCCGTCGTGTTGGGGGGGGGGGTTTTTTATATTAATCAATTTTCTGTGAAAGGGAAAAAAAAAAAAAAAAAAAGAAAAAAGAAAAGCATTTATCCCGCTGACTGCGATCGAGTGGCTCTCCTAGGCACAACCTAACACCTCTTCATGTTGAAATAGAAACAAAAACCCATCAGCAAAAAGAAAAAAAAAAAAAAAAAAAAAAAAAAAAAAAGAAGAAAACAATTTGTTTGCTGTAGCAAAGCTCATCATATAATTCAGAAGTAGCATATTGTTTTCTTTTTCTTTCTTTTTTTTTTTTTTTGATTTTAACTTTGAAAATAAAATAAAATAAAATAAAATAAAAGTTATTCCACAGGTTCTCTTCAATGGGTTGCCAGCCTTTAGTTAAAGAGAGATGTCCGATGACCACTATTCACAACCATATTATAACTATTAAATTTTACCTCAGAATATCAACAAAAGAAAATGGGTAAGGCCAAACGAGGAAAGGAAGTCACCCAAAAACAGCTGCGAAAGGATCGCCGAAAGCGAGAACGAGAAAATAAAAAAGTTAGGAAAGACAGATTCACAAAGAGATTTCAAAATGTGAACAACACAAGAAAGGAGGGCGCTGGTTTGGCAACTCCTCCAACGCAACCGGAAGTGGCTCCAGTAAGGAAAGTAAAACAGACTGTTCCTGCACCTGCAAAGACGAAAATACCACAGCGTGCCTCTTCTGAGGTAAAGAGACGAAAGAATATTGTTTACATAAAGCCTGAGCAACAACTACAACAACTACAACAACAACAACAACAACAGCAATCAACTCACGATGTTGGCATAACCACACCTACGAAAGACGTCAAACAAGTTACCTTCAATATGGTTGAGGATGTTAAATTAATAACACCCCTGACAGCGAAACCTCCTCCGGCAGAAAAACCTAAACCACAAGCATATGTGCCGCCTTCGTTAAGAGAAAAGAACGAAATCTCACCAAAAGAAAAACTCATAACCGAAATCAAGTCGATAATAAACAGACTGAGTCCTGATACTATAAAATTTTGTTCTCAAGAGATTATCACTTTGAATTCGAAATCTGAGCTGTCAAGATTTGATTTTTCTCAATCGTTTAACGACATCATCATAGAATCGATATGCGATCAAGTTAGACTTGTCTCGTCTTTTATATTCCCTTATAGTGCTTTAATCAAGATCGTATCAGCTTCGTTAGGTGAAATGTTTTCAGCCGAACTGTGTGCTTCCCTTTGCTGTGCATTACAAAAACAAATTGTATCCTCCCAACGTAATAGAGCTATCAACAGTATTCTTTTATTGTCTCATTTACACGCAACAAAAGTAACTGATTCTATCCTTGTGTACAGCGTTATTCGAATGCTTTCAAAGTTTAAAAACTCTGATACTAAAGAGTTACAATTGGAGCTTCTTCTGGTGTTGATATCTGTTGGAGGAATGCAGTTAAAAACAGACAATGCTACAGCTTTGAAAGATGTATCTGATTATATAAAGGATAAATTACAAAGATCACACTCATTAGAAACATCGGCTAGAGCTAATGTCATTGTAGAACTACTTCAAGCAATGAGAACTAGTAAGGGTCAGAAAACTTTCGGAGCAGAATCACGACGAATGGACCTCAACAGTAGGGACCAAACCCTTCGAACAATCGGAGCAATTATGACGGGTCTTCATATCAAAGATCCAACAGTTCATACGATTACTTTTAAATTATGTACCGGAAAGAGAATTGGAATGTGGTGGTTGTCAATCGCGAGAGGACACACAAAAGAAAATGATGACTCCGATTCGGATCTCGCTGAATCTTTTTCTGATTGCGATGAAGATGAGGAACACCTTGAAGACGACACTGAAAGCGAACCTGAGTCTGAACCAGAAAAAACAGCATCTGCAATTCCAATTAATGAATTGACAGCCAAACATCGGGTTTTTAATACTGAGATTCGTCGTATTTTATTCAAGACAATATGCGCAGCGGAAGACTCTGCCGACTGTCTTCACAACCTTGTGAGATTAAACCTGAAAGGTCATGATGAAAAAGAATTAGTTTTTGTACTTCTTCATTGCCTCTCTCATGAACGAATCTTTAACAGATTTTATTTTAATATTTTAAATAAGTTAAGCGATTCGAATAGGAGATGGAAATTCACCCTTATGTACGCGTACTGGGACTGCTGGAGTTCAATACAAGAGAGCGACTCAACAAACATGTCTCAATATATAAACATCAGTATTTGCTTTGCTTTGTTAGTTAAGAATGGAAAATGCTCATTGTCTCATATGAAAGGTGCTTCATGGGATAACTTAAGCATCCAATCATCGTTATATATGAAAATTCTGTGGGTGATACTTACCTTAACAATACCAAACCTTGCTGACGACATCCGATCTTCGATTGCTCTAAATCCTGAACTGGACCTCTTTAGAGCAAATCTTCAAAAATGGATCCACAAGGCTTTTCTTGTTGACCCTCCTGCTCGTATTTCCTTCATTGCGAAGGTACTTGCGCCTCTGATTGATTCTATTGGTGATGATATAGAACTTGATGGAACAGAGAGTAAACCAGAAATAGTAACAACGGTGGGATTTCGATTAAAACAAATCCATCAATCACTGAATGAACGTGGGATCGATGACATTCAAAGGTGAAAATAAAAAAAAAAATAAAAATAAAAACAAAAAATAAAAAAAATTGATTATAGTAATAGGATGAAACGGGGGAAAAAAAAAAAACCAAATAAAAAAAAAAAAAGAGCACATCAAATCCCTTCCATCCCAATCCCTCAATTTCGTTTCGTTCGTACGATCAGTTCGAATAACAGGTCCGTAACACTGTATCTTCATCTAGTCAATTGATATCCTTATTTGTTTTTCCTTTTTAAAACGAATTTCTTATTCTCTTATAACAGCCGATTCGAATAATGTTGCGCAGGTCACTCGGACGATTCTTCAGCGGCCCTGCTTGGGATTCATCAAGAGAGTGCTTTCTAAAGGATGAGGGTAAAGGTACAATCCTCTTAAGTATGAACAGATCAGCAAGAAAAAACGCATTTGGAAAACTCATGGCTAAAGAGTTCAAAGAGTGCTTACAGATTTGTCAAAACGAAGTAGGAATCAGAGCTGTTGTTTTGAAGAGTGAAGTAGGAGGTGTTTTTAGCGCTGGAGCAGACTTGAAGGAAAGAAAGGAAATGTCACAAGAGGAAGCTCGTGAATTCGTATCCGGTTTGAGAAGCTCCTTTACAGCACTTGAAGAACTCCGTTGTCCAACTATCGCACTTATTGACGGAGTTGCATTGGGAGGTGGTCTCGAATTAGCTTTGTCATGCGACATGAGAGTTTGTTCCGAAAAAAGTAAAGTAGGACTCCCTGAAACCTCTCTTGCTATTATTCCAGGTGCTGGTGGTACTCAAAGGCTTCCTAGACTGATTGGAATCCCAAAAGCCAAAGAGTTAATTTTCACTGCTGATCCTGTCACTGGACCTGAAGCCCAAAACATCGGTCTCGTCAACTATTGTGAAGCTGATAGTGATGCTGCATTACAAAAAGCTTTATTCATCGCAGGGAGAATCTCTCGTAATGGACCAATTGCTCTTCAGGCTGCAAAGAAGGCAATCACAGATGGTGTTGAGGTTTCGCGTTCTCAAGGAATGGAAATCGAGACACAATGCTATGCGACAATCTTAACCACTCAAGATCGTATTCGTGGGTTAGAAGCTTTCGCTCAGAAGAAGGTACCTGTTTATGAAGGAAATTAAACTGACACAGTTTACAACAGAAAGAAACAATTTAAAAAAAAAAAAAAACGTTCAACAGACGGAAACGTATATTCAATGACTAAACCAGTCTAGAATGCATCCCTTCTTCAAGTGAAGTAAAGTGATTGAAGTAAAGTATGACAGAGTACAATGTGTATTATTTATATTTATTATCTTAAACAGGATATGAACTTAATACTTAGTCATGGGTGATACGGAGACTGAATACCACTCTGAAGACGATGAGTCATCTGACGAGGCAGCATTCTCGTTTGATGATCTGCCAAGTAAGGGACATGTGAAGGCACCGCAGCCAGTGATTCAGAAGCCTCCAACTCCACCACCTCCAACAAAGGATTTAACAAAACAAATTACAAATTATCGTCAGACTCAGGATCGGGTTGGAGAGACAGAAGAAGATGAGGGTGACGATGATGTGATTTCTGTAGCTGCAGATTCAGAACCAGAGCCGGAACCCGCACCTGCTCCAGTAACTGCGCCAAAGAGATCTCCTGCTGTTCTTACAAAGGCCCCGTCAAAGCCGATTCCACAGCAGCCACCTACCCCTCAGCCTCAGCCTCAGCAACAACCACTGTCACCATCATCACAGAATGTGAATAGTTATAACAGTATTCAATCTGATAACAGTCCTCAACCTAAACAAGTAGCATCTCTCTCAACACCTGAGCCTTCATCTTATAGTGATCAGCAGAAAATACCTCGAAGATCGATGTCTGCTTCTCGTCCAAAACTTACCATTGATGAGCTTAAGAATAAAATATTTATGGTAGCCTCTGGTGGTACTGGACAAGCAGCTCGTATTAGTGACGTAGTAGTAGCAATACGAACATCAGGTTATGTGAGGGACTTGAAGCAGTGTTCGGAATTGTCAGAGGAGGAAGGTTCGTTTTTAATGTTTTCAAACACACTAAGTATTGATGATCCACAGAGGATAAGTTACAGTGAATTTATTGGGATGGAAATATTTAGTGACAAGGAACCTGATGAAGAGGATGAGACTGCTGACACCACATCTAGTTCAAGTACTCCACCAGCTAGATTGAAAGCCAGAGTAACAACACCTGCTAAAGGATCAATTCGATCACCGAGGAGTAAAACTACTCCAAGTGGTGGACGTAAACTCGGACCTCCGAGAGTTGCTAGTCTCGCAAAATCATCAGCAAAACCAAGTCACCGAACTGTGACATCAGTCGGCGCCATCCGCACTGCGCAATCAGAAGCTAAAAAACGAGCACTGCGAATGATGAGACGAACCGAACAAGAAGCCACCAAACGCATAGAAGACATTCAAAAAAGAGAACAAAGAATATCAGCAATGAGGCGCTCAACATCGAGTCAGATAAATGAAAAATTAGCAAACTATGAAAGGGCTGTATCTGCTTCGATACGTCCAGAACGCAGTTTATCTCCAACAGGTACACAACGAGTTTTATTATCTCCACAACCTGATGTTGAAACGGATACGTTCTTAAGTTTATTGCAAGACAGACTTTCTCCTCCGACCGTTAGCTCACTTGAAACACCATTGTCAGGTGCTACCACTGAAGTGATATGTCTTCAGACTTTTATAAGTCAACAACGTGACACCATTCAATCACTAGAAGACAAGTTGCTATCTACCGATAGCACCATACGGAAGCTCGAAAAACGAGAGCAGAAAGCGCTCAAAAGAGAACGTCGAGCTGTAGCACAGCAGACCCATCTCGAAAATAAACTGCTTCAAATGAGCAATCCTGAGGTATTACGTAGGTTGTTAGGAAAACAAGATAATTTAAACGGAAGTATAAACAGTGACAGAGACAGTGCTCAGTTAGAAACTCCAGTAAAGCAACTTTCTGTATCGATATCACAGGTAGAGGCTTCTCCTCAATCATCTGTTTTATTACCAACACCTCAAGCAGAACAGGTGACTGTTCACGTACCTACAGGTATAACTGAGGAGGATGTTAAACAGCAGATATCAGCAGCAGTGAAACCTTTAAAAGAAAAGATTTCTGCTCTCAAAGCACATCATTCAGAGAAGGAATCAAAGCTTTCAACACAACTGCAAGACTTAAAATCGACCTCTGATGCTGCTGTTAAAACAGCCAATGAGCAATCTGAAGAACTACTTTCAAGGACTAAAAGAATAAAAGAACTGGAAACTCACATTAAAGTTCAACACCAAAAGCTATCTGAAACAGAAACTGAACTTCGCAAACGAATTCCAATTGTCGCCGAGAGGGACGCAGCTGTTGCTGATGCAGAAAAACTAAAAGCAACTCTTGCAGACATAGAATCAAAATATCCTATCTTTTCATCTTGTTCTGTATGCAAAGAAACAGGAAACAAATTAGAAAAACGAAAATCAGGAGCACTAAAATGCAAAAAATGCATTGGCAAACAACGAAAAAAATAGTATTTTTTTTTTTTTTTTCGTTACCAGCATCCAAGTAGGGTAATTATGTATTTTTTTCTTCTTCATTTCAACCCACCAATACTAATGTAACCTTTTAGTCAGCTGTCTCATAAATTACTAATTGTTTATAATAGTTAACTTTGATACAACACCTATATTTATATCATTATAAATATACTCAAAATAATTAGCCCTCCCTCCCCTTTTCTTCTTTCCCCCTCTTTTTTTTTTTTTTTTTTTTTTTAAATGCTTGTGCTCCTTAAAAAAGGGAATTCCAAAAATGAGCGAATTTCAAATAAGGGGTTTTAAGGGCCATTGTTTTTGACAACAGAAAGGGAGGATAAAGCGTTAACCCTTTCCTTATGTAATTCCCTTTAGAGGGGGCACAAGTATGATTTACTTTTAAAAGTATTTTTTTTGTACAACAAATTAAAAAAAAAAAAAAAAAAATCTTATATTCTGTTGAACGTGTCCTATTTAGAAAATTTGGAGTATCTCTCCTCTCGTGAAATGAGTTTGACAGGCAGCGGGAAAAAAAAATTAACTCAAGACTCGAGGACAAGAGGACAAAAAAAAAAAAAAAATAATAATAGTTAACGAAGAAATGCAGTATGTAGAGCAGCATCGAAAAATAGAAGCCCTCTAAACAACTCTTGCTACTTAATAATAATAAAACTCTCTTTTGTTTCATGACAGGGTGGGTGGGGGAAACTATAATTATGTTTTTTTTAAACTCGTCCGAATTTATTATTATTATGTTATTCTTTCACAAAATTAATCAGAAATAAACCCTTTTTCATTTTATCAACAGAGATAACAAAAAAAAAAAAAAAGCTGAAAAGAGAGACCAAAAAAAAAAAAAAAAGATGCCATCAGCCTTCCCAGTAGTAGCATTGCTACTGGTGCTGTTTTCGCATCCGGTTTTGGGAGCAGGAGGGAGTTCGAGTTGTAGTGGGAGTGGAAGTGGAAGTGGGAGTGCAGCTGATTGTCCGACTCCAGCGCCTCAAAGTCATCTTCAAACGATACTGACATGGGATTGTAATGGTAGGGTTCGTTTCTTACCAGATAACCCATTGTTTAATATCAATATTGATATTCCTATGCTTCCTCGAATGTTCTATGCCGGCCTTGAAGGAATTGAGGTTTACCTTAAAGCCCATTGCGAAGCAATGAAAGACAGCTTCAACCACCAAGAACTCCGAGAGAGATATCATCCTCTGTTCGCGATACTTTATGGTAACGAATTATATAAAGGAACTGAAGCAACAAAACTAAACTGCTTGGATTTTACTAAGGGTTTTACAAGAGATTTACGAAAACTATATGCTGACTTAACTGGTAAGACTTCCTTTGAAATGCCTCAAAGCTGTCAAAAAGACTATCCTAAGCAATGCTCGTTTACTCATCCAATAATGGAAATCGGAGCTGATTTGCAAATTGTTGCACAACAATGTGCTCCTCGGGGGGAATTCTACCAGGTATCGATAGGTTGTGAAGGTGGGGGTTGTAATATTTTTAAACCATGTCATGAAGAAGCTGACTGTGCTTCTCTTGATCACTTAACATGTGTTAATCCATTTCAATGGGTTGATCCCAAACTTACTGAAGACTTAAAAAATGCTGAACCAAAGTTTACAGAATCTGACGTATACGAAGTCTTACGAGACACCTTCAAGTACTATGATCCGTCGCAGACTTTTGCGGCGGACCCGTGTGGTGGTGAGGGTACAAAATACACTCCAAAGAAGCTTTTTAAAAAATTTTTAGAAAAATTTTCAAAATATATTGTGGGGTCTCCGGAATCGAATAAATACACCACCTCTACCTCTTGTCTTAATGGCGAGTGTACAATATGTTTACCAGTTCATACTAATGCGTTTGGAGCTATATTTGGTGAGTTCTCTGGTCGTTGGGAGGAAATAACTGATGAATACCCTGTAAATAGAGAACAGATACCAGATGATGAGTGTTCTGTTACTCCAACAGCTCTCGTGTCAAATTACTCAGCCCTCCGCTCTTCACGTATTCCAGCTATCTTTACTGCTAATACTAGTGGAGGGATTCTTAATCTGGAATCTCCATTGTCGAGAGGTTCAAAAATTCCTATTCTTAATAACATTCGTCAAATCGGGGGTGGATTATGCACCGATGACTCTCAATGTCTCCCTGGAATATGTATTACTCAACAACAGTTTTGTGAAAAAGCAGTCTTAGAATGTGATATGCACAGCTTACAATGCGAGTACGATGTACTAAACAAGAGTTGTTCTGCTTTAGCGAATGCCAATCAGGTTAAGAATTGTACCTGTCCAACGTTTCAAACAGTTGGATCAGCAACACAATTAATATACGGAGAAAAATGTGAAAATAAAGTATTCATTCCAAAAATCGAGGAGTCGATGTTGAAGAACGCTTACACCTTTCAAAAGCATAAATGGAAAAGTTTATACGACCCTTTTGTGTTTTGGAACGGTGAGATGGCTGCTGATGGAGAAGATCCGTTCACAGTGAGAGATCACTGGCCTAAATTCCCAAAACTAAAAGCCCCAATTGATGAGGTTCACATCGCATCTTTGCAATGCGATAATGTTCTTCAGTTCTTTCAGGGTACTGACTTCGCTATTCGAATCCACGCTCCATATGCTGACCAGTTATTAGAATTCTTTGGAAAGAACAACTACGCTACTTGGGAATGTCGCCGATCAAATGCTCCAGGGGCTAATCCGTACCCGAAAGACTCCTTCTTAATATCTCAAGCTGTTTGGAGACCTGAACCTTGGTTATATGCAAAAACATGGGAAGATAAAGTTGCCTACTATCCCGACGAAGCATTAGGAAATTCTAATCTGCTAAACGACGTGTTTCCTTACAAGGCAGGTTTCAATACTTCAAATAGCACTTCTTTTGAAATATTTAATTCATGGCAAGTCACTAATTTTGGGAGCGATCATACTCTTGGAAGCTGGATTAACAATAAGTATGGTTTACTGTTTACCCGCAAACAAACAAACAAACAAACAAACAAACAAACAAACAAACAAACAAACAAACAAACAAACAAACAAACAAACAAACAAACAAACAAACAAACAAACAAACAAACAAACAAACAAACAAACAAACAAACAAACAAACAAACAAACAAACAAACAAACAAACAAACAAACAAACAAACAAACAAACAAACAAACAAACAAACAAACAAACAAACAAACAAACAAACAAACAAACAAACAAACAAACAAACAAACAAACAAACAAACAAACAAACAAACAAACAAACAAACAAACAAACAAACAAACAAACAAACAAACAAACAAACAAACAAACAATGACAAGCAATGTCAAAAACAACACTAAAACAGATATCTCAGACTTGGATACGTTGGATTTGCTAAAAACGGAGTCTTTGGATCCGATAGTTCGATCAACTTCAGAATGAAAGAATGCGCTGATTCAGTGTACTCTTATGCTACTTTCGATCTTACATGTGAAGGTAAAGGATGTAAAGAAATGCAACTTGGTAATATATGCGAAGCATTAGTCGACTGCAAAGGAACTGGTTTTGAGTGCCAGTCACCTTTCGAAGATGTTTATAACGAAGACATTATTAGACAAATGTTATGGGGTGTTGACAGGACTGGTGTTCCAACTGCAGAACAGGCTGAAGAAGGAATGTGTCCTTCACTTGAGTCTTTTGGGAAGCACGGACGACCAACAGAACTTATGAAAGGCCCAGCAGCCAATTTAGAGGCGCCAATTCGTCAAACAGTTCAGAAAATGTGGCTTGCTATGAAATTTCCTGACTGCAGTCACAAAGAAGGAGGTCCTGACTGCTGGGGTCATTGCGTCACTTACGAAAACGATCACTGTACGTACCTCACAGGATTCGAACCACCTGCAATTGATCCTAAAAAGTCAAATGAGTTAAAGTTTTGTATGCCGAATGTTTATCCTCCCTACAAGTCCTTAGTCACAGATTTGGGATACAGTGATCCACTTATGAGTGGTGATAAAGGTTGGTATTCTAATAGCATTGAACAAACTCATATTCCAGTAGTTGATGTTGAAAAGTTTGGAATCTCTCCTCACGTTAAAAAGATCGAAAAACCAATTGGGTACTGGACAGAATCTGTTGATCCGCCAGTTAAGGTTAAGGCAGGAACAACATTTGGTAAATCCTTTATCGCGGTTATGCTTTGTATGGCTTTGATCGTTTGTGTGTCATCTCTCTGCGTGTATTATCATTATGTTAGAATATCAAAGTCTGAGTATGAGCGACAACAATCCCTTCACGGACTCACCTTCGCATACGACACTGAAAAAGTTAACTACGGTCGTGATTTGATGATTCCTGACATGGCAAAGAGATGGCTTCCTGGTGAGGTATGTATTCTATTAATATAATATAAAATACGTGTGATACGTCCCTCTTAACTAATCAATTGCTTTATGATGATAACTTTTTTGGTAAAAGGTTTGACGCGCTAACTACTCCTCTCCCCCATACCCATTCCCGTCATCACACCCTCAATCGCGCGAGTGATAACAAACTTATTAACTGAAAGTAATTGCAATAATACTATTTATCATCTTCTTACAATATTCGTGAATAGTCTAGTGTACATATGTGAGTAGAAACAATACACAAACAGGGTGGTGCTGTTGCTCTTAAAAAATCAGCTGTTGTAGAAGATGATGAATCAGACAGGGTATGTTTATTGTTATTGTTTTTAAATTGAATGAAAGAGATAAATGTGAATATAAAACAAACCAACACAGAGCACTGCTGAAGAAATGGCTATGGTCGCACCAGTTCCAGATATCCCACAAGATGATGACGCGATGGATTCAAATAGTCATGTGAATGGATGGTCATCTCAAGATGGTAAGTCTGTCAGATCTTTTAAAAAAAGTATCACAGGAAGGGGAGCGTCTGATTCGCTGTCGCTGCCTGGGTCTGAAATCAGTGAACAAAATACACCGATTATGGCACCGAGACCTGCAAAGACTACCAGTAGTAACAACAACGGCAATAATAATAATGATTGGGTATCAAGTGTTGCTCCTGGTTACGCGAAATTACTTGCTGACAGGGAGAAGAAGTACAACAGATCATCATCAGGTCCAGCACCAGTTCCTCATAACTTACCAATTGATAATGATGTTCCTTTAGCACCACCACCGCCAGGAACTCGACCAATGTCGTTGGGTGGATCCGCAAGGAGCGGGTCAACTCCTCCGTACTCTTCTCCATACGCATCTGGTTCAGCAAATAATTCATTCCCTACTAATGGTGATAGGGATCTGTTGCTTCAAGACTTTACTTCGAAACCTTCAAAACCAAATCGTAGGAAATACTAACCAACTAATCAACTATTTCTTTCTTAAGCATCTTTAACTAAAAGCTACGAATCTGTTTATGTTTTGGTGTTTTTTTTTTCTTCTTTTTTTTTTTTCTAAATTTTATTTTAGAACTTGGCAAACACGTAAATTCATCACATCTTCCCTTTGTTTGTTTTTTTATTTATTTATTTATTTTATCCAAGCGATTAATTTCAGCTAACCCGTGATTGATTTTACGTACATACGAAAACTCTAGCCAAATTTGTAATTCTCTTTTCTTTTTTTTTTTTTCTTCTCCCCTCCTTTTTTTCTTTTTTCTAAACACACCTTTTCTTTGATTAACAACTACAAATGTTTTGCGGTCAAGTACTTGATATTAACTTTGTTTTCAAACCTAAAGTTGTTACTGTTTTTACATTGTCAAAGTTTCACCCCCCTCTGTGGTGTATGCAGCTAAGTAAGAACCATTTATTATAATGTAAAGTATTTACGTCAATCGCAGAGTGTATACCTACACTAACATTACCTTTAGTCACTGTATCTCAGAACTAATGTTAAATTGTCGTTATGTTGTTTATGATACAAAACATTTGTATTTTACGTACAAACTCGAACAGTTAACCCCCTCTGTGGTGGTTAGTCACTGTGTCATGAGTTTTTTAATTTTATTATTGAGCTTTGATACAATACAAGAGATTTATATTCGTATAAACCAAATCAAACAGTTTACCCTTCCGTGGTTTAATGTGCAAGTTAGTCATTTCTTTAATTTCTTTTTATTAGTGGCTACAATCAAAAGCAAGTTTAGCTTTACGTTGATTCACAAAAGTTATGTAAGAATAGTGATGTGTCGCCTCGGTAGCAACTCATCCTCAGGAGGAAGTGTCGGTTTTGGAGCCTTACCTTAAAGTATTCCTTCTCGGGATAAGAACCAATAAAAATGATCCGAAATAATCGATCCCTTGTTATGTTATAAGCAGCGATCTGTTTTTTTTTTTTCCCTTCCCCTTTTGCTTGATAGTTGATGTTGAGAAAGAGTTTACCATTTTCCTCCCAACCCTGTCCACTTGATGTGATGGTCATTTTTGTTTAGTTTTGTCTTTTTTGTTGCGTTAGTTCTCTTGTAGTGTTTTTGTTTTTTCTTCTCAGCATTCTTTTTTTCTTTTTTTTAACAGACCAGTACGAACTTCAAGGATTCACTTTTTATTTTAAAATTTCTTGAAAATCTTTGAAATGTCTTCTGTCATGTGGATTGTTTTGGGTGGTTATATATTTTTGTGATGAGGAAACCATTTTTGTGGAATTACGGAGTTTTTCCCTATTTTTCTCCCTCTTTTTATGTAAAGAGGGGAAAAAAGAAACATTTAACTTCAATTTTTACTTTTTTTACTCACTTAAATAAAGGAAAGTTTAGTAATATATCTACGATTCTCTTTTCTACCAAACAATGAGTTTGTAGGCACAAAAAAAAAACAAAAACAAAAACAAACAAAACACACACAAATTAAATTTAGGAATGAATTGCTGAGAACAATGTTTCTGTGGAATAATTGACTTTGGCTTTTTCTACGAAAAGCTTCAAAAAAAAAAAAAAAAAAAAAAAAAAAAAAGGGGGAAAAACAGAAATTAAGATCTACTTTTGAGAATCATCAAATCCGAAGGTATCCCCGTTATTGATATACGGTGAGCAAAAAATAACAAAAAAACAAAAACAAAAAAAAGTTTCATTTTTTATTTTTGTTAAAAATACCAGAACACGACACGTATTATCGCAAACAAGCTTTATCTCCCTGTTGGTAATAGTGTCATGGGTCTTCTTCTTTCTTCCTTTTTTTTCTCTTTTCACTGAGGGGTAGAAAGTTGTTCATCTATTCCTTATTCTGTACTGTTCTTGATGTGCGCGAACGTTTCTTGTTATTAGCAACTGTCCTCCATATGTTGTCGCTATCCAGATGTCAGACAATACCCACAGAGACCTGTTGCTCTATTCTTTTTTTTTTTAAATTTTTTTATTTTTCTTTTTTTTATCGTTATTAGTCATTACGTTACTTCTGGGAACTTTTTTTTATTAGGCGATGAAAAGTGACTTTGTCACTTTTTGTGATTTTGATACAAATTAATTGCTTTGTGATTAGTTATTGATTGTTAGTGGTTAACTTTATTATATTTTTTTTTTTTTTGCTTTTCAAGCAGGATGAGATGATACGTTGGACTGGGTAGGTAACAGAACCTAACGAATAACGTGGTGCACGTATCCTAATATGATTTTCATTTTTTGTTACTAGGTCCCCCCCCTTCCATATTTTCATGGACATGGATCAGAATCTTAACAACACCCCAGTGAGGAACTCGATCCGTCACATGCGTCATAGTATGATTCCATCAACACCTGGTGGTGGTATAGGTCCTCTAACTCCCAGAGGAACTCTAGGACCTCGAAATGTAAACACAATGGATAAAGAGAACTACGTCACTAAAAGTGACTACCAAGGTCTTAAAGTAAAGATGAACAGAGTCGCACAAGTTCTTGAAGACTGTAAGTCAGAACTCGAAGAGACCAGAGGACGGCTTCGTAAGAAGGAAGACGACTGCGTTAAACTATTCAAAGAAAAACGAAACCTTGAAGTGATTAAAGGAGCTAAAAGTGGAGCTCTTGCAAGATCAAGAGAAGTTAGAACAGAATCTGCAAAGAGAATGGACGTCTTATCTCAGAAAGTTGCGACTCTTCAGAATAAACTCGTAAAGAAAGAAGGCGACAGTCGAGAACTTATTCAACACCTGACTCAGGCTTCTGAAGAAATGCAAGCAGAGATGCAGCAACTCTCTGCAGATCTTGAGAAGGAAATTAACGAAAGAGAAATATTACAATCGAAAACTGATAACGCAGAAGCACAACTTCAATCAGCAAAAGATGAGGTTATTGAAATTACTAACAAACACGTTCAGGATCTGGCAGACGGACAGGCAGAACTCGAAGAAAAGTCTGAACGCGCATCCGCACTCGTTTCAGAGATCGAGGCAGCTCTTCAACGTGAAACCGAACAACGTGAAGCACATGAAAAGCTCGACGCCTCTTTCATAGATCAGACGCAGGAGTTGGAGAGAATCTCATTAAAGAGAAATGATCTACTGACTGAGATCACGAATATTAAAAAAGGAAACATGGCACTCACTGAGGAAAAAGCATCTGTTGAAACAGAACTGAAGCAGGCAAAGCAAAGCATGGTCTTACAACTTGAGGCAGCTAATGAGAGTGGTGCACGTCATAAAAAGAATTGTGAATCAATGTTGGAATCGAATTCTCAAATGCAGGGTCGAGTAACAGACCTTGAAGAGAAGGTAACACAACTTCAGAAGGAATGCCACAGTAAGGCTATGACTCTTACTGTTCAATCTGATGAACTTGCTAAGGCAGAAGAGATCTTTAATGAAAAAGAAGAACTTCTGGAACTGAACTACAACTTATCAGAGGAACTAGAACGTTACGAATCTGAGTTTGATAGGTTCACAAATCGTATTACGGAGCTTACTCAAGAAGTAGCAGCAAAAACCGAATCCCAAGAAAAGACATCGATCAAACTAACTGAGTCACAGGAACTCATCCAAAATCTACAAAAGCAGAACCAATTATTACTTGAATCCGTTCACCACAAGGATACTGCTATCGAGTCCGTCACACATCAATTCAACGAAATTACATCCGAACGCGACTCCATTCTGAAGGACAAAAACGACCAGGCAATGCAATTTCAAGAATCGGCACTGCAAGTAAACAAAGTTTTGCAAGAACGTGAGTCTGCCATTCAAACTCTCAAAGGTAAGTTGGAACCACTTCAGCGCGAAAGCACCCGTCTCCGTGGCGAGATTGAGGAAGGCAAGAAATGTATGTTTTTGTGAATAACTATAACCCAGTGTACCCGTAAGAATATAATAACAACACACAAACAAACAGCTCTCAGCAACATGGAGAACGAGCGCAAAAAGACAGTAGTCGCATCGAAGAAGGAAATCAGTCTAGTCCGGGAGAAGCATCAACTGCAGCTCAACGAAATTACATCCGAACGCGACTCTGTTTTGAAGGACAAAAATAACCAGGCAATGCAATTTCAGAATTCTGCACTGCAAGTAAACAAAGTTTTACAAGAACGTGAGTCTGCCATTCAAACTCTCAAAGGTAAGTTGGAACCACTTCAGCGCGAAAGCACCCGTCTCCGTGGCGAGATTGAGGAGGGCAAGAAATGTATGTTTTTGTGAATAACTATAACCCAGTGTACCCGTAAGAATATAATAACAACACACAAACAAACAGCTCTCAGCAACATGGAGAACGAGCGCAAAAAGACAGAAGTCGCATCGAAGAAGGAAATCAGTTTAGTCCGGGAGAAGCAGCAACTGCAGCTCAACGAAATTACATCCGAACGCGACTCTGTTTTGAAGGACAAAAACGACCAGGCAATGCAATTTCAGAATTCCGCACTGCAGGTAAACAAAGTTTTACAAGAACGTGAGTCTGCCATTCAAACTCTCAAAGGTAAGTTGGAACCACTTCAGCGCGAAAACACCCGTCTCCGTGGCGAGATTGAGGAAGGCAAGAAATGTATGTTTTTGTGAATAACTATAACTCGATATACCCGATGGCAAAAAAACAATAACAACACACACAAACAGCTCTCAGCAACATGGAGAACGAGTGCAAAAAAACAAAAGTCGCATCGAAGAAAGAATTCAGTCTGATTCAGGAGAAACTTCAGCTGCAGCTCAACGAAATTACATCCGAACGCGACACCATTCTGAAGGATAAAAACGACCAGGCAATGCAATTTCAGAATTCTGCACTGCAAGTAAACAAAGTTTTACAAGAACGTGAGTCTGCCATTCAAGGTCTCAAAGGTAAGCTGGAACCACTTCAGCGCGAAAACTCCCGTCTCTGTGGCGAGATTGAGGAAGGCAAGAAATGTATGTTTTGTGCGTTTGTGACTAACTCAGTGTACCCATAAAGAACATGGGAAAAAATAACAACACATAAACATGCAAACAGCTCTCAACAACAAGGAGAAAGAGTGCAAAAAAACGCAAGTCGCATCGGAGAAGGAATTCAGTCTAGTTCAGGAGAAACTTCAGCTGCAGCTCAACGAAATTACATCCGAACGCGACTCCGTTTTGAAGGACAAGAACGACCAGGCAATGCAGTTTCAGAATTCCGCGCTAAAGGTAAACAGAGTTTTACAAGAACGTGAGTCTGCCATTCAAACTCTCAAAGGTGAGTTGGAACCACTTCATCGCGAAAACTCCCGTCTCTGTGGCGAGATTGAGGAAGGCAAGAAATGTATGTTTTTGTGAATAACTATAACCCAGTGTACCCGTAAGAACATAATAACAACACACAAACAAACAGCTCTCAGCAACATGGAGAACGAATGCAAAAAGACTGAAGTCGCATCGAAGAAGGAACTCAGTCTGGTCCAAGAGAAGCTTCAACAGGCTGTCGCTGAATCTCATGAGACTACTGGAAAGTTAGAAGTCGTTACTGCGCAGGCAGCTGAGTCAGCCAAGGCTTTGGAAGAATCAAAGAAGGGTATGTAATCAATTGTTGTGTACTCTTTTACTTAACTTCACTCTCTTGTCATGTTGAAGTCAATCTAATTAACTCAAAACAGAAATGGTCGGGCTCGCTCAACAGAACGAGTCCCTTGCTTCCAAGGCACGTGTTGCTAAAGATCAGGAGGCGGAATTAGTGAAGTCGAACAAGACCATTAAAACTATTCAAAAGCAACACAAAGAACTCACTGCTGAAACAACACGTCATCAAACAGCAAGAAAGAAGGCTGAGGGGAAGATTGACCAACTGGAATCGAAGTTGTCTGCCTGCGCAGACGAGTTGGAAGCAACTAAGAAGGCAACTGAACAAGCAGGTACAGAGCTTAAGAAGATGGAAAAGAAGAATGCGCAACACATTCGCGAGGGACAAACAGAACTTCTTGACAAGATAACAGTTTTGGAAACTGATTTGTTGAATAAGACTGAAGAAGTTGAGGAACTCACACAGAAGCGCAAGAATGACAACAGTTCCCTAAAAGATTCAAAGAAACAAGTGAAGAATCTCAAAACTAAGTGCACAAAGGTTGAAAACTCACTCGAAGAAATCCAACTCTCTGTGACAACATCAAAAGAAAGAATAACTTCCTTAGAAGAAGAATGCAACGACTGGAAGAACGAATCTGAAAAGCGCTCCAAACAGGTAAAGAAGCTCATCATGGAAATAGAAACCAAAAACAAGGAACTCGACGACATGGAAGACGAACTTGAGCAACGTGGAGACGTTCTTGAAGCTTCTCTTGTAAAGGATAAATCAGTCATTACGAAGTTAAAGGAAAAGGTTGATTCAAAGAATAATGAACTTACTGAATTGAGAACAACATTAAAGAATACTATCTCTGAAGCCAATGACAAGATCGACCGCCTCCACGAAGAAAACGTGAGAGTAGAAGGAATCGCAAACCAATATCGCAATGAACTCGAAGAATTTGGTCGCAAGCAGGAGCTTAGACACGCACGTGCTTCGACAGTCGCAAACATCCTCAAAAAGGAGTTCCTTGAGAGTGCAGATGACGAAGAAGAACTAAGCCAACACCAAACAAAAAGACTAAAACCTGACACTCCTGAGCCGATCGTTGAAGAAATTGTAAAGGAGATCACCGACAAGCCAACGGAGGAAACTAAAGAACAAGAAATTGTTTCCCAGCAATTAATTGAAAGTTCCTCCTCCTAGTCCAGCATCGTTATGTTATGAGAATGGTCGTTATATAGGTTTTCAAATATTGTAAAATATGAGCTTCCCCCCCCTTCCCCTTTTCTACTTTTTCTTTTGCAGTCTTTGTTAAGTGATCGCATGCTTTATTTTATATAGATTTGGAGATTATGATTATCTCTTCTTTTTCCTTCTTTTCTTTTTTTATTTTTGCCCTCGATAGTTAACACTTTTCTTTTTAAGTCCCTTCAACCTAACAAATTAGAATGAGGGGAAAAAAAAAAAAAAAAAGTTCTTAGATGTTGCTTTGTACCCTCCGGAGATACTCTGTGTGGGAGTCTTTCATTTTGTTTTTTATGTTATTTAAATTGCCTTTTTTTTTTAGTCCCTTTCTTTTTTTTTTTTTTCTTCCATTTTTTAGATCGAACTGCGCTGATGCATTTTCAATATGCATTGAAATGTATTCAACGTATTTTTTCTTTTTTTTTCTTCTTTTCGCCACCGCTAAATTACTCTTAGAAATCCTTGACGGAGCTTGTAGATTCATGTATCGATTCCACTGTTTGGGATTTTGTTAATAATCGCCTTTATTTCTTTTTTATAGACAACACCCCCTGGGGGTTCATTCCGCACTTATAAACAAATCGTTTTTAAAAAAAAAAACCAAAAAAACAATGAGCCTTCCAGGACTGCACACAATCAGCGAACTGTTAGAGGAAAGCAGCTCGTTTGCGACACTTCTGGCAGCAGGTAAGAGAGTGCGAGTTGGATCTTCAAATGGTGCAAGCAGTAGCGGTAGTGATGGTCTTTATCCATCAAGACCACTTGCACCACTTAGAAGTCCAAGAAGAAGAAATAATATAAAGGTAAGCAGGGAAGTAGAACGCAACGTCCACGATCAATTTGCGGACGTCGTGAAGTGCCGTAAGGAAGACGATAGACGCATAAAAGAATATCGCGCTGCGAGGCTCGAAGAACTGCAAGTCAGAGCAAAGATGGAACGTGCAGACCTTGATGCAAAGCAGCAAGCTGACTCTATTGAAAAAGTAAAACGACGAGAGGAACAAGAAACTGAACTTCGAAAGAGGAAGGTAGAAACTGAGCGTAAACGTGCTGAACGCATGCATGGATTAAAGTCAGATCTCGACCCAAGTCTTCCAACGCATCTTGCAATTGAAGAACGTTACAAGCGTTGCGTAGTCATACCTGAATTAGAAAAACAACGAGAGCATCTCCGCAAACTTAAGGAAATGAAAGAGCCTGCTACCAAGGTATAGTTTGTTTTCTTTTTTCTGATTGTTATCAAAATGTTTTCCCCCCAAAAAAAATGAAAATAAAAAAACAGAGCGCCCTAGACGAGCATGAACGCAACTACATTCAACTTCAGCGGGCCCGTGAGGAGCGACGTGTTGCAGAGCTTCAGGTACGCATTATTGTAACACAGTACCCTCCCCTGAGTACACAACACAAACAAAACAAAGCAACTAAACAGGAACATAAAGAGGAGAACTCCAAGCAGACAAAACGCTACAACGGAAAACGAAAGCAATTCCTCGACGAGGAGCGCAACCGTAAACAAGAACAGGAAAGAGAACTGGCAGAAAAGAGACTTCGAGAGGAACGCAAGCGAGACTACGGTAAGAGAGTAAGTGAACAGCTGCCTCCAATATCTCCGTTGAAGAGGAAGCCGATGCCGCCAAAGTCTCCGGAGAAAGCAGAGATACGACCAACAGAAATGACAAAGAAAATAGGAAATGGTTATCTTCAAAAGGTACTTGCTATGAAGAAAAAAGAAAAGACTGAGTTAGAGCCTTCTCCTCCAGTACCTGATGCTGCTCAGGTTCAGTTTAAGCGTCGTCGCGATGAAGGAAATAGATACATGACAGAAGCTAGGAAGTGTATAGCCAGAGGACCAGATGGACATCCTCTAAAGAAACCAACACCTCCGACTGATGCTATTCAACCATTGCGTATGATGGTTAAGAAATTAGATCGTAACTTTGATCAGCACGCCCTCTCTGCAGATTCTGGAAACGATCCAAATTTATTATTAAAACAACAACAGGATGCTATGAATGCTGTAGCAGCTGTAAAGGCAAAACTAAATCTTCTTCAACACCTTCAAACAGCAGAGTCATGTTGATCAAACTATCATTAAGGAATTTATCTATTTATTTTCTTTTTTAAAAAGTTAGTTCTTTTTGTTAAAAATCAGCTTTTGCTTTGATCCAAAAAAAACAAGATCCTGGCACACAAACAACCAACCTATCATATGGTGTTTTTGTATTAGTTTTCCTTTTTTTTTTTTTTTAATTATTAAAACTTTACTTTCTTTCTTTCCATCTTCACTACCATTCCCCTTTATCAACTATTAATGAAGGCATATTTGTACTTTTTTTTCTTTTTTTTTTTTCCATAGTGACTAGTTGGAATTATCTCGGTATTAGTCAGGAAAAAAAAAAAAAAAAAAAAAACAGCAGCTACACTTATGTTGTGTTGCGGCGTTTCTAATTATTCTTGGCTATAGGTATAGGCTTTGGACAGTGACCTTCATGGAGGATACTGTCGTTAAGTCTTTACCATTGATGCTTTACCCCCCTACCTGATCATTATTATTTCAGTGTTTCAGGAACTGTTTTATCTATTCATTTATCTTCTAAAGTATGACCCCGACTGACAGAGGCTGACTCACAGCTGTGTGGTTATACACTCTGTCGTCAACCCCACCTGATCATTGTTTTTTGGTGCTGCAGGTTTTGTTTATTTAAAAGTTTTATTTATGTGTTATTAATTACATAAGTAGTGTCTATGACGATGCTTGACCTTTCGCAGGCTGACTCAAAACAGTTAGCGACTGTGTTTTCTTTTTTCTTTTTATTTATTTAAAAAATTTCTTCTTCGAGTCAAAAGAAACAAACAACAATAAACCAAAAAAAAAAAAAAAAAAAAATCATTCAGATAGCCTTTCATATTTATTTTTGTTGATCGCAGACAGTAATACTGAACGCTCGTGACGACATGTCAGATATCATATTGGTTCTTAATCTGAATACTCATTTTTTTTTTCTCTTATTTTTTTTTTTCTTCTTGTTGCACCGACTTCGTTGATTAAACAACAACAACAACAACAACAAAAAAAAAAAAACACGATGTTCTTGGTGGGTAATCTTTTTTATATTTCTTTTCTTAATACCATCCCTTTCCCATTCACGATACTGGTAGTAGGATCATATTGGGTTGGAGATACATGTATGTGTGTGCGTGTGTCATTTTGGTGCAATATCATTCCTCCCTCAGCAGCTGTTTTGTTACTTAAAATTATTTTATCGAGTAGTGTAGGCTTGTTGATACTTTGAAAATGAGCGAATAATGTTCTCTCGGATTCTTGTTTCCTTTAAAAGTTTTCTGTTATATTTATCGATGTTAGTTTTCGTACAAGACGGTTGGGATTGTGTCCAACCTGCCCCCCTTTGTGTGGACAGAATCCAGTTATAATGATTCATGTCTAATTTGTTGCGTGTTAACCTTGATTTATTTATCCAAGTCCTTCCCCCTTTTTTTTCGAAAAAATCTTTTTTATTGTCCCTTTGAAAACAAACCCTTCAGGCTATGTCATGTGCTGGGATTGTTTTATTTCTTGTCGTAACTGGTGATCAGGTGTGATAATAAAAAAAAATATTCTTCTGAGGAAAATAGTCTATAATCTGTTTCTAATTATTAATGTTGCCTCATAGCTCTAAGGAATCAGTTAGATCCTCCTTTAGGTTATACCCCTCTATCATTAAGTGTGATGGTACACCCGACATGGCAAATCTTTCCCTGGATTCTATAATTCGGAAGAAAAAAAAAAAAAAAAAAAATCACTTGTATCTTCATCATGTTGTCGGCAATCTAATTTCTTTTGTCTTCCTTTCTTATGCTTTTCGGTTAGAGGGTATTATGAATTGTCTGAGTGCATTGTGGTGTTTATACGATGTAAACTTGTCAACTACGCGATGTTTTCGTATAGTTTGAGAAAAAAAAAAAAACAACAACAACAAAAGATGTTTTGTTTTTTTTTTATACCTGCGTTTGTATTTTAATGAAGGACTTTTTTTTTGATAGCAACTATTTTTTTGCAAAAAAAAATAAAAAAAAGAATAGTTAATAATTCCTCCCGTACGCTTTTTATTTTAAAATATGTTTTTCCCCTAAGTTGCTTATATTTCATTACAGTATCATGTACTCAAGGACACCCATCATCAACCAACCGAAGCGATTGACCTGTTTTTTTTTTTTTTTTTCTTCTTTCAATGTAAATTAAGAACAGTGACCGTAGTAAATTATGTTGAGATAAGAATGTAGCAATGGGTGTGTTCACCCTCCCTTGGTGAAAAATTGGCGTTATCAACCGTCTCTTGCATTGCCTGCCTCGTGCATGCGGTGGGTCTGGGTAGCACCAAATGAGTCTTACTCTACTAACTAAAATTAGTTATTTCAAGGGTCCTGGTATGCATGTATCTGTCTGACAGTAAACGCATTGCCACCGATACCCCGAATATCCCTAACGGTTACACATTTAAGAAGAAAAAGAAGAAGAAAAAAAGACACAAACAACTTTTCTATTTAATCAATTTTGAATTTATTTAAAAAACCAGACAACTTGTATGAGGTCAGAACACATATGATTTGGACTGCATTACAGTTTTTTTCGTGCACACAACGCAATTTTTTACCTATATTTTTCTTTTTAAAATTTATTCGTTTTGCTCACCACCACACGTTTTTTTGTAGTTCAAAACAATTTTTTTTTTTTTGCTTTTTGGTTGGATGTGTGATTGCCATTTTATGTTTACAAGTTTTATTTTTTGAAAATTGTCGGTGTGCTTTATTGCACCTTTACAAAAAAAAAAAAATGAGCCCTCCTTAAGGTATTATTTTAAGAAACAAATGTTCTCGATTACTGGGAGAAAAAAGAATCGGCACCCCACTAAATAATTCTCACACTTTGTTTTTGTTTGTGCGACCGGACCCTTAATCGTCTGTGAGAGTCTCACAGCGCTGTTACTCTGTGAGCTTTTCCTGGCTTTTGGCTTCCTAGGCTTCGTAAATAAATAATAAAATAAAAAATAAAAAAAGCTAATTCAATTCAATGGCGGGAAAACCAAAACACGTTTTTCTTTTTTTTCTCGGATTCTTATCTTGCGCTATAAAAAAAACTTTAATTTTTTTTTTTTTTTTTTTTTCTCCCCTCCTTTTTTATCAACAGAATTCTCTTTCGTTCGCCTGCAGAACAAAGCCAATGATGATAATTTCATTCCGGTTGACTGCTTTAGCACCCACATAGGAAGAAAATCACTTTCCTAGACTGCTCGATGACCATCCAAACGTCATACAATGCCGTCTGTTTTATATTTATTTCACTCTCGCATTACTAATTGCGTTGCAATTTATCTGTGTTAGACGATCAGGAGGTTTCCATTCTGGAGTGCCAAACAGCAACTCTGTAGTGGGTCATGTTCTTAGGCTGCTCAATGGCTGCCTTGTAATCGTTGATTTTTTTATTTTTTCCCTTTCGCCTCTTTTTTTATTTTTTGCACTCCAATAATTTCCTCGCATCGACAAAATGCATGGATGCATCATGTATGATAACGTGGAAGGGAGAGCAATCTTTTTAAAAAAAAAAAAAAAAAAACGGGTAGTTTTCACCGGAACCGCATTTCATTGTTGTCTGCTAAACCACTCTGATAGGCTCCGATTTTTAACTTTTCTGTTAACTTGCGTCAGTTTTTCGGTTGGAGAAAAGAACAAAGGTTTATTAAGAACCATTTCTTTATTACGTGAAAAACACTAAACAATCCTTACTGAGTCTTAAGCCACTCTAATATACGGCAAACGTTTGGATTGCAAGAAAATAATTGCTAGCTATTATTATATAGCATTGGATGATTGAAGACGGATTCTGAAACTGGGTTCTTTTTTTTTTTTCTTTTCTTTATATCAGAAAGTTTTAGGACTATCTTGGTTAAATTTTGTCGTATTGGAGTGTCTTCTGCAAGTTTATGCACCTTACAGGTGCGCGTACTTCGATTTCTCACTAATGCGTCAATATAATTATTGTTTATATTTCTTGTTATTTCTTTTTTGGTATTTTTCCTTTTGTTTAGGGTATTTATTATATGTGGAGGAGGTCTCTTTATCAATTCCCTAAACGATGATTTTCTATTTTCTTTGATGTAATTCATTTGTTGTATTTATCACATTGAACTTAGTAATTGGTTTTAGTAATTTTTTTCTTTTCCCCTCCTAGTTTTTTTTTCTTTCCCTTTCTTTTCTGTAAACCTATGCATCAATATCAATTACGGTGTGCTTTTTTTTCCCACTTATTCATGTCAGAGCTATTTCCAGTTTTGGTCATTTCTATTAGGTTGTTTGGCATGTAATAAGGATCAAGTAGGTGTTTTTTATTTTTCTTTTATTTCTCACTTTCTTGGTAGCGTACTCTGTATTGCTATAACCGCCTTGTGTAAGATTACATAAGGGAACTAGTTTAGTATAGTGATATTATGACCTGGTTGGTCTTTGATGTTGAGGTGTTGTATTTTTGTCGTTTTTATTTTCTTTTAGTGCTGTAATGCATCGTGTTGGTACGTATTTGCAGCTTCAGCATTGTAATAATTCCGATTGATGCTGATCTGCGAATGTCTTATGTGAAGTTCTCGATCACCTACCGAAAACCCTTTTCTTCTGATTCATTTCGAACATGACAGAGTTAGGGAAAAATTATTATGGCCCGATTTCCTGTTTCGGTGTGAACTCTGTAGTCCAGTGACAACGAGGTCATTATATTGATGATTATTCTCATGTTTTGGTACACAACACGTGTGCTATGTAATCTCTGGGGGTTGACATATGACTTGGGTCCGTCGTACCCACCGTAGTCGGTGTCAGCACTTTCAGTGAATGTAGTTCTTTCCTTAGCTTAGTATCATAAGAAACAGAAAAGAGAAAAAAAAAAAAAAAAAAAGAACGTTTTAGACAGAATGCTTACGTCCCTCCTTGACGGGTTTTCGTACACGAGAAAAACCATAGTTGATGATGATTAGTGAAAGTGTATTTCTTTTTTTCTGTTCCCTCAACGCTGTCCACGAGTTTTCCGTAGTAAGCAGTTGTTCTTTGTGGCAGGATGTTTTTTTTTATTCCCCTCCTCTTCGTTTCTTTTTTTCCCCTTTGTTCATTCTTTTTTGAAATACTGCTTTTACTTTATCGAAAAAAAGCATAATATCAAGTCACAGTAATTACTATCCTTTTTTCTTTTTTTTTTCACAAAATTAAGTGCACAAACAGCTGACTAGCATAAGAGAACAATTTTATACTCTGCTTAGAAAAACTCAATTTGTGTGGTCGTTCATAAATTCTTGTTCATATTACGTAGTTATAAGTACTTAACAGTTATCTCTCTTTTCGAACCTTATTATTTTCTGTTTCGTTTTTTTTCTTTATATTGTATTCTGTTGCTGTTGCTGTTGCTGTTGTTGTTTATTTTATTTTAATTTTAATTTTTATTTCTTTTTTTTGCTACTGGTGGTGGTTTTGCAGTTTAATCTCAATCCATCACAAAAAACTCGTTCTAAATACGGCAACCAACAAACTCATATTCTAACTAAATATAAAAGTTTGATTACTTTTTTTTTAAATTTTATGATAACTAACTATCCCCGCTAATAAAACAAAAATGGTGTGGGAAAAAAAAAAACAAAAAAAAAACGACAGCTTTGAATCACCTAAAAAAAAGTGAAACGTTAGATTAAATAACCAAAAATTAAAAAAAAAAAAAAAAAAAAAAAAGTTGAAATATTTAATTTTCGAGTTTGTTAGTAAGCAGTTCTCTTAGTCATTAGGAAATGAAGACCCTGGTAGCTTTAATTGTTGTATGTTGCCTTTTGATTTGCAAAGAAACCATTTAAGTACCTTGGTCTTTGTTGTTGTTGTTGTTTTTTTTATTATTTCTATGCTCATAAAATAATTAAAAAAAATATAAAATAGAATAAAATGAACAGCCTTACCTTGTTGCGAAATAACGAATTAATTTTAGTCTTTGCTGGAGTGTCCTCAAAGAGAAAAAAAAAAAAAAAAAAAAAAAAAAGACGATCCATAGACTCGGCGGATCCGTTTGTTTGTGTGTGTCTCTCTTCACTCTATTTGTTAGAGTCACGTTTCGTTTTTTTATTTATTTTTTTATTACATGTTTTTTTTTTTTCTTCTTTTTTTTTTTTTTTTTCCTCGTTCTTCGAAAGTGTTGTCGGTTTTTATTTAATTTTTTATTGTAACTAGAAAACAACGACAACAAAAAAAAAACAAAAAACCAATGTACGACAAGATAGCAAGAGAGGGTGCCAGCAGCACATCCGCAATGGATCGGCAGCTAGACATTTTACAAGGCAGACTCAAAAGCATGATAGAACTCAAAACTGGATGGGCAGAAGCTCATCAAATGAGCCGAGAATTACAACGATTGTTTCGAGTACATGACGTTGATAACACAGGAACAATGTCGATGGATGAATTCGCAAAAGTGTTAGAAAAGAACAACATTACAAACAATGAATCGGAAGTTGAATCTTTGTTTGGCAGATTCGACCTGAATGATAACGGACTGCTGACCTTTCAGGAGTTTTGTGATGGGCTGTTTGGAGTTAAGAAATCACCGCTAGCGGATCCGCAATGCAGAATAGTTATTGAAAGGCTTCAGACTCGATTGAGAAAACGAGCAGGATCATCAATGAGAGGGTTTTCAAGAACTTTTCGAATACTTTCAAGAAGAAAACCTAACAATCTATTGTCAAAAACTGACTTAGAAGAAGGTCTGAACAGAATTGGATGCAAGATCGACCCTTCTGAAATGTCTGTAATAATGAAATGTTTTGACAGAGACGGAAATGGAGAGGTGTCTCTCACTGAGTTCTTACGAGCAGTACGTGGACCTTTAAACACTCGAAGAAAGGAATTAATTTATAAAGCTTTTCAGATTCTGGATAAGAACTCTGATCAGACTATTACTTTAGATGAGTTGGCTGATAAATATGATACTTCGCAACATCCTGAAGTTGTTAACCAAACCAAAACAGAACAAGAAGTATTGAATGACTTTAAAGCAGACTGGGATAAAGATGGTGATGGAACAATTACACTCTCTGAATGGAATGATTACTACGCTGATATTTCTGCTTCTATTGATGGCGATGACTATTTCGAATTGTTAATCAGAAATGCTTGGCATATTCCTGGAGGAGAAGGATGGTGTGAAAATACTTCAAATCTACGTGTTCTTGTTAAACACACAGATGGATCTCAGTCTGTTCAATCTGTTTTAAATGATTTAGGCATCAGACCAACTCAAATTGGAAAAATAAAGTCAGAGCTACTAAAACAGGGAGTTTCGAACATTAAATCAATCTCTCTCACGTAGCTTCTTTTTATATTTTAGAATATTTTGATCCAAATGTGTAAATTTTTTTTTTTTTATATTTTTTTTTATCTATTTTTATTATTCTAAACTAATAACTAACTCGTTGATTATTTATTTTTAAAAATCTTCTTAATACATATACCACTTTCACAGTATATTTAAAATGGGTAATTGCTGTTTCGAAAGCAAAGAATACGAGGATTACCATAAGGCACAACCGCTACTTGCCTATCCTGGAAATAATCAAGGCGTTGCGAATGTAGATAAACAAGGAAGTAATCTATTCGCGTTGATAGATACAAATAAAAGTGGCGGGATATCAATCGAAGAACTACGACACGCCCTAACCAGAATAAGTATTCAACACGCGTTAGGATGGCCGAGTAACAGATACCAGGCGCTGTTTGATTTACTAGACCCAAAGGGAAGTGGAAATATCCAACAGGCAGTTTTAAAAAAATATTGCAAAGTACGGCATCTGTTCCAGTTGATTGACGTGTCAAAAAATCATCAAATCAGCGCATGGGAATTGGAAACTGCTCTGAGAGATAATAGTTTAATAAAAAAAGAGTTTAATAGGCTGCCTCCGAATTTGGCTCCGTCGTTATTCGCTCAAATAGACACCGATCAGAACGGTCAAATATCAATTGTTGAATTTTATCGTTATTGTACGCAGTCTGCTCAAGAAAGTAAAACTCCCTACCAAAGTCCTGAAAATTGGGAAGCAATGGCACTCAGACTACTAAACAAAATGGACGTTGACAGGTCTGGAGCTATCAGTTTATCTGAATTAGCATCAGCACTCCGCTGTGATCGATCTGTCCAATTAGAACTTGGTTGGCCTGCACACAGAGCCGCGGATTTATTTCTATTTCTTGATTCTGACAAATCCGGTTCTGTCAGTCTACAAAACCTCCGAGCCTTCTGCAGACTCAGATGGCTATTTAATAAAATAGACGCAAACAGGTCAGGATACATCGACAACTATGAATTCGGTGCCGCCTTAAACAACCCATACATGCAAAAAGAACTGAACTGTTCAGTTAGTCAAGCACAAGCCTTATGGAGAACACTTGATGCTTCAGGAACTAATTCTGTTGGGTTCGAAGCATTCTTTTCATTCTTTCAAAGTAGGTTACTTCCATCGACTGCTGGAACATACATAGCAGAAGAGCCGAAATACAGCAAACCTGGAGATCAATATGCGATCGTGAGAAAGATTGGAGAGGGTGGTTTTGGATCCGTGTTTTTGATAAAGAGAAAAAGTGACAACCTGGAGCTAATTATGAAAAAACCAAAACTAGACGTCGGACTCACCATGGAGGATGTGAAACAAGAAGCAAGTCTAATGCAGAGACTTAAACATCAACACATCGTTAGACTCATTGAACAGTACGATGAAGGTGGCGCATGGATAATCATCACAGAATACTGTGCAGGTGGTGATCTACGACAACGTCTAAAGAGTGGTCCCATCCCCCAACCTGACGTCAAACGTATTTTCAGAGACTCTCTCGAAGGATTGAAATACATTCACGCCAGGCGTATCATCCACAGAGATTTAAAACCTGATAATATCCTTCTCACTGCTGGTGGCACTGCTAAAATAGCTGACTTGGGTCTTGCAACCCAATTAAAAGCAACTGCTGTTCAGGCGCAAACTCAATGTGGAACTCCTGTCTACATGGCACCTGAAGTTCTATCAGACGAGCCTTACGACTTTAAGGCTGACATGTGGTCTATGGGATGCATACTGTACGAGTTGTGTACTGCAAAACTCACATTCACAAATCCAGGTGCGGTTCTCCATGTATGTTTTGGTCTTTTGTTTGTTTATTAGCAGCCTAGGTCTCTAAACAATTTGAAAACCTTTTTCAAAAAAAAAAAAAAAACAAACAAACAACAACAGCATAAACTACCGCACGACATCCCTCGTTGGTGTCGCCCGCTAGTTGAGGCACTGCTTCAACTGAAACCCAATTTAAGAATTGATTCTCAAGAGGCTTTAAACCGTTTACAAGGAAGCCCTGCCGCTGCTGGATACGCCAGCCCCATGTACGGTGCACCATCACCTCCGGCGCATCATGCTCCAAATGTAGGTGGCGCTCCACATTTTAGGGGAGGTCGTATTTAAGCCAAAAAGTCATCCTTAACTTAGTTATCTCACCGAGATTGTGTAATATGGAAAACGGGAAGAAACAAAAACAGTTTACTTGCGTATCGGACCTGTGTTATAGAAAAGGAAAAAGATAACTTCCCTGTTTCATGTTTAACAAAAAAAAAAAATTCTTGCACTTCGAAACTTAGCGTAAAACGAAAAAGAAAGTATATTGTTGTTCTCTTTGTTGTTTGATGAGTTTGTGAAAATTAATAAAAAAAAAAAAGAAAAGAAAAAAAAGCAAATGAGATGTTTCCTCCCATAATGTCAAACGTTTGTAGGGAACTGTGGCAGCGGAACCTTTGCCTTTCCTTTAAGGGTACGCACAAACAAAACAAAAAAACGGTGTTGTATCTTGTCATTTCAATTATTTTTCTCCCTTTTCTTTTCAATCTCTTGGCTTTAGCAAGATCATTACGCAAAAGTTTTGCGGAGAAAGGATCCGACTATTCGATTTCCATTCCTGCATTTGTTCGATCCATCCTGGCTGTTTATTCTGTTTTCAATTTTTTTCCACCCATTTTCTTTCAGGTTTGTTTTGTTGTCTTATCCTGTTACACTATTTCGTGCGGTATTCCTGTGTGTGTTTTAGCCACAAATTTATTGCATGCAGGTCACTATGAGAGAAATGAAAAGGGGGAAAAAAAAAAAGAAAAAAAAAAAAAAACAAAGGCAATGAATTGAGCGATTGCATCCCGTCGGAATTACGTAGCATGATTTTGTTAGTACCCCTGTGGAGATTAGAAAATTCTCTTGTTTTATAAGATAATGATAACAGCGGTAGTAAACTATTGATTACACCATATCGTTTTAATGACGACTGGCTGGAAAAAAAAATAAAATAAATAAGAATGTATTAATATTCTTCGGCCTGTTACTCTTTTTTTTTTTTTTTTTTTTTTCCCATATTCTTTTTTCGTCGAATTCGTATAGTTTCTCTCTTTTTTTTGCCACTCGCTCCCTGGCAGGCTAACCTCCTGACTACCTTCGAAGCAAACGTGGTTTATAAATTACGTGGTAAAAAAAAAAAACAAAAAAAACCATCCGTTCCTACTTACTGAAGCCGCTTCTTAATGAATTCGCCCATTCAAAAGTAGGTTACTATAATTTATAACTTTAATAAATGTGTTTGCCTATTTTGCCAATTCTTTTTGTCTGCCTTAGTTTGTGCGTTTTTTTTTATTTTTTGTTTGTTTGTTTTTGTTTGTTTGTTAGTATAAAAATCCATTTAATTTTTATTAAAAAAAAAAAAAAGATAAAAAAAAAAAAAAAAAAAGGGAGAAATGAAAAGGAATAAATAATGTGTCGTAGCACTCCCGTTTTCAATCTGACGGGATAGAAATTTGTCGACAGGTTGGAGATAATCATATCAATCTGTTTTTTTAAAAAAAAAAAAAAAAAAAAAAACAAACGGAGAGTTATGCATTGTCAGTGGTTTGCTTTTATTCCTTTTCTCTCTTTTTTTTTTTTTTTTTTTTTTTGGCTTTAGTTTTAGTTGCTGCTTCTCTTAGTAGAGAAACTTAAAAGAAAAAAAGCATACAATAATAAACCCGTTCTTGATTCACGAGGCGGGGCCCTGATTACCACAACAAGGTAACCGATTCACAGCGGCTGATTCATGCTTTTTAAGTGCAACTGTCGTATTTTTTGTTGCACAGTGTACAACTGTTTTTCAAGATACAATTTGCAATTATTCAAATCAGCAAACCGCTCTAGTTGTAGCAATAAGTTTGTTTTCCCTTTTTTTTTTTTTTTTTTTTCCCTTTCCCTTTCTTTTCTTTCTGGCCTTTATAGGTAGAGTGTGTCCATGACTGTTTTGTACTTCCTTTACTAAAATAGCAGAGTTACACGGGCTTCGCTAATTAAAAAAACTTCTTTTCGGATAAAAACTCCTACTCTCATACTGGCTCTTTACGGTAGTTCATGTAGCTTAGCCTGTAGTTTTACTTTCTTTTGCAAGGTATTTGAAATAGTAGTTTAAAAAAAAAAAAAAAAAAGTCTCAATGAGACTGAGCAGTAGAATTATTTGCCTTTAATGATTGCCTTGGCGGGTATGACACGATACGCTTAACCAAGATTTCTTTATGAAGTTTAGTTTTTTTTTTTTTTTCTTTTTTTTTTTCACCCCCTTCTTTTTGTCCTCTCATATTTGTATTACCTAATCAGAAAGGCCTTGGCGTAGAATAGTTTTCTGAGTTAAGTTTTTGTTCACATTGAACGGTTAGCGAAATCCCCTGAAACTAAGCTCCTAAATGTGTGAATTGTGTTTTAGTGCCATGCTTCTACTGATTATGTTGCCTTTTTGTCGTGTATAGTTCATCTGTTATGTTGGTCAGATTTCTTACTTCAATTCAGTACAGCAAGTTACTCAGCTTTTTCATTCAACAGCCGTGATAATTCAGCCTGTTGTTACACTGCCTTCATCCTGTGTATGATTTACGTAAACAAATATCTTTACAGTTGCAAAGTAATAATATGGGTACCGAAGAGAAACTCGTCACCTTTGACGATGAAGAAGTAAAGGAAGATAATAAACAAGAACATGATAACTCCGTAAAGGAAACTACCGAAGTTGTCGATGAGTTTGCAGACTTCGATTTTGGAGAAGAGGCAGAAGTCTCAAAACCAACTTCTGATGAGGATGAACCAGAAACCACTCAAGGAATCGAGGAACAGGAAGATGATGATGACGATGACGATAATATAAACATTGCTTCCCTTCGGAAGAGTAAAAAGTCCAAAAAAGAAAAGAAATCAAAAAAGGAGAAGAAAGCGAAGAAGCGAAAATACTACTCCGACGACGACGACGACTTCAGTGAAGAAGACATCGCACCAAAAAAGAGAAACAAATCACCAACAAAGAGCAAAAGAAGTAAAGGCGCAGCTAAGACACGAAAGCCACCTAAAAAGAAGGAGCCAAAGCCAGAGCCTGCGATGGAAAACATGCCTAATCATCCACAGAAGTGTCGTAGTGGGTATCAGATATTTACTTCTGAGAAACGACCTCTCGTAGTGGAAGAGTTCCAATCCAGGAGTGAAAAACCAGCTCCAACTATCATAATGAAGGAATTAGCAGCCATGTGGGGTGTTTTGGGTGACGAAAAATCAATCTACCAGGATATTGCTGCAGCAGACAAGAAGCGATTCACGAAGGAAATGGCGATCTACAAAGAAACTGACGAATACAAACGTGCATGTGAGTTAGGTGGTGGTGGTAAGTCTGCAAAGGGTAAGAAGGGTAAAAATGGTAAAGGATCACCAACCGAGAAGGGTGGGAGATCGTCACCAGTCAAACCTGCAGTGGACGATGAACTGACAGTCAGAAAGGTTGTTAAAAATACGGTACTTGCTTGCAATGAGTACCTTGAAAATTTCAACTTAGATATTATACCCAACACCAGTGACCGTGAACGTGTTCAACACTACTTTAACAAACTGGCTCCTCTCAGAACTGCATCCTCATCACAAGAACTCACTCGTCGTCTTCTCAGAAGAATGGAACGTATTCTCGTAGACAAACTTGAGAGATTAACTTATAAAATAGAAGCTCATAATCAACTTAAAGAAGAGGCAGCAGCAGCAGCAGCAACTCAGTCTGCTGATAATAATAAGCCTACAGATACTAGTGATGCTGAACCTGAAGGTGAAGAACAAAATGGACAAACTGAGGAATCAGCAAAAACACAATCAACGCAAGAAACAGAGAAGGCCACTCAGGAGACAGAAATATCTCAAAGTCAGGATGAAGCTGGGCTCAAGTCATTCTTGGCTGCGTCGATGCCGCCACCTCTGCCGCAGTCGCAGTCTGCTGATGTTGCTGCTGTTCAAACACCACGTAAATCATACTCTTCAATCATTACTGAAGGTACCCAAACTGGTATTGATGATGGACTCGTGTTGAGTTGTAAATTCGAAATCGATTTATCAGATGAAGAAGACTGAAGCCCATATCAGTAAATGACTCGGCTCAGACTACTAATACCACAGCTGGTTGTTAAGACAGAAGAGGTTCAAGCACGACCGTAGTATATTATTCATTACAACTGTGATACGAATTTCTTAAAGGAGAAAAACAACAAAATGTTGCGATGCGAATATTTTTAGTTTGCATGTTATTCCTACTAGTTAATATTTTCTTTTTCTTTTTTTTCCTTTATCAGTGTGATTTTCAAAAACGAAAAAAAAAAAAAAAAAAAAGATTTCAAGAAACAGAAAACAACAAAAAAAAAAAAAAAAAAGGAAAGACAGTGGAGAATTGTTGATTGTGCTTTGTGCGCATTTTAAATTAACAATAAACCCTTATATACTGTATGCAAATTACTTAGTTGAAAAAAAAAAAAAAAAAAAACATTCGTTCCGTCACAGTTGCTTGTATCTCTTAGTTACTACTTAACGCGAAATGTTTTATACTTATTTTTAAAATGCTTAACAGGTTTACGACAAAAAAAAAAAAAAAAAAAATCAGTTTGTCAGAACCTTTGTTCCCAACTGACAGTTTCTTACTGTGATTTTATTTAATTCAGGCCAACCCACAAATGATAAAAAAAAGAAAAGAGAAGTCTAACCTGAGGATCAGAACAACCGATGACTGTAAAGCCGAAACAATAATAAACATGTCAACAGTAAAAGATATTCGCGTAATGCAAAAACGAAGACATGAGGAATGGAGGGAAAACTCATCCAAAGAAGAAATAAAAGAAGAAAAGAAAGAACTCACAGGTAGTGAATATATGAAACGATTTCAATCTGATGAAAAGGACGTAAAATGTCCGAGTGATTCGATTAAATTACTATCGACGTCTTTATTAAGTGAAACAACTTCAAAACTTGCTCAGGTCGGACCCGAACCTGAGGCTGGTCTCAAAGAAGTTGCTGTAAAAACTCACCGATCTCGCAGTATCTTATCAGAAAAACAAAAAGATATTTTAACTCCATTTACATCATCTCAAGAGAAGTCAGGTGGACGCTCTTTCTACAGTATGCCTCCTACGAAATCTAAATCTACTCCTACCGAAGGTCGAGTGTTCTCAACTGCGAATACCTATTCTTCGAACTGATCCAAATGATTTTAGGAAACAAAGTCAAGTCGTTAGAACTTTATTACCCTTCAGTTTATTTGGGTAAACTAATAAATCCTATTGTCGTTGTTTTTATTTTTTATTATTATTATTATAATCTTTCAGTACACAAATGAATTCTCATGCGGCAGAAAGCGGTGATCATTTCACAGATGAACAACTTGATCGTGCGTTTGAGGAGATGGCTTTTGGTAAATCAGAAATGACCATACTTGACTTATCAAGGTTTTATAGTGCGATTGGAGAAGACGTTACTGAAGAAGAGGTATGTCCTATTAACTGAGAATACTTCCTAGTAAGCATAGATGAGTATACGTTAGGCTCCACACACAAACAGGCTCTTCAAATGGTTCAGGTAATCGGAGGACCCTCGGTTACTTCTATTTCAAAACAAGATTTCAGAAAACTCCGTAGTTGCGGCGTTGCGAAATAATAATAAATAAGAAAAAAAAAAAACTGCCTTCTGGCGTATTCCCACTTTAATGTCTGATTTTTCGGTTTTGTTTAGTAGTACGATAAGGGGCGAGGGATACTGATGTATTTTGTAAAAATATTTTCCCTACAGTTTCTAAAATAAACGGGAATTGGGAATTCTTTGAAACGCTTTTCATGATTTTAGTTTGTTATTTCTATTCTCACATTTACTTGAAATCAGGGATGAGAAGATATGTCTGCATCCCCCCCGGAAATTGAAAACTACGGAGATGCGAGGATTCAAGCACTGATGTTAAATGATACAGCTCGAACTCGAGCATACGAAACAGCAATAAAGAGAAATAGTGAACTGTTCGAGGGAAAGACCGTACTAGACGTAGGGTGTGGTCAAGGTATTCTCTCATTACTATGCGCAAGGGCTGGAGCGAAGAAGGTTTACGCAGTTGAGCGTACCAAGATGGCAGACGTAGCACAAGCTTTGGTATCTGAAAACGACTACGATGATATAATTGAAATTCGCAGATGTACAATTAGTGACTTGTCCCTTCCTCATAAAGTTGATGTCATAATATCTGAATGGATGGGTGTAGGTTTGATACATGAGCGAATGTTGGAAGTTGTAATTTACGCAAGAGATACTTTTTTAAAACCGAATGGCACTATATTCCCAACCACTGCAACACTCTTCCTCTCTCCCTTATTGGATGATGGTTCTGAAGGAGAACTTTACGCAGCAAATCTTTGGAACCAATCCTCAGTTTATGGTTTCTCTTGGAAATCTGCTGCTAACATGTTACCTTATCACGGACCAAAAAAGAAACCTGGTATTGGATTTCCGTTACAGAGAGTGTTATTGCCGTCTTCAAGAATTGCTGATACGGCTGCGGAGTATAACTTTGATTTGAGGGATGTCACAATTGAGGAAGTCAGGTCATTTGGTTTTAGATTTTCATTTCAGAATATAAGAAGTCCTTTATGTGGAATAGCTTTGTGGTTTCGCGTGACTTTTATTGCAGCACATCCTGTTACGCTTTCGACATCGCCACTCGACCCACCAACACATTGGAGGCAACTTGTTTGGTACTTTGAAAACCCGACTTCTCAAATTAATAAACTTTCAGGGAGATTTGTAGCTGTCGCGAATCCAAAAACTTGTGGATACAAGTTAAATATAACCGATACTTCTGGTAGAAACATGAAGATAGACACCGTCAGGTTTGTATGGCACGCTAGAAGATGACCACTTCATAAATCAATAGAATTCTTTAGTATTTACTAACGATAATAATAATGTCTTTAATATTACTTTTCCTTATCAGAGCAATGTATTCCGATATTAGTAGTGAGTGAGATGAGTAAGTTTGTGTGACAATTGTAATCTTACTTCTTCTCCCAAATCAGATAACTTAAATACCTTTTCATTCATTACAATGTCTGGAGTTAAAGACAGCGTCTTCGACATCGTTGGAAATACCCCTATGGTGTGGCTAAACAAGGTTCCTGGTGATGCTTGTGGAGCCAGAATCGCTGTTAAGTTGGAGAGTGAAAACCCAGCCAAGTCTGTCAAGGACAGACTCGGATGGGCCATTATTAAATACGCTGAGGAAGAGGGAAAGATCACCGCTGGAAAGTCTACTCTTGTTGAGGCTACTTCTGGTTTGTACTTTCAATGAGTATTTCTTGCAGGGTTTGACCCTCATAAAGTTTTCAATCGTAATATAAAAAAACAGGAAACACTGGTATCGCTCTTGCTATGCTTGGAGCTGCCAGAGGATACAAAGTTATCTTAACTATGCCAGAAACTATGTCTTTGGAGAGAAGATGTTTGTTGAGAGCCTACGGAGCTGAAGTAGTTCTTACTCCAGCATCAAAGGGAGTGAAGGGAGCAATTGCTAAGGCTTTGAAGATTTGTGAGGCCACACCTGACTCGTACTACACCAGACAGTTTGAAACCCCTGTAAACGCGAGAATTCACGAAGAGACAACAGGTCCTGAAGTTTGGAAGGCAACTGAGGGAAAGATTGACTACTTTGTTTCAGGAGTAGGAACTGGTGGAACTGTTACTGGTGTCGCTAGATACTTTAAGAAGCAGGGAAGTGACTGCAAATTCGTTGCTGTTGAACCAGCTGAATCTCCAGTCATCAGTGGAGGAAAGCCAGGTCCTCACAAGATCCAGGGTATGGGAGCAGGTTTTATTCCAGATGTATTAGACACTGGTTTATTAGCTGAAACTATCACCATTCCATCTGCTGATGCCATGGCAATGGGTGTGAGACTACCAAAGGAAGAAGGATTAATGGTTGGTATCTCTTCTGGTGCCATCGTCAAGGCCGCCATCGACATTGGTAGCCGTCCTGAAAACAAGGGAAAGACCATCGTCGCTGTTGTTCCTTCATTTGGAGAACGTTACCTCTCAACTGGTCTATTCAGTGAGCTCAAGAAGGAATGTGAGAACCTTCCAATCTGCACTCCAGAGGAGTGCTCTTAAGAAATTACTATTTCCTGTAGAAACCGTCAGATTCTGGTGGGACAATATAACTAAAAGAAAGAAAGGAAAAAAAAAAAAAAAAAAAAACTTTCCGTGTGGCAACTGAGATTCTTCACGAGCACTTGATTCTTCCATCCCTCGATTTCACCCCAAGGTCTTACCGTGTAGACCTTTTCTTTTGTTTTTCTAAAGCATCTGTGCCAGCAAGCCTGATCCAATCAGTCTTTCTAAGGCAGCAGGTGTGTACCTAATCTCGGTAGGCAACTACAATATAGTGAAAATATCTATTTAAGTTGTAAACCATGATGTTAAAAAAAGGTTAGCGAACGATGTTCATCCGCAAGCAATCCATAATAAAAAAGGAATCTATTTGTAAGGCAGGCATGCGAATATCCCCCTCTCAGACGATTTGTTGTCTCTGTATTAAAAAGAAAAAAGAAAAGAAGAAGGGGGAAAAAAAAAAAAAAAAAAAAACCGAATTGGATTTGATATTTATTCAGTAATTCTTTTTGCAACAATCTTAAGCCAAACGTTACGGTACTTGTGGCGGTTTTTTTTTTTTTTTTTTTTTTTTTTTTTTTTTTGTTAAAAAAAAATACAGCAGACGAACATAGAGATAGTTTAAAAAGAAAAAAAAAACCATAATAAAGGCAGACAAGAAACAAAACCCAAACAGCATTATTAAAAGGGAGAAACTTGTAAATAGCAAATTACGCATAAACAAAAAGTGTGGCGACCGAGTGAAAAAAAAAATTATTTTTTTTTTCTTTCTTTTTTTCCTCTTCTTTATTTGTCTAACAATCTCTTTATTACGAATTTGATGTTCTCAATAAAATTGGAACAATAGCGTACGCGTTTTGATTATTAAACCCGCATTGCTTACGTGAATAAGATCAACGTATGTTTGTTATAACTATCTTCCCATTCCCTTTAGCATTACAGAAAATGAAAAATAGTACATCAGGACCTCCTATTGTTGTAAAGAGGGACAATCCTCCACTGCATGGAGCACATCGAGTAGTAGACGAACCGTTACAATCGTGTGATGAAAATATTAATGAAATAGGACCTCCGACGCCACTTGAAAGAATAAAACAAAAAGAAGTTCAATCACTCAACAGCATCTTGTGGATATATATAATAACTAATACAAGACAAGGATGGTATAAGCTATGTGAAAATCTTTGTTGGGTAAGTTATAAAGGCACAACTCTACAACTTTACGAAGACCATTGGGTGCTTGATGGTTCAGTCTGGTCAATGCAAAAATATAATAAGCGAATGCCGTGGGACATGCCAGCATCTGAGTGGTTTGAAAATGGAGTGCAAATCTCGTTTATTGGATTCACACCGTCAGCTACTGGACCATCTCAACTCGAACACTTAAGGAATTTAATACCAGGAGTGAGAACTAATCGAGTCGTGAAGAATGATATCCCGAGTAGTCTACCTGCTCTCTTGAAGAAGAATGAAGTGGAATCTTCTCAAGAATTCGATCAATATCTCAATTATCGAAAATCACTATTTCTAACGAGATATGCTCCGACTACTTACAGTGATAAATTAGAAGTTGATAAACAGTACTGGGCTCCTCCTGGAAGTAATGAATTCAACTTCACTAAAACTATAAACTTTCCTAATCACCCAATCAGGAAGACTGATCAATCGGAAGAACTTGGTATTGCGCCTCCTCGTGTTGATGTGTTCAGTTCCACGTTTAAAACAGTGTCATTGGGTCCAAAAACAGCTTCCCGTTTAAATATTTCAGAGCGTGTTTCTGGACCAAAACATTGGAGACCTCCGGTTTTGGAAGAAGATCCCAGATTGTCCAGATGCTATTTAGATGAGGAATTCTCCAATGATGTGTATTAATATGTTTTTTTTTTATTTTCTTGTTTTGTTATAAAATCACTTACACAGTTGTCAGTTTATGTTTTTTTTTTTTTTTTTTTTTTTTTTTTTTGTTTATTTCTTAGTTAACGTTAACTTGTTCATCTCATTGCAGGTGATGTTCTTAGTAGTGAACTAAAGACTATTGGAAAACCTAAATCGTGTCACGCAGTAAAAGGAATATGCATCGATTAGCTGAGCGATCCCTGCACTTAGTAGTCGCAAGAGCGAATACAGAGATTGGTGTCTTACGGGAAGCTCATCTTGGGGGTGTTGACTTGTTTCACCTTAACGTTGGTAACTCTCACCTTGCTACGGAATTGTTGGCTTTGAATATTCCATTTACCATTCATGGAGATATGAGATTTGGTGAGAATGTTCATTTTAACAGCAAAACTATCAGAAAACTTGCTACCAATTTGATTGATAAAACCTTGAGAACATCATTTCCAATATGTGGGTCATCTGCTCACAATATCGAGGAAGCGCTTACAGCATATCGATATTGCAAACCTGACTACTTGTTCGTGGGAACTATATTCGCTTCGCCATCACATCCCGATAGAGAACCTGCCGGTCCCAATCTGATTCACTTAATCAAAGAGCAACTTTCTAATAAAGTACCTGTACCAAGCCTTATTGCTATTGGGGGTATTACTCCCGACAACATACCACAAGTAATAGCCAATGGTGCGTCTGGTGTTGCAGTAGTATCAAATATTCTTAATGATTCGGATCCTCGACTTGCAGCTAAGAAACTAAAATTGAAACTCATTTCGTCATAAGAGCCTTCTTTTATCTGTTGTTGGACTTTACTTTTCTGTGAATTAAGTATTAACTCCTTTGCACAGTATCATTAATGAGTTGTGACACTTTTCATCAAATTTCCGTCTTGTAGCGAATTCATGTCATCGTTGTAATTTATATGAAGGGTTCTAACCTTCTTGATTAAAAAAAAACGTTAAGAATAACGCTTGGCGTTTCCTCATCTTCACTGCTACTTTTCAAGACTTGTCTGTGAGGTGATACCGCGGGTTGATATAGTATTTTAATATCTTGGTATAATTAATTCTTATCAGCATATTCACAATATGATTGTAGGCACAGCGTGTGTTCTGTTGCTCACAGCGAGAGGTATCAATGCACAGAATCCTTCCATCGCTGGTGGGGGAGGAGGTCTGTGTGGTGACTTTAAGTGTCAAACTAATGAAGAATGCATCTCAGATGACTATGGATACTTATACTGCAAAGTAACAGCAGGAATGCCATGTGGTGACTTCAAATGCCAACCCGATGAGATATGCACGATGGACACCGAAGGATACTCCTACTGCCAATCAAACAACCTGGTCACAGACCCGTGTGAAACCTGGTCCTGTACAGAACGTGAGATCTGCATAACTGATGAAGCTGGTTCACCTTTCTGCTTGCAGGTTGAGGGTCCTTGGGGAATGATGTGTGGGGACTTCGAATGCCAACCTACGGAGACTTGCGCAACAGACGACAGTGGATACTCCTACTGCAAGCCTTACGACATGGGTACAGACCCATGTGAAAACTGGTACTGCAATGAAAACGAGGTTTGCTCAGTTGACGATGCTGGGTTTCCCTTCTGTAAGGGCTTCAATGATAACATGTGTGGGGACATGGTTTGTGGATTTGATGAAATATGTAAATCAGATGAATTCGGTAACTTGTACTGTGGAACAAGGGGTGTTCTATGCGGTGAGATCGAGTGCCAGTCTGATGAGAAGTGTGAGGTAAATGAATTCGGTTCTTATTGTATATTTAATGATGTAAAGATGAACCCGTGTGAAAACTGGTACTGTAACGCAAACGAAGTTTGCTTGGTTGAGAATGGGCTGGCCTTGTGTGTGACCCCGTGTGGAGACTTTAACTGCAAACCTGCAGAGACCTGTGAAACAGACGACTACGGGTACTCCTACTGCAAGCCTTACGACGTGAGTACAAACCCATGTGAAAACTGGTACTGTAACGCAAACGAAGTTTGCTCGGTTGAGAATGGGCTGGCCTTATGTGTGACCCCGTGTGGAGACTTTAACTGCAAACCTGCAGAGACTTGTGAAACGGATGTCGGCGGGTACTCCTACTGCAAGTCTAGTGATGCGGATACAGATCCGTGTAGCAACTGGTATTGCAATGAAAACGAGGTTTGCTCAGTTGACCAGGCTGGATTGGCCTTCTGTATGGTTGTCGATGGTGTACAGTGTGGAGATGTGGTGTGCCAACTTGGGGAAATATGCACGATGGACACCGAAGGATACTCCTACTGCCAATCAAACAACCTGGTCACAGACCCGTGTGAAACCTGGTCCTGTACAGAACGTGAGATCTGCATAACTGATGAAGCTGGTTCACCTTTCTGCTTGCAGGTTGAGGGTCCTTGGGGAATGATGTGTGGGGACTTCGAATGCCAACCTACGGAGACTTGCGCAACAGACGACAGTGGATACTCCTACTGCAAGCCTTACGACATGGGTACAGACCCATGTGAAAACTGGTACTGCAATGAAAACGAGGTTTGCTCAGTTGACGATGCTGGGTTTCCCTTCTGTAAGGGCTTCAATGATAACATGTGTGGGGACATGGTTTGTGGATTTGATGAAATATGTAAATCAGATGAATTCGGTAACTTGTACTGTGGAACAAGGGGTGTTCTATGCGGTGAGATCGAGTGCCAGTCTGATGAGAAGTGTGAGGTAAGTGAATTCGGTTCTTATTGTATATTTAATGATGTAAAGATGAACCCGTGTGAAAACTGGTACTGTAACGCAAACGAAGTTTGCTCGGTTGAGAATGGGCTGGCCTTATGTGTGACCCCGTGTGGAGACTTTAACTGCAAACCTGCAGAGACCTGTGAAACGGATGTCGGCGGGTACTCCTACTGCAAGTCTAGTGATGCGGATACAGATCCGTGTAGCAACTGGTATTGCAATGAAAACGAGGTTTGCTCAGTTGACCAGGCTGGATTGGCCTTCTGTATGGTTGTCGATGGTGTACAGTGTGGAGATGTGGTGTGCCAACTTGGGGAAATATGCACGATGGACACCGAAGGATACTCCTACTGCCAATCAAACAACCTGGTCACAGACCCGTGTGAAACCTGGTCCTGTACAGAACGTGAGATCTGCATAACTGATGAAGCTGGTTCACCTTTCTGCTCGCAGGTTGAGGGTCCTTGGGGAATGATGTGTGGGGACTTCGAATGCCAACCTACGGAGACTTGCGCAACAGACGACAGTGGATACTCCTACTGCAAGCCTTACGACATGGGTACAGACCCATGTGAAAACTGGTACTGCAATGAAAACGAGGTTTGCTCAGTTGACGATTCTGGGTTTCCCTTCTGTAAGGGCTTCAATGATAACATGTGTGGGGACATGGTTTGTGGATTTGATGAAATATGTAAATCAGATGAATTCGGTAACTTGTACTGTGGAGCAAGGGGTGTTCTATGCGGTGAGATCGAGTGCCAGTCTGATGAGAAGTGTGAGGTAAATGAATTCGGTTCTTATTGTATATTTAATGATGTAAAGATGAACCCGTGTGAAAACTGGTACTGTAACGCAAACGAAGTTTGCTCGGTTGAGAATGGGCTGGCCTTGTGTGTGACCCCGTGTGGAGACTTTAACTGCAAACCTGCAGAGACCTGTGAAACAGACGACTACGGGTACTCCTACTGCAAGTCTAGTGATTTTATCGCCGACCCATGTGAAAACTGGTATTGCAATGAAAACGAAGTTTGCACAACTGACGAGAATGGGCTGGCCTTCTGCCACGGTGGTGTGTGGTGTGGATTTGTGATATGCCAAGCTGGAGAGACTTGCTCAATGGACACTAATGGAGAGTCTTACTGTAAGGCTAATAGAATGGATGTTGATTCGTGTGAATATTGTTCTTCAACTGAAGTTTGCATCGAGGGCAGCTGCTTCGACCAATCAATTATGTGCGGCGAAACAATCTGCACTGAAGGAGAAAAGTGTGAATATCGATCCCATGTTGGATACTTTACCTGCATTGCTCCTTGCGGGGAAGACAACTTCTGTGGAAAGAACGAGAAGTGTCTTTTTGATAAGAATGGAGGACAGTACTGCGCCATTGATACTGAGCGGCCTCAAATGGATCCTTGCGGTCTTACATTTTGTAATGGTGTCGATGAGGTTTGCTCCAACGGATCATGCGAATTATTAGCAACATCAACACCAGTCACAAAGAGTATTATTGTGAAGGGTACGTTTGGGTTGGGAGACTGTTCAGAATTTCAAGTTGTATTCGAACAGCAGCTATCTCAAATAATAAAATCGATTCTAAAAGATGAGTACGCAACGATAACCTTCGGATGTGGATCAATTCACTTTATAGCACAAGGTAATGTTGCAAACAATATTTCAATCACTCAGTTTGAAAAAGCTCTGAAGAGTTACATCTCCAACCATCCAGAACTAAGATCGGTATTGGGACCACAGAATGCTTTTCGATTCAAATCCTTACCACATAATGGTGTTGAAACGTGTGATATCAGTCATGGTACGGGTTTATTAAGTGACGGTATTTGTTTTATTAATCGTTGCTTCCCTGGATACCACTTGCAACATGGTCAATATGGTTACGCTTGTATCAATAATACTCCTACTGTTGACAATTCCCGAGTTCATAGCAGTGACAATGACTTGAAAATAATACTAATAGTATCACTCTCTGTTGGTGCTTGTTTATTTATAATAGTGATTATCTCACTATGTTATTGGGGGTGTACGAAGAAGGAATCGAGTGAGGTTGATCTTCCTGCTATCACAGTATGTCCAGCTGTGTACCCGGTATACGATGTTATTGAAAAAGACGACATGATTGAAAGTCTATAGTTAACCCCTCTATTGAGTTAGGGGGAGTGGAGTGTAGCGAGGGAATGGCACTGTTGGCCGTAAATGCGAGTCCTTTTTGTTTTTTAGGTTTTTGTTAAGTGGTGAGATGTGCTACGTTTAAATATTTCATAATGTGTTTTCGCAATCTTGAACTACTATTAATACAGTTTTCGTATCATCAAATACCAGTATATATACGGCTATTGACAAAGAACCTCCCCCCTTCCTGGTGTTCGTCTTTTTCTATGGTTAAGTTTCAAGACAATATAATTATTAATTAAGTACTCATGAGTTTTATAAAAAGCTGTTACGGTAACATTGGCAAGTGGCGCTCAACTATGTTGGCCTCCAGTGGTATGACTACGCTGCCGTTGACAGTCAAGATTGTCGGAGAAATTGTTATTCCTTTTGAGATTAAGAATGCAGTATCAAATTATATCTCTATTTAGTTAGAGAATACGATGATTTCTTGTTGTCCTTGAAGCTGAAAAAAAAATAAAAAAATGTATTAGTAGCTGGAGTGAAGCCTTGGCGATTTATCCTAGCATTCGTTTTTTTCTTCTTCCTAACTTTTGTCACGATGATTCATGCTTTGCCTGAAAAGTATAAAGCTATATATTAATGCGTGCTTTTTTTTTTCCATTAGACTGGTCCTTCACTATTTTTTATTATATTTTTTTTTTTCTGTGAACGGCGTGAGGTTATGCTTACGACAATGAATTGAATTTAAGTTTCAAAAAAAAAAAAAAAATTAAAAAAAAAAACTAAAAAATGCCATGAATACTCTATTACTTTTTTGCATTTAACAAGTAATGTAAGAACGAAAAAGAATGTTGGCAGCACACGTAAACCTCCTTTAACTTTGTCGGTTTAAGTCGGTTCACGGTTTCGTGCACAAACAAAAAATCACAGTTGTTATATTATTATTTTCTGTATTGAAGATAAAGCCAATTCTTTTTGTAGCTCTCTTCTTTCTTCTTTTCGAGCAGAGAAAAAAAAAAAAATTGAAACTATTGTGCTTATGCACATAAAACGAACATTGTGGCTCTTCTGTTGTTTATAATTATGTACTTACGTTACTATGTGTCTCGTAGCTCTCTTGGTTAATCAGTAGCTCCTGGTTTACTGTTTGTATTGATTTCTTTTCTTTTTTTTTTTTTCTTTTGAACTAGTCTAGCCACCTGGGAGAAAAAAAAAAAACACCTAAGGGAGGGATGTTAAATAAGCACCATCAGTGTTTGATTATTCCTTCTCTCTTAATCGTTTTTTTTTTTTTTTTTTTTTTTTTTTTTGATTAATATAGAAGTTGTTGTTCTTTATTTTATTTTCTTTTTAATTTTATTTATTCATTTATTTGTTTTCTTTTCTCTTTAGTTATCCTCATATCACTTCCTGACAACAATCGGACAAGGTGGAAAGCTGACAATAGGCATACTGTGTTCATTATGCCCCGTCAGCCGAAGCTATAATAAAACAATCCTAATAAGATTGGGTCTAATTACGTTGCTGTTGCCTCGTAGCTCTAGGGAGTTAACCCGATGCTCCCTAGTTTGCTGTATCAGCGATGCACAGTACGCAATGTATTGGACTTCCTTATCTATCTATCTATCTATCTTAGGTCTCCATTCGGAGATCTTTTATATGTTCTGATTCTATCTCAATATCCCAAAAACCTGTAGCATGGTAAGCATGTCTTAATACATTGGTGTTTAGCTGCTTTAGGTTCAATTTATTTCTTTTTATTTTTTTTTTCCAAAATAAAAATAGAGTTGATTTCTTTTATTAGTGTTGTTGTTAATTCATGAAATCATAGTTTTCTTTTTTTTTGGTCCGACGCTGTTATGACCATAAACTGACTGTCATCTTGCCTGGCTGAGTGATATGGCTGGCTTGAGTTTCTATTTTCTTTCGGTATTATGTGGGCATCTGGCGTATGCGCGCATAGTCTTATTATATAATGGGAGGTATTGTGAGACATTATGGAATAAAAAAGATTTTTTTATTTCATTCAGTTGTTTTTCAATTTGTTAGCCTCTGGGCAAGGTGGAAGCTGGAGTCGATCACTTCCAGCCCGAAACTATAAAAGTCAATCTTCGTGATTGATTCGGGCTACCCAGACCCCTCGTAGTCTAACTGTGGTCAGTTATGTATTTTGCTAATTGACTAACTAACATAGTGGATGAAAACAGATCAACGTTCATCTTTTGAAAAGGTAAACTACATATTCTATTACCCTTTTGATGTTAGGAAACTGCAGAAATGAATACCTTTCTTTTTACTAATCTTTAATTTTCTTATTCTCACTTTTCTGTTTTAAAATTATTAATACTAACATGGTGCATGAAAACAGATCCAACATTCATCTTTTGATCACTTCGGCAGAAAAATTTCAAACTTTTGAAATTTAACTTTCAAATGATACTTAACGCTATTCCAACAGACCTCGGCGGTAACTGTGCACTCGCACTGGCAGACAAGAACTCTTACTTATTACTAAACATAAAGAAAAAAAAAAAATGAAACGCAAAATGGATGATTCCAGTTCAGAAGGAAGCCTAAAGGGACTTGCGGCTGATATTAAACTCGCCGTAAAAGAAGACATACAACGTATAACTTAGTTAGACAAAATCAAATTAATGCTGGCCCGTCCTGGCGAGCTCTGATGAACATAATATTATCGGTTTTTTAGGTTAAGAACTACTAAAACCGATTTACAAGAAATTTGGAATAAGGTCCCTAGAACGTACCTGATGAAGGCCACCAAAGGGACACGTAGTATTAGATTATGACTACATATTCCACACTGTCATACAGAACAGTAGAATAATTTACATAATGAATGTTTTCACTATCTTGTTATTGGATGCTTTCGCTTGTATACGGAAGACTGGAATTTCTTGAACATATTAACCTCCCAAAGGTTTAATTCGATTTCTGTGTGTTTAAGGCTTTTGATGCTTATCCTGTTGGAGAAGTTATTCCTGACGATTGTTGCTTTCTTTCATTCATTCCCCTTCCCATTTTGACAACAATTCCAGACGTACAATTCTTGCTTTTATTATTTTGACACTGATGAGGTGTGGGGGCAAAGAAGAACGTCTCAGCCTAACTCAAATAAAGTATCAATTTACCCTTTCATTTAATTCTGCAAGTCATTCTTTGTTTTTACGTTAACAAAGAGCTTCTTGTGAATTTAAAAAAAAAAAAAAAAATGGGGGGAAAAATATCCAACATAGAAGCAGAAGTTTTTCATAATTAACATTTCTCTGATTACAGATTCCATTCCAATGATGGATGAAGTCGGACGGTGTATTTTCTGTTTAGTTGTACTCTTAATTATACATTGTTCATTTTTATTTTTTTTTATTAAAAAAAAGAACAGACAATAGTAATGAATAATGGAAGACAGCAGTGACAACATATCATCGGAATCAGAGCTAAGCCCCGTCAGACCAGAAATCCTGATACAGACGCTGAGTAGAACCCCATCAGGCAGTCCTGGGCTGGGTGTTCAAAATGAAAGAGCGTTAGCAGCAGCAGCTGGAAGTACCGTAGGAACCAGTGCAGGAAGTAGTCCTGTTAGTCTCCCGACGGATTATAAATCTGCTTATGAATTACTACAACAGAGGATCGTAACGCAAACACCATCAACTTCAGCATCACATCACAAAGACACTGACAGTACTGATGATGAATGCTTACTATCATCTGATGAGGATAAGGATGAACATGCTGAAGAGAATCATCCACTTGCTGCAATGTTTCCAATTACAAGACAAACACCTACTCCAACACCACCACTGCATCCGAACTCTATTAAAAGTAATTCTGTTGGGAATTGTGTCTCAAGTGGGAATATTGATAATGTTAGTATTGAGTCTGTGGGATCAGAAACCAAAGTATTCCCTCTCATTAGTCCTTCTGACACTCCACCACTACCAAGACCACCTTCGAGAGGTAACATATGTCGTCCACGTAGTGCAGGTAACATTAGGGGAGTAAAATGTTCAGTTCCAATAGAGACCGAGAAGACTGCTTCTGCTGTTAATCAGCGCCCCCGTTCTGCAGGAAGTTGCAGGCAAGGAGGACGAGGTAAAGCAAGACTTGCGAGAATAATTAATTCACAAGACCCGGTAATGGCAAGAACTAAATCTACCAGCAACAGCACAGCAACAGCAACGACTGATCAATTGCAACCTGGCAGTCCAACTAGTGGAGCTTCAATCAATTCAAGTGATACTGAAACTGCTGTAGCCGAAATAATTACCAGCCGATGTGGTTCACGCAAAACAACCCCTGATACGGTTGGGTCTACTCCGGGATCGTCTTCTCGTAACGGACATCATCGGAGCAAGCAATTAAAGAATAAAACGACTACCGACATAAAAATAACACTGCAATGCCAACTTCGGAAATTAGAAAAAAAAGCTGAACAGATTCGGGCGAAAATACGGCTAGAAGAAACTTCAAAAATTAAAGTACGATCGTCGACGAAGAGCAAAGCTACAGCTGCTGTTAAGCGAAGAAGTCAGACACGCAATCCTGATAATTTATCTGGTATATTATCAAATGCTAACATACTGGAACCTGCAGAACCTGAATCAGAGCCACAAGAAACTAAGGCTAGAAAAATAAGCAAACAGGAGTCTTTCAAGGAACACCTCGGCAAAATGAGTACCTCACAACTTTATAAACTGGCTGGTGGTGAGTCTGAAGAAAGTCATCAAACAAATGTGAAGATTTTCTTGCCTAATCCGCAGACGCCTTCACCGGTTCCGGAGCTGCCTCGTGCGACTATTATGAGAGTAGTAAAACCTTCTGTTGTTGTTACTGCTGCTGCTGTTCGGGACAACACCATCGCAAAGACGATAGCGGCGACAGTTAAAAAGATGGAAAAACTACCAACTGCGGCAGGCAAAGTACCGCCCTGGAAAGCTGCTGCCAAAGAAGCAGCTGCAGGAGAAATGAATATTCGTAAAATGATGAGAGAAGCAATAGCTAAAAGGCAAAATCAAAAACACGAAATTCTAGCGAAAGAAGCGGAGGATTGGCAACGTCGGATGGCAAGTGAGAATTTAGCGAGACAGAGGGCTGATGCGGCATTTCAAATTTGGTGTTGGTGGTGTGAGATTCAACAACAAAAACTAGAACGACAAGCTAGAGAACTCGCAAGACAGAAAGCACTCTCTTCTAGAATCATACAACGTGTTTGGAGAGGTAAACTCGGAAGAGATATTTACAAACAAGAACGTCTTTATGAAGAAGCCCGCAAGGCCAAGGAACTTGAAAGGCGAACCCTTGCTGCTATAATTATTCAAAAAGTTATTCGTGGAGTCCAAGCCTCTCGGTGGTGGAAATCTGAAAAGCAAAGATTAATAGAAAGACGAGTATTCATAATGACAAAGGTAAAGAATCTTAACTTACAACGAACAGCGGCAATGCAAATTCAAAGCCTTTGGAGGATGTATGCAACTCGCAAGTATTATACTCCAATTTTACTTTTTCGTCTTCGATTTTGTGCAGTTAAACTTCAACGTTCATACCGAGAAGTGCTACGTTTACGAGCTGTTGAAGAACACATCCAGAGATACTATACAATACGAGATCAATCAGTTATTCGTATTCAAACTGCCTGGCGTGGTTGTATCGCTAGTCGTGAACTACACTATCGATTTACCAAACGAGATCTGTTTTCCAGAGAGAAAAAACGTTCAAATCGAAACGCATTTCATTTACACTCATAAACAAGACTTTATTAGTAAAATCTGTTATATTAAATATTTTATCTTATTAATGTTTTAATTTACACATCCTGTAGAGTTTCTTTTGTTAAGGTAAGTTATATTCAATAAGTGTTGAACGGTTTTCTCATTTCGAATAATATTATCTCCAAACAGTTAATATGCAAATTCAAGCTGTCCAAGGTCAGCAGCAGGGGCAGATGATGAAGCCTCAAGCCTGGGTGTTTACTGAACCAATGGTGGTAGTACCAGTAGGGAGTGTTGTGCAGAGTGCTATTGCTGGAGGAGGTCAACAGCTTGGAATCCATCCAGCAAGTCAGCCAAGATCAAGACAGCCAACTCATTCGGGACCAAGTCCTCAAGTCGGTGGATTACAAGACGAAGTTCAGGTGTTGCGTCATTGCTTAGCAGACACTGAAAGAAGAAATCAAGAAGAATTAGCACAAGTTAGAAATGAACTTCAGAATGCTATGAATGTTATAAATCACTACAGTGCGATGAATAATGATCTTCAAGACAGGTTACGACAGTCACATTCATCAGCTACATCACTGCCACCTGCTACTGGACACCAAATGAGAGTTAGCACTACATTAAGAGATCTTCAATTGAGTACTGTTCCACAAGGTGAGTATCACAGGAATGCACTTCCTAGAAGAGATGGGACCCCAATTCAAACAACAGTTCTTGGTCGTTCTGGAACTGTAGAAGATGTAAACATGATACCTCATAGAAGTGTGTCATCAGTCTGTGGTAGTGATGTCGGGTCACAGATATCTATTCCGAGATCACATCAATCAGGTAACAGAATGACTAAACAAAATACTGCAATCCAACTTCAGAATGATGTCATTTCCCTTTCAAGCAAGTCATCAGCGATTCGAAGTCGTGCTGCTCCTTCAGTTTCATCAGCTGTGGGTGAGAAGGGAAGACCTGATGATCTCGTCTCGGTGTCTAGCTCAAAAAGATCAAATGCTCGTGTGCCTTCATCAGTAGGAGTCTCTAATGAGAGAATGAATAAACCAAATACAGCGATTGCTATGGATAATGATGTTGTTTCTCTTACGAGTACAGTGTCAAAACACCCTGCCGCTAGCATCGCATCATCAACAGGATCTGGTGCGAAAGCGAGGATGAATAAACCGAACACTGCTATTGCTTGTGATAATGACGTCATCTCACTGGCGAGTAGTATCTCAAGAGCTGCGAGTAAAGTTGCTGCTAGTGTTGCTTCGTCTGCTGGATCAGTGAAAGCGAGAATGAATAAACCAAACACTGCGATTGCTTGCGACAATGATGTTGTTGATTTGGCTTCCACGGTTCGCAGCTCTTCAAGCAGCAGCAGCAGTAGCAGCAGTTCCAGCAGCAGTAGCAGCAGCAGCTCCAGCAGTTCAAGTAACACAACAGTGAGTAAGAAGAGTAAAGCATCGATAGCCTCATCAACTGCTAAAGCTAGAATGGGTCGTCCTAACACGGCCATCAAATGTGATAATGACGAGGTCGGTATCGACGACTTATGAAAAACGCTTTTTCTTTAAAACCGCAGTCTGATTTTATGTTGTTGACGTACATTCTTCTCCTCCCCCTCCTTACTAAATTTGTTGTTTATCCTTTAATTGGTTTATAACTGAGTGCCATAAGTCACTTTAGACTGATTCTTGCCTACGATTTTAATTTGATTGCTCTCTAAATATAAAGAAGTATTCTTAACTGTTTGGATGTTTTTGTATTTTCCATTTTTGTATTATTTTAATATAAATTGTATTGTTTTGTTGTTGTTGTTGTGTTTGACATTCTTCTTTTTTTAAAATTAAATATTATTTACTTCTACCAGACTTGTCCGTTCTTCTTGTTAATCTCAAAACAAAAAATAATAATAACAACTTACAATACAACTATTGTGATACAGCAGGCTTAAGATAATAATGAAAGAAAGAACGTAAACAGGTTAAGTTTGTTTTCTTTTTTTACAACAGGTTTACACGCATTCCTCCCTTCTTTCAATTCAATGACGATCTACAATACCATTATTGAGAAGCTGCTTGTCACGAAGATGTCTCGTCAGAAAGTGATCGTCACTTTATCAGAGAATGAAGTACGACAGGTGATAACAAAGTCTCGTGAGATATTTGTATCACAGCCACCGCTTATTGAGTTAGAAGCTCCTATAAAGCTCTGTGGAGATATCCACGGACAATATACTGATCTATTGAGATTATTTGACACTTGTAGTACCCCTCCTCAAGTTAATTATATCTTTTTGGGTGACTACGTTGATCGAGGAAAGCAAGGCATTGAAACACTTTGTTTATTATTGGCTTACAAAATACAACATCCTGAAAACTTTTTTATGTTAAGAGGGAATCATGAATGCTCTGCGATTAATCGTATTTATGGATTCTATGATGAGTGTAAGCGTCGATATAATATAAAGTTGTGGAAAATGTTCACAGAGGTGTTCAATTGCATGCCTGTCGCAGCTGTTATCAGTGAGAGAATCTTTGTATGTCATGGAGGGCTTAGCCCTGACTTAGAAAACTTATCACAAATAAGACGAGTTCTAAGGCCGAGTGAAATCAGTGATAACGGTTTAGTCTGCGATCTTTTGTGGGCAGATCCAGAGCCGGGTCAACTTTTTTGGGGAGAGAATGAGAGAGGTGTTTCAGTTACTTTTGGTGAAAATGCTGTTGCTGCTTTCTTAGAGAAGAATGATTTTGATTTGATTGTGAGAGCACATCAAGTTGTTGAGGATGGCTATCAATTCTTCGCTGATCGTCGGCTAGTCACAATATTCTCAGCACCCAACTACTGTGGAGAGTTCGATAACTCAGGTGGGATAATGTCAATTGATGAAACAATGACTTGTTCATTCCAAATCCTAAAACCAGCTTCACGCAAACGAAAAACCGACTCCTCCAACACCACCAGCGTAACAGGAAGCTGCGCCAACGGCAGCATCGACAACGGGAGTGTTCAGGGAATCGATCTTGATGGAATGACACCTGCTGTCTGTTAGTTCTGTTTTTATCTTCTTCGATTTTACAATCGAATTAGTGCAATGAATACAACTCTATCAATCATCCTACTCCACCACTTGCTTTATTTAGTTTGTGAATCCTTTTGGGTTGTGACAACCTCTTTTATTTAATTCTTGCTAAGGTTATAAATGTGTGTCTTACCTTTGCTTGAATGAATAATGGTTGGCTTCATTTTCTATTCTATTTATTAATTTATTTTTTCAAAATTTAACTATTGTGGGAAGGAGTAATTCTCGTGAATTTGGATAGGAAAAAAAAAAATAATTGTAGATTTTTCCTCGCAAGACTACTTTTTTACTCTTATTAGGGTAATCTTATGTCACGCTGGTTGTTTTGCATTGCTGGATGTAAAAGGGAAAACCTCCCTCTTACTCTTGTTTCTGCACGATGACTGTGGTGTTGCTTTTTTTTTTGCCTTCCTTTTCTTTTATTCTTTCAGTTACTACACTAAGAGCCGCTCCTTTTTCAAAAGACGACTTTTTTATGTATGCAATCGTCGGTAGGAATGGGAATGGTGGCTTTTATAACACTGAAGCTAGTGACGTTAAACCTTTATGATAATTTATTAATTAGGTAGATGTTCAAATGTAGAGAGTCGCGAGATTGTTATGTTCTGAAGACACTATTTAATTGTTTCTTTATTTGACGTGTAGTTCTCTCTTCAGGTTGGTAAGATGGGGGCGTGTGGTGGGAAAGAAGCTTCAAGTAAAGAGGCGAATAACAGACGAGGATCATCTGGGCATCGGGTACCCACACCTACAAAGAAAAACACGAGATCCAGCAGTATATTACAAGAAATAAGAAATCTTCCAAAACCCCCTCAACGGAAAAGTTGCAGATACCTCGAGGAGTTAGAAGGACAAGAGTTTGAAGAAGCGAACATGTTATTTAACGCTATTGAAGATGGTATTACTGCTACTATTCAATTGCTTAAGAAAGAAGTTGATCCAAACGTGTTGGATGCAGATGGAGACGCTCCACTTCATCACGCTATCGTATCGCCATCATTTCATAGTGAGCTTGGAATCCATATTTTAGAATTTCTTGCAACGCCGGCAGTCTTGTCGTCTGCACCTCATTCATTGGAGTTAGCATGTGCTGCTGGAAGGGTAACAGCAGCACAGAAACTACTTGATTTGAATGCTCCGGTTATCGGTTCTGAAATTCTAGCTGTCGCTTCTCAATCTTCTGATGATGATGATGACAAAGAGTGTTTTGAGACACCCGCAGGACTCAACGTGTTGACTCGAATTATTTCGATGTGTCCGAAGTCAATTTCTGAATCTGATGATGCCGACACCCCTCTCCACCTCTCACTTGTCAATGGAAAGCCACAACTCTCTGCGCTACTTCTTCATCACAAGGTGGATACCAACATCAAAGATTCTAATAAACGATTACCACTTCATAATGTTATGTGTTTACCTGAAAATAATGAATCGGTATGTCTTGTTTTATACTTTTTGTGGATATTGTCAAATCCAATAAATTACCAAAAATCAAACAAACAGGTTGGATTAGTGAAGCAACTCTTAACATCATCTACGGTTAACGAACCCGATGTAGAGGGTGATTCACCACTTCATTGGGCAGCTTATTTTGATAGAACCAAAGCCGCAAGAGTATGTTATTATTGAGTGAAAGGGACCTCTCTGGAGCATTTCTTAACCATTACTGGCATTACGAGGCCTATTTAATAAACATTACACCCAACAGGTATTAGTTGCTGCCGGTGCAGATATCAACAAGAAGAATAACGCTCAACAAACGGCATTCGATGTCGCCAAGAAAAATAAGAGCGAAGGCATTCGAGCTTACTTAGAATCACTTAATCGTAAATAAAACCAAAGTGATTCTTGTGGTTAGTCTGACCATGATTGATAATGTTATGCCCATGTAGGCAATCCTTCAGAGTTGAATCTGGTAGGGATCTACAAAAGACTTGCGACAGAAAAAAAATCAGTCCGAATGATGATTTCTTTTTGCTGAAGTGGTGTCGATCCATTCACTTCTTGAAAGAAAAAAAAACAAAGAAAGGGGAAAAATAAAAAAACAAAAATAAAACAAGAAAAGTTTAGTAAAGAGCGATGTATTCCTAAGTTCGAGTTCTTGGTTGTAAATGAGATTAAGAAAATTTTATTTTTTTAGTTTTGTTTCTTCTTGGATTCCTCGTTTGTTTATAAATACGATATCTGTCTGGGCCTGAAACCTTTACAGTTTCTGGCTGACGCTTTTTTCCCTCTTTTTTTTTCCTTCTCTCTTTTCTTGGCGATAAATGTCATGACAGCACTGAAAGTGTCATCCCCCCCGATTCTCGATTGAAAACGAGGTTGTAGCAAAGATGAAAATAAAATAAAAATAAAAAAAACCCAGCTTGTTGTCACGAGCGAGGTCTTCAGAGTTAATAGCTGTAACATATTCCTGAACGTAAACAAAAGACAAACAAATCTATCGCTCACACAGGTATTGTGTGTTCAGCACAAGTTCGATGGGCAATCGCGCAGTTGTGCAGATGGAGATCCCTTAAATCCCAAGGTGAATAATTCAGTCAGGTGAAGTTTACATAAAATCCGTACGAAGAATTTTTTTTTTTTTTTTTTTTTTTTGATGAGGTATCCAAATATTTTTTATAATGCCCTGGCTTCGTTTCTTTCCCCCATCCCTTTTCTTCCTTTTTTTTTCTGGGAGCACTTTTATTGTATCATACTATATACTATTCGCGTTACCCAAACTGTTAAGGAGGTGTTTCAACCAGTCTGATGACTGTTACTGCCTTCAAAGATCAAAGGCAGAATCTATGTACACTATTTTCACACAGTCTACTGTTTCAGTAGGGTCGGGGGGTATGTATTTTAATATTATTAGTATCGAATGCTTGTGAAAGAAAACCAGGACCCTCTAGTGATTACCACTGCCTTCGAAAGGGGGTCATTTTTTTTGTACAATTATTGTTTTTTTATTTGATTATTCAACTTTATTGGAAAAAAAAAAAAAAAAAAGAAGAAAGGCTAACCCGATTACTCGAAAATTAATGTCTTCTGTTATTTACTTTGGTGTTTTTGTTGCTGAATTGAACCCGGGAAAAAAGTTTTGATTTTTTGTTTAAAAAAAAAAAAAAAAAAAATATTCGACAGATTTCATCTTATTCATATTTTGTTAAGTAATTTTTCACTACAGATACACAAAAACTCACATCTAAATTTAATTTTTTTAATTTTTTTCAAAAAAAAAAAAAAAAAAAAAAAAAAGAGTCGTTTCTTTTGTTTATTGCTCTCAGTCTACCGATGAGAAGAACACGGATCAGTTTGAAAACATGGTCACGCGAATCCTTAATGAAGGCAATGTCTGTACTCGGTGTAACAGAACAAACAACACTTGATGCGACAAAGAGAATGTATCGGCGTGCATCCATGAAGCATCACCCAGACAGAGGCGGTGACAGAGAGAAATTTGAAAACTTAAGAGAAAGTTACGAACTAGTACTAAAATTTAAAGAAAACTACATTGAAATAGATAACTGTGATGAGGACGCATTTATTCAAAATTTGGAAAATGCAGTTTCTGCACAAAACACTGAAGCCTTTGATGCCTTACAAATATCACTCTTAACAGATAAGAACTTACTGCACTCTTTAAAATCAGTTTATCTTCTTATTGAGGGATCCCTTCTTATTCTTCCTGTAGGTATGAAAAACTTAAATATCTAAAAAAGCAATCAACACATCATTACAATATCAACATACAAAAAAAAAAAAAAACAGGGATGGAACAGACCCTATTCTGCATGAGAGTAATAGAAGCATACGAGTCCAGAACAAAACAAACTGTCAACGTGGATGTATTCAACGCTGTTATATATCCGTATGCATTCTTAAAGAGAAATGATCCATTAGAAGATGGTGTTATGGTAACTCGTTGTGTTACTCTAATATGTGAAGAAATGCAACACCGTCACATTGATATTGAGTCTGAGTGGTGGACGAAAAGACTTGTTGATAAGGCGCTTAAAAGTAGTGGAAAGTTTTCACAACCTGAAATAGTTGAAATGAACGCCCCGACAGTAGCAAGTTGGAGAGATGCTAAAAGTAAAATGCAGACGGGTGATGAAAGGACAAGCAGTGCTTGAGTAGAAATGTTTTATAAAAATTATTTTCTGACTATCTTTTTTGTATTAACAAGAAATTTATAATTACACTTTACTTTTTCAGGAAGCAGACAGGCCTGTCTGCCTGCCAGAACAACATGAACCAACAGCAACAATTCGATCTCGCGCAAAGCCGCAAGGCATTCATGATGAACACACAGAAGGCTGTTGAGAGCATTAGAAATAAATTTGCAGAACGAGCAGCGGAAGTGGAAGTTGAAAATTTTCAAGAAGAGTTAGACGAGGTGTTTTCAGCTTACAAAAAACGAGAAAGTGGAGGTCAACACATAACACCAAACCCCATTAGGAAACAAGAACAAGAAAAACATCAACAGAATGTGTTGTCATCTAAGGTTGCGAAGTCTCACCGAACATCACCAACGGAGTTACGATCTGTAATACGTCAAATGCAACGAAGGAGTTCAAGTGCTCCATCACATCAAAGGAATGTGTCTCCGCCTCCGATGGAAAAATATCCCCGTAGAACTGCTAGTAGGGAATCTCGTCCGCGCGACAAAACCCAACTCGCTGAGAGACGCAATGCTATCCTTGAGCGACGCAAGAAAGCCGAAGATGGGGGAGGAGGAGTTTCTTGGGAGCGGAGCCTCAGGGGAGGTGGAGGGTTTCCTCCGAAACCAGCAGCAAAGAAAGGGCGCCCTCAGCAGCAGGTGTATCAAAGACGACGAACTAACTCTGGTTCTGGAAGGCGACAACAATTTACAGCTGTTGGAGTACCTCCACAACATCCGAGATCGACAAAAGATCTAAATTATCGCCACTCGACACCTGTTACGAGAAGTGAAAGTTACACTGAAGGAGATACTCAGGCTGCTCATCAAGTACAGTCAGGCTTGTCTCCTTTGAATGAGCAACAAGAACCAGAACCAGAACCAGAACAGATATCGTCTCCTCTTCGTGATGCGGGTCTGTCGGAACCTTTTTCAATATCACCTCAAAGATGTTTATCAGAACCTGAAGTTATTCCATATACAGACTCTGTTCCAGCAGCAATACCTTGGCCTTATCCATGGCCTCATAAAAGTGTTGTTAGTAGTGGTAGTCAGGCTACTCATTCTTTACCAAGTACACTGCTTGGTAAACTATCGTATAATAATATTACTCGTGATGGTAAGAACAGTATTAAATATGATGTGACACGACAATCGCATTCACCTGAGAAAATAGTTGAATCTTTTCCACACTTATATAGTAGTGCGACATTGGGAACTGGGTTTTCATCACCAAGCCTATCACCTTGTTATAGAAGTCATGGGAAATCTGAAAGTGTAACTCCTCCAACTCTAAAAGCAGTTCCGAGTGTTTATCGATCAGCGTTGTCGTCATTAAACCCTTCGAAGATGAATATTATAAACAACGTAAACAGTGATCCTGTTAGTGTAAGTACAGCTGCGGTTACAAAGGCGATAAGCTACCCCTCTAAAAGTAATTTATTCACAAGTGGATTATATGGTCCAGGAGTACGACCTGCTAATCCAGAACAAGTTTTAATTCAGCCAGTTGCTTCAATGACAGCAGTGTATCCAGAGAGGTGTAGTGATGTTATGTTAAATCAACAATCAGCTCCTTCTCAGAGTGATATGCGTTCGATTTACAGTCCGCCAACTCCTCCTCCTTCGGAAGATAAAAAAGTCCAAAAATTAATGGACAGAATACAATTGCTGAGATCATACCTTCCTCAACAACCTCGAGTTACTATTAGACAGAATTAATATTTATTATTTTCGTTTATGTACTCTTGTGGCAGTCTTTCAGGTCATCAACTGTCGTTTTTGTGTCATTATCCGAAGAAAAAAAAAAAAAAACGATTTTCTGGAAATTGTTATATTAGTGTTTATAGAGTGGTCAAGATAACACTGTTTTATCATTTAATTTATTACTTCACACACACTAAAAAAAAAAAAAAAAAAAGAGTGAAAGTATTTTTTTTTTTTTTAAGTTTATGTTTAGATTGTTACAAACTTATAGTCTCCCCCCTCCGACATTTTCCCTTTTTTATTTTTTTTTTAAAGTACTCTTTTATTGTTATAGTAGATCACCAACCAACCCCCTTTTTGAGGTATTTTATTAGATTTCTAAAAAACCTTTATAAGGAGAAAAAACTGTTTAGTGGACACTACAATATTTATTTCTTAAAACAGAAAATAATCTCACTATGAGACTCATTCGAACGCAAGCAAGAAACGTTTTCCGAAGATGGTCATCATCAAAAGCTGCAGCAACACCATCCTCAGAACCAATCTTAACAGTAGCTGATTGTGTTTATGGTAACAAACCAATAAAACCACCCGGTAAAGTAATATTTGAAAACAAAGATGGTCATCGAATCGAAGACGGCAGATACAAACAGTTCATAAATTTAATAAAACGTGACGGGATTAGTACATCACGGATATACACTGATGAGATTAGAACGTTTGCCTATGGAACTGATGCTTCATTCTATCGAATGATTCCTAAAGTAGTAGTAAAGGCGAATTCTGAAGACGAAGTTAGAATTATTCTAAGACATGCAAGAAAATGCGAAACACCAGTGACGTTCAGAGCAGCTGGTACATCATTGTCGGGACAGGCAGTCACTGACTCAATTTTAGTAAAAATATCACACACTGGTAAGAACTGGAGATCGTATAAAATATCAGACGACGCCTCGACAATAAAAGTAGGTCCCGGACTGATTGGAGGTGAGGTAAATACCATTCTTCAAAAGTATTGTAAAAAACACAACATAATGCAAAAGAAATTAGGTCCAGACCCAGCATCGATTGACTCCTGTATGATAGGAGGAATCGTAAACAATAACTCATCAGGAATGTGTTGCGGTGTCGCAAAGAATACTTACAACACGATACAAGACCTGGAACTGATTATGGCAGACGGAACTCGTCTCGACACCTCATGTCAAGACTCTGTAAACTCTTTTAAAGTAACACACAGAGATCTACTCTCTGGTATATCTGAGATAAGATCTACAATAAAGGAAAATAAATTATTAAAAGAAACCATAGAACGGAAATTCAAAATAAAATGCACGACCGGATACGCGATAAATGCATTCGTCGACTACGATGATCCACTTCAGATATTAAAACACATCATTATTGGAAGTGAAGGTACTCTTGCCTTCGTTTGTTCAGCAACATACACAACTGTACCTGAGTATCCCCAAAAGGCTTCTGCTTTTCTCATGTTCGACTCCCAGTATGCCGCATGTGAAGTGGCTATAATCTTAAAAACTAAACAAAGTGCTGTATCTGCAGCAGAACTATTTGATCGTGCCTCTCTTAGAGAAGGTGAGAAGAGTGATAAATTTTTAAAGTTAGTTCCCGCTGTTGAAAATTGTGATGAAAGCTGTGCAGGTATTCTCCTCGAAGTCAGAAGTACAACAGAAGCGGAATTGACCTCCGACATTAAACATATTTCTGAAATGTTACTTGAGAATGGAGCAAAAACACTTGATGGGAAAATAACATTTCACACTGAGAAGGAAGACTACGAATCTCTTTGGGATATGAGAAGAGGATTAATACCAAAAGTTGGAGGATCTCGTCGTGTTGGTACTTCTGTTTTAATTGAGGACGTCGCATGTCCAATTGAAAGCCTCGCTGATATGACAATCGACTTACTCGCTATGTTTAAAACTCACGGATATAATGATGCTTGTATCTTTGGTCACGCATTAGATGGTAATCTACATCTACTATTTAGTCAAGGATTCTCAACTCAACAAGAACTTGATCAATACAACAGTATGATGGAATCTCTTGCACAGATAGTAGCAGTTCGTTACAGAGGTTCTCTTAAAGCAGAACATGGAACAGGTAGGAACGTCGCATCATTTGTTGAACTCGAATGGGGATCAGCAGCCTACTCAATGATGTGGGATGTTAAAAGATTATTCGATCCTGAGATGTTACTAAACCCGGGAGTTCTTCTGAACGAGGACTGCAACATTCACAAAAAGAATTTAAAAGTTATGCCAGCAGCAAATACTATCATAGATAGATGTATAGAATGTGGTTTTTGTGAAAGCAACTGTCCTTCAAAAGATATAACGCTAACACCAAGACAAAGGATAACAGTTTACAGGGAAATAGCACGTCTACATGCTTCATCAGACCCTGATGATAAAATAAAGGCATCAGAACTCGTTAAGTCGTACATTGATGTTGCAGAAAAGAGTTGTGCTGCAGACGGAATGTGTGAAGAAAAGTGTCCAGTCTCTATCAACACAGGAGAGCTGATGAAGTATATCAGGGCTTCTGAAATAGAAGAAGGCAGCAAGAGTGAAAAACTGTCTCTTCTGATGGCAAATAACTTCTCGCTAACAGCAGCTTCTATGAGAGCAGTCTTAGCAACTGCTAAGGCAGCAAGTTGTGTACTCGGAAAGAAGAATGTATCAAGACTGAGTCAGTTTGCTACTTCTGTAACAGGTCTTAATGGTGTAATCCCCCAGTACACTCCTTACTTACCAGGACCTGCTAAGAGTATAAAGTTATCTGATGTTACTAACACTGAATCTGATGGTGAAACCCGCGAAGTAATCTTCTTCCCTTCATGTGTTTGTCGTATAATGGATACCAAGACTCCAACTGCAATAACTGAACTTATAAAGAGAGCTGGTTACAGTATAAAGTCATTACCACATACAAACTCAATGTGTTGTGGTATGATGTTCGATAGTAAAGGTTACCAACAAGCAGCTGATGCTTGTGAAGGAAAATTAATCTTACAACTAAAAGAACTATCACAAGACGGTAAGATTCCTATTGTTTGTGAAAACTCACCTTGTGCTAAGCAGTTGAGAGATGCAGGGCGTGTTGTAGGTATTGAGGTGTACGATCCGATTTCGTTTATATATTTAAATCGTAAGAAGTTTCAATGGACTGTTACGAAGGATGCGATTGCTATTCACGTACCTTGTTCTTCAAAGAAATCAAAGAATACAACACTGTTCCAACACCTTGCCTCATTATGTTCAGAAACAGTTGTTGATTCTGGTATACCTTGTTGTGGTACAGCTGGTGATAGAGGATTACGATTCCCAGAACTTCCTGCTTCAGCTATTAACAATCTCGCGGATGACGCTGTTGGCCTGCCATCCTACTCTACGTCAACAACATGTGAAATTGGTTTATCAACGCACACTGGTACTCAGTGGGAACCTTTTATTACGCTTATAGAAGAGTCAACTAGACCTGCTATAAATAGTACATCGTCAGCTTAAAGTTATATTTCATGTTTTTTTTTGTATAGACGCGTGTTGTGTGTGTGAAATCGTGTTTTTTGTGTGAAAATGTTTGTTTTAGCCTATACTTCGATTTCTTTTTTTTTTTTTTTTTTTTTTTTACTGATGTTTCTGTGAAATCGACAGAACAGATGGTCAACGTACCTTCCCATGAAATCATATTCAGAAAGTAGAGCAATGCGACGCCTTTATTCTGAGAATCTGGTTACTTCTGATCCTGCATTTGGATGTGTTTAACAATGTCTTCTTGGAAGTGAAAAAGCCTCTTTAAAGAAGGCTCACATTCCGATGTGCACGTTTCTTTCCACGCATAGCTGAGGAAACCTGGATAGTGAAAACAGTTGTTAACCATTACATAATGTAATCTTATGGTACCTCTCTCTCACTCATGTGTTCGGCTTTTCATTTTTTCGAAAGGATTTCTGTTGAGGCTGCTGTTATCAGTTTTGTGTGGAAAATTGCTTTCGGGTTTCGGAGAATGCCACAGAGAAAGAAAAAAAAATGAAACAACATATAGCTCCCAAACACTTACCATAGACTGCTCCGGTTGCGGTGTTAGATGAAATGTTTTATTTTGTCCTGTTTTTCTGTTTTCTGAGACAAGTCCCTGACTGTCCCTTTCAATTAACTCCATCAAACTTTAAAGGAAGATGGAATGTGTCGAAGAGAGATTGCTTTTAAGGAAATAATAATGTTTGTGAAATGTTAGTTACCTTCATATTTTCCCCTAATTTTTTTTTCAGGACGAGAATTAAAAAAAAAAGAATTAAAAATTATTAGTAGATTGGTGCTCCGTTCCGGGCCTAGCAGCTGCTTGTTGAGGCCAAGGCGATTTTGTACATCTGAACCAAAGCAACAGAAAGGGAGTGTTGTTATTGAGGATAGGGATATCACATTATCGTCTGCAAATAATAAACTTTCAGCACTCGGATCAGAAGACGGTCACGACGGTTCTTCAGTTAGAACTAAGTTTACTACTCTTGAACGTATGTAATATTGTTTTCTATCTTACCGTGAGAGGTTCATCCAATACCAACTAAAACAGAAAAATCTAGTGGTGTCCGCGTAGTCCTAACAGCCAGTCACGAAGGTAAATCGTACCACTCTAATAAACTTCGAATTGAAAAAAAAAGATTAAATAAAATAAACTTTGCTCAGGCAGCTGTCACGGCAGTTATCTCATTCGCAATTGTTTTTGCCGGACAGAAATACTTACAAAGTTATGAAGCAGCAGAGTTGCACAGAATTGGGCTCACCCCAAGAGCAGCCGAAAAACTATTGGCCGAGAGGCGTTAAGATTGATGTCAGGTTTCTCACTGGGAAAATATTTTCGACATACTTGCCGCAAGGATCTTCTCTTTGTGTGCTTTCACATGTAACAATGAAATCTTTGGGGATGACAGAGGTCGAATCATTGCGATTCCGGGACTCGAACTTAACCCAACCCGTCATCACAACCTCGTATGCAAATATAAAATCTCTCTTTTATGCTGCCATTTCAGCTATCGGAGGAAAGGGTGGTTTTGGACAGATTTTAAGAGCGAAGGGAAAGAATTCTACTCAGCAAACGACTAATTTTGATTCTTGCAGAACGCTCAATGGCCCACGTGTAGGTATTCAACGTCAACTGAAAGCAATTGAATTATGGGGAAAAGGTGAGGACAATGCTGATGAACTCACTCGATTAGCTGTTGGATCAATTGCCGCAGCTAAAGCTCATCGGGATTCACGATCAAGGCGAGGGTATGAAACGAAGGAGTTAAGTGCTAAGGAAAAGGCTGAGCTTCGAGAACAGCAAGTTCGTGAAGGATTCGAAGATCAACTTAAAGAAACGTCAAGGAGAGTATCTGGTACCCTAAAGGCTTTATCAGCTGGTTTAAAAAAGAAACACGAACATGGTATTTCATATTGCCTTGAAGGACATCCCTTACAATCTGTATTAGTAGGTTTAGGTAAAAATGAAACCGGATTCGATTGGAATGCATGCGACGAATGCGATGAAATATGCGAACAACAAGTCCACCGCTGCGCTATTTGTGATTTCGACATCTGCTGCGCCTGCAGAGATGCTTTAGTTAAGGAAGCAAGTCAGGTCGATACAGTCCAACCAAAGAAGAAAAAGAAGAAGAAAAGTAGCGCCTTCGATCACGGTCTCTCCGAAGACTCCTCCAACGAGAGTGACGACTAACAAAATTACTTATAATCCAATCTGGTAATAGCAGTCACATATTTTGTGAACCAGCATCAAATTATTGCATTTTTTTTTTTAAAAAAAATTCAAACACTGACAGATACTAGTCTGACGGTGATGTTTTCCGCTTACTGTTACTGTTATTTTTTATTTTCTTTTTGTTTTGTTCTTGGAGTAAGCAACGGATTTTTTCCCCCCTTTCTGTTTTCGAATTCTGGAGAAATTTTTTCTTTTCTTACATACGGATAATCAATCGTGAGCAGAGCCTCGTGAGAGAGAAGACTAACATGTTGATAACTATAAAAATATTAAACTATTCATACACGCAGTCTACTCATATAAAATGGGAATAATTCATAGTTTTCCCGGATATGTAGGAGTCGATTGGAGGACTCTTGCAGATCAAACGGGAACTGATCCTATGCAGTCAGCAACCCTTTGGGGTGATATGTCTACTGATGAGCTATGGGGTAGAAAAAACTTATTTGGTGAAGAAAACAGAATAAGAGGAGAATTACAAAAACAACTTATCCACACAGAGAGGAGAATCGATTGCCGTAACCTCACTGAAAGATTTCTCCGCGACGAGTTATTTGAGCCTTATAAGAATGGTAAGAGAGGAACACCACAGAATCCAATGTTTGTTTACTTCACAACTGATGATTTTACCCGTTGCTGGTACCCATGGTCAAAACCAAAAGTCTTGTACACTTCTGAAGCAGAGTACGCTCGACACGTTTTAAAGATTGCTGAAGAATACGATATCAAACCAGAACAGGTATCTATGTTGTCAGAAAAAAGAAACAACGCGGGACACATTCAGATTGCTCTCGACTTGAACGGTCCGCCAATTTAAGCCTCCGAAATATCCATCTGCGTGGAATTCCCGACAGGAGTACATTCACGACTTTCGAAGGCTTTGACCAGGCGCTGCTTGTTAAGGCGATTCTCGAAAGGTTGTGCAGTTAATTCCTTGACCAGTAAGTAACATTTAGTTTCTCTGATCCTTGAGAGGTAAGAAGACAGACCATCACCAATAAAATAGTTTCTTTATTTTGTTTTAACTGGCGAAGTAGGTTGTCGTTATGCTGTTCATTCTTTTTTCCGACTAAGCTTAAGGAAAGTTATAATAATACGAAGGTAGTTGACTGGTTGGTAGATGAAAAAAAAAAAAAAAACTCGAAAAGGTACAAAAAGACGTGTGGCCACCTCATCATATGGTACGACCATTTCATTGTTTTGATTATTGTTTATTATGAATTTAATTGTATTTTTGTTTACAGCTGCATCACTCATAAACACAGACATCGTTCCTTACCACGCAATTAATGTAGTAAACAATGGTGAGTTGTTTGTTTTTATATAATGAGGACCTGTTACATATTTTTAAAACAATTATTAGCTACACACACGCGATATGTTGAATCCTGTGTCGCAACGAATTGAGAAGATGCTTTACAGGCCATCTGTTGAAGACGATGTTGAAAACATTCCATGCAGACCTGAAAAGTGTTTAACGATGTCTGCAAGTGGTATTTGTGATGATTTATGGAGTCGACTGGAAAAGAAAACTGATCGAAAATATTGGAGAAAATTCGAAAAGAGTATTAACAACATACTCGCTATGAATTATGATAGACTTGGTAATTCAGTTCGATCCTCATTGGAAATTTTACGAATGGGTGAAACGGAAGAAAAGCATCTGAAGCCAACTCTACGTGCGATTGGGAAGAATCTAAAAACACTCTTTGAAGCATCTCAATACGTACCACTTGGGAGGTACAGCTACTGTCACGCTGTTGATTCAGTGTTTGAGTTCGATTACGTCACTGAAGTGATGTGGGACAGGTTAGACAAAACTTACATTGGCGAAACAGAACACTTTCATAGAAACGATTCATCAGTGTCTTCTTGTTTCTCATCTCCACTTGCGTATCATCACAATGCATCTTTTAAAGAGAAACGACGTGATTCTGGAAAAGAATTCGATTGTCTTCAAGAACACATGCGAGTCTATCTCAGGGGTCGTCAAGATATTAAAAAAACTGGTTTCTTTTTGTGGGAAAAGATAAATTGTTTCTTGACGATGATGGCAGTTTCACAACCTGTAGAAACTCCACAAACACTTGATTGTAAGACGAATAAAAACGCAATTTGGGTTCAGCGTAGATCATTAAGAAAAATAGTTGAGAAGTATGGATTTTTTACAACGCTGTTTCAAAATGTCACAATCGCTGAGCCGGCTTTCACGCACGTCTGTACAGTTTACCGCAATGCACCTACAAAAGAGAATAGCAATGCAGAACTTTGTATTACTCTATACAGAAACATAGCGTTTGGCGATCTTGAAGCTGTTTTCCCACATAAAAGAGTGAACCGAAAACCAGTAGATCATCTGTTCTTCATTCCGAATTGTTTGTTTACTTTTTATTGTTTGGTTGGAACTTTTTTGGGATTTTGGTTTAACGATAACGAGATTGAGATGTGGAAAATCTTTTCAACTTTCTGTGTAATGTTGAGGATCCTGAAGAGTTTATACAGCCTTTTTATTAAATACACTGGTCAGAAGAAGAAGAATGCTGAAGATGTGAGAAAATTTGTGGAACGCAAGCAAGCTGCTCAGGATATGCCAGTTGTAAGCGAGTTAGTAGATGAAGCAAAACAACAAGATTTTAAAGTAATTATTCTGACTTATTGGTTTTTGTGGCAGTTAGGTGACTTGGATGAACGTGAGCTCGACGATACGGTAGAAGTTTACCTCAAGAATCACTTACATAATAAGAATATCGACTTTGATCACTTTAGTGGATTAAATCGACTAGAAACACTTGGTCTTGTTACTTTATTACCCAATGGGAAATACCACATTACAAAAACACCAAGGGAGTGGATTTCTGCAAAAAGAATTCCGCATTTTCAAGACCTTCGCGAAGTGTTTACATCTTCAGAAACACCTATCACTCAGCACCAAGAATCTTTTGTTGTCACTCATACTTCTGACAGCCAGTTTACGAGAAATCCGAAGAGACCTGTACGGAAGTAGTTTGCTTTTTGTTTTTTCTTATTATCTTTATCTGACTTTAAAGTCTAAATAAACCAATTATCTACTGGTATACAATGTCATCTCGTTACCTTCCCCTTGCCTCTCTGTTTTGTATTTTTCTTGCGCAACTGGTTGTTGGCTTTTGATCGTTAGCAGCACATGATTTCCAAGATCGTTGTCACTGAAAACAGTGGTCGTGTTCTTGGTGAATACAATCAGTTAGGACATAATGATCCTTTCTATTTTTATTTTTATTGTTTGTGACAAGTTTTCTTTGCTTCTCTAATCTTTTTTTTTGAAGATTGTTATTTTTTCATTCACGCGTTTCCTTTATTAGTCAACTCCAATTTTTTTTATTTTTTTTTTTTTTAAAAAAGTTTTTTTACCTCTAAGAACTTAAACACTCCAAGAGGGAATAGGTTTGACATAATGTTGTAGTATTGGGGACTCACAGGTGGTTAACCGTTCCACCCTGTCGCGTCTATCTAACCGGTACTCAATTGTATGTTGGACTCGCTAACTAAGAGCTGTTTGCATTCGATTGAATTTTCCCGCCCTCTCCCCTTCTTTTGACTGATAACCTTTAATACTAACTAAGAGTTGGTATACTTGTTTTATTAAACTACTCTTGTTTTTCGAGGTTTGGTCCCCTCTACGATAATCAACATACAGTCAAAGTATTTCATCTCCTGTTGTCAAACAAAAAGTCTAACGGGTCAGCTTACGATAACCCGGTTTGTGAAGGACAGTAGACTCTCCTTCTTTACTTCACTTTTAATGTTATGAAAAAAAAAAGAAAAAAAAAATAACATCACCATGGTCGCTGAACTGTTGATCTGATAATATGCAACTGACTACAAAATAAGTTGAAAGTAGCAACGATGGCATGCTGTGTTCAGGATGCCCAGTAGATTATATTGATAAGCTAATGATATATTAACTTATGATGGACTGTACTCCCCTTTTTAACTTTATTTAATCACCATGGTCACTGTACCGTTGGCTGATGTTAACCTCCTTGGCTTCTCTCAGATAGTGGTTTTTTTTTTTTTTCTGGCAACAAAAAAAGTAAGTACTGTCGGCTTCTGATAACCTGAAGCAAAAAAAAAAAAAAAAAATAACACTTGAGAGTTAAATAATCTCCTGTAAACTCCCCTCCCTGTTATCATTCCGTGACAGTTATACTTGTATTGTACATATTGAGAGAATGGTGAACTTATTTTTGTACTGTGATCGTCATCATCTCTCTCTCTCTCTCTCTCTCCCTCATCGATTATTCTGCATAGTGTGTAATCTTAAATCCAAAGAGGTATTTCTTATCCCATTGTTGTTTGAAAACCCTCGCCACGATGTGTTTGATCAGCACGCCATTCTTTTCTCACTGTAAAAATTTAAGGGGAAGAAAAAAAAAAAATGAATAAAGAAGTTTTCGTCGTACAAGACGAAATTTTCTTTTTTTTATAAAAAACCTTTTCCATTATTTTTGCCGTAGTTTTTTTTGCCTTTTTTTTGTAAAAAGACAGCAGCCTTTTTACATACTTTCTTGATCTTATTTTCCTTTTTTTTGTTTTTTTTTTTTGTTTTTGTTTTGTTTTTTCTTCGGTTTACAGTAAGTACTGCGGGTTGTGTTTTCAACGTCTTAAACAACAGGACGTTATGTACGATACCTGTTGTTGTGGATGTGAACTACCTTTCAGAAAACGAACATTGTGAGGCAGAATTATGGTTTTTTTTTTTTTTTGTTTTTTTTGGTACTCTTGCTGCGCATCTCTCTCTTTGGTAATAAGACCACGTAATTTTAAAAGTTATGTACCAGAGCCTGTGTGTAATATTATGTACGATATGTATTGGATGTTGCACAGACAGTTAGAAAGAAAACAAATCTTTCCCTCCAGTCGGTTTTTAAGTTTATTCAAAATTAACTTGACCTCCTTTGACGACAACAAGTCGAACAGGACTTGTTGTTGTTATGGATGTGAACCACCTTTCCAGAATGAAACGAAACGTTTTTTATTTTGTTTTGCTGCGTATCTCTCTCCTCAATCAGACGCAGTAGAAAGCTTGCAATGGCATGCTGTGTTCAGACCTGAGCTGTACCATAACAATCTGGGTCTACTAACGTTGCTGCTGCTTCGTAGCTCTATAGAGTTTACCCAATACTCTTAAGTTTATTAGTGATAAGTACAGTTATTGACATCATAGACAATAACTGTTGCACAAAAAAAAAAAAAAAAATCTATTACGAACGAATACGTTAACCTACCCCTTGGTTATGGCCATCGTGTCTCATGTAAAAAAGAAACGCTACCATCCGATCGTATGCACCCCTCTATCTGTACCAACTGGTTGTGAAATATTCTGAAAAACGATTGCAAAAAATGGGAATTGTATTTATGTTATTTCAGTGCAGGATTTAGTGAGATAAGGTATTTTTGGGAAAAAAGAAAAAAAAAAGGATGAAAAGGATGGGGGAGAATCATGAAGAAGAAATCACAACTACGTGTTCTACTTCTGTTTGTGTCGAAGTCTTTTTTTAAAAATTAATTGCACTGACAGGATCAGCCTCCCATGCCTGACAAGGGATCGCTGTGTTTCTATCCGTCAATCTCACAAATATGGAGTTTGGCTAAAGTTGTGGATATTCAAAATGAAGGAGACACGTGCTCAATAGTTGACTGCCGTACTGGTGAGACGATGAACTTCATGTCAGGTGAGCTGGTTTGTGTGTCAGCAGAAAGTGAACGCAGCCTGCGACCAAAAGCAGATTTAATGGACTTAGAAATACTACATGAAGCAGGGATACTCCATTGGCTTAGAAAGAGAGTTATTGATGAGAGAAAACCTTCTACGAGACTTGGTCGAATTGCTTTAAACTTCAAATCAGATATCGATCCTCGAACTCAACTACCGTTAGAAGCATACTGGAGAGGTCTTAGTGGAGAAGGTGATCAACTTATCCCATTGTTAGGAACTGCTGGGTCTGATAAAATATCATTCACATCTTCTTGTATTAGAGGACTCTTAAAATGTGGAAGCGTCACAAAAACATTTTCAGACCAACTCCAGGCTGCTGCATCTCTTCTTCATACTTTCGGATCAGCTCTGACAACTAGCGGTGAACAGTTGCCTTGTTTTTCAGCAACTTGGTCATTTTCTTATTCAAAAAGTGGTCAGTTATCATCAGCACATGTTACCTGCGCAGCACTAGAAGCCTCACGAATACTATCCGGAACTGAATCAGAGAGAATGCTAAACCCACTTTATATGTTAGTCGCATCTAACGATGCTAGTAAGTATCTTGCTTCTACAGGCAACGATCATGTTGAGGAGTTCTTAGACCCAGAGATGGATGCCGCTGACTATACTAATTGTGTGTCATTAATGAACACACTTGAAATGGATGAAAAGACTAAAGATGGTATTTGGAGAGCTGTGTCAGCTGCTATTCATTTTTCAACTATTGAAATTACATCAAATAAAGTAAGCCATTCCTCTACAGCAATACTTCGATTAGCATCAGGGCTTATTGGTATTGATCCTTTCACTGTTGACAGTCTTCTAGCAAATTCAGATCAGGCAGCAGTCCTCCGAGATTGCATTGCCTGCGCAATATACGAATCGTTATTCAATTACATCGTCAGTATCGTTAATTCAAAAATAACATCTGAAAGTCCGAATGACCTTCCTTTGTTTACGATTTCAATTATTAATGTTGGAGGGCAACATGAGTTCTCTGGTACAGGATTCGGTGTCGAAGAACTCTTTAGACATTCTATTTGTGAAATGCTTGAGGGTAGATATCGATCTGATGTTATAACAAAACCTAGATTAGAAAGTACCTTAGAACTCAACAATGCGGAGGCCTATGTTGGTTTACCTCGTCCACCTGGACCAGTATCTGAACAAGTGCTAGCAGTGTTGTTTAATAGTGAAAGAGGGCTTTTTACAAAGGCGAACCATTCGTATGACTTTGAACTGCATGCTAATATAACAAAACTAACAAGTCCGTTGGTATACGCGACAGCACCTGACAATAACAACGAATTACCGATTGTGGTTCATCATACATTCGGAGCTGTCAAGTATGATATCACGGGTTGTCATCATCAGTTTAATAGTTTACATGATGATGTCTTATCAGTTTTTGAATCAGCAACCTTACCATGTTTAAAATTCTCTAACAAAGCATCAGGATTTCAAAAGCTAACTAAATACCTTAAGAAGACAGCAGCTTTATTCAACAACGTACAATCATCTTCAATCGCATGGACGCGATGTCTTTCAGCAGGTGCTGGAGGAGTTTGGTCAGGAGCATCTGTCATTGAACAACTTCGGTACTTTGGTGTGATGTATATTTTACATTCAGCTAGAGGTTCTCACGATTTATCACTATCAAAATCAGCTTTTAAAAAGAAGTTTTCACTCATAGAAAATGATCCCACTCACACTGTTTCTCGAGATGTCTTGAATGCAACTGCTTCTGCCAAGGTTGGTATTTCTAGGGTGTTTCTTCGTTCATCGGAGTGTAAAAAAATGAACCACTCCGTGATAACCGTAACCACTAATGTACTGGAGGCATTCATTAGATCTTACTTAGCTGTTTCAAAGTGCAAAGCACGGACACTACCTAAAGGTGTTACTGTTAAGAGTATTATGATTGAACTTCGATCAGTTGCAAGAACTGAAGTTAGTAAGAGAGAATTATTAAGACGACAAGAGTCGACTGCTAGATCAAAACTGACTTCAGTAGAAGGTAAGAGAAAAGGTTCGTTATTTGAAATGAATAAACATTCGTTGTCAATGGCACAGGCAGCTTTTCTTAATTCACTTCAAGAAGCTGAAGGGAAAAAGAGAATGATGCTTGAAACTAATTACATCAGATCACTGAAGACTATTCGAGATCAACACTTCCAAGAGTATCGTGAAGTCCGTAGGAATGAACCGTCAGAATCGATATGCTCTTCCAGCTCTTTTGAAGTAACTTACGATAAGCTAGCTACTAAAGTATCACAGCGACTGTTTCAACACAACAACAGTATCAACAACATGACCAAGACTACGTATGATTAAATATAATTATGTTTCTTTCGTACCATTTATTCCAAAACAAACAACACAAAACAGTATCTTGAATGCTTCCTCAATTGCAAGACAACGCGTAGAAACTTTTGATAAGAAGCGACAGCTTACTTTTGAAAAAAGACTGACAGAAGAAAAGCGAAAAAGAGAATTAGAAATGAGGCGGATAGAAAAAGAAGATCGTGCGAAGGAGACCAAGAGAATGTTATTGGAGGCGAGGCAAAAAGGTTTTGAAGATAAGAAATCGAAGGATGATAGAGACCGACAAAGGAGAGAGCGAGTCGCAGAAAGAGACAAAACGATTCAAGAAAATAAACGAGAAGAATGGGAATGGGAGTCCGTAGAGCGCTCACTCATGAAGCAAGTCGAAGATAAATTAGATACCGAACGCAGACACATGCAAGAAAAGGTATCCCACGAACTTCAACTTCGAAAGGAACACGACGAGGCCACACTCATCAAAATGCGTCAACGCGCTGAACTCAAGAAACTTCGTCAGGAAAAGTCTCTGGACGGCGAACGCAAACGTCAGGACGATGCACTTCGCAAGGCTAAAAACATCGAATGGAGGACTCAACAAGAAGCTCATGAGACTGCTAAAAAGAAGGCTGAGTCGGAAAAGCGTCGCCGCACTTCCGAATGGGAAAAGAAGCGGACGGCCAAGCAGGCACTCAATACTCTCGCTACTACAGATATTAAAAAGTTCCCTAAAGAAAGTATACCTGAACCATCAATATCTCCTTTAAGAGGAGCTCGTACAGCTGAAGGTGAATGGGTTCCACTGTCTCAAAGGCTTATGTTGGAACCAGTTCTTCCAGAGCATATACTAGAACCAAGAATACTTGGTTCCATTATACATGAACGTGATAGTAGTGAAGCATAAACTCATCACACGATATCTTCTCGGAGTGAACATTGCCTCAAATCTGTTGTATTATTTGCTTCTGGATTATGTCATCAGTTTTGTTACTTCTGACTTAGCACATTGCTGTAGATTATCTGATACAAGCTCTGTTTCCGTTTTTTTTTTCTTCTTTTTATACAATTATTTTAGATTGCCTGCAACAAATCCTGTATTTTAATGTTCATCTTTTGCTGTTCTTTTTTTCTTTTTTCTTTTTATGTAATTTTCTTCTTAAGGACGCTACTGTTTATTTATAAACATCACAATTAAATTAATTCTTTTGTTTGTTCAGTTGCTGTAATAATATGCACTCGCCAGAGCTTTATCTAAGACGGGAACTTCCACTGTTGAGTCGTACTTCACATGTGACAGGTAGAGCGCCAATACCACCTGAAGGAACGCCTTCACGAAGACACACGAACGAGACTTCTTATGATAGTAAATCAACTAGAATCTTGTTGGAGGAACGATTAGCTAGAGAGAGATTGAGACAAGACATTGCATCGTATTCTCCATTACAAGTTTTTAGAGAATGTCTACAGGTGATATCAAGAAACACTGATAGGTACGGTTCCTTGTGGAGTCTACTAGAAGATGAAAGGACCAGAATGCTTCAAGAACATATTGATAATGGACAACCTCTCCGAAGTCACAGTTCTGTTAAAAAACAACCTCCACAACTATGGAATAACTTAACAGAAACACACTTCGCACATCAACGTGATGTTAGTGTAAAGCGACATCAACGAGTACTAAAAGAAGAGCTTTCTGAAGTAAAGAGAGAACTATCTTCTAGTGTTCAAGAGTCTTCAAGACTACAACAAGTAACTGAAGATCAAGATGAACGTATCCAACGTCTTCAACAAGAGATAGAAGATGTAAAAGCTCAACACAGAGAACTGACTTTAGAAACAACTCGAGTCAAATCAGAATTAGTGAAAGCGACAGAAAAGAATATCCAACTTCAATCTATAAATGACGCCTATGCTGAAGCTGATGAAAGAAAAATTGGTGAGCGACACATGAAGCTTCTCGATGAAATAGAGAGACTTCGGGAAGCTGAAATCGAAGGAGGAAACGTTATCGATCAGTTAGAGGCATTAAAAAAACAACATCGAGAAGAATTGGAGAAAGGAGAGAAATCTCGGATTGCACTCGAGCAAAAACTCGACGACAATAAAATATTACTAAAGCGAGTGGACGCCGAGTACAAAACAGTCTCAGCACAGCTGCAACTTATGCAGATGGCTGGGGGGGGACAACTCTCCCAAACAGATAACCCTGATGATGACACCTGGGTAGATAGTTTTATTGGAAAGGGTAATGGTCTTCATTTACCTAAATACCTTCGCTGGCACGGAAAATTAAAAAATCGAAAAATCAAAAAGGGAGAACTAGAACGCATAATTGGAGACGTTTGGAAAGAGAAACTCCATTACGAAATCAACCATGGCGTCACTTCTTTATCTACCTTTTTTGGAGTGTATATGGAGCAGTTGGTACCGTGTGATCCACAACGGAGATCAGAAAAAGCTTATTCTCTCATCTATTCTGCAGAACGATACAAGGCAGACGCCGATTGTGAGCTTTTCCTTGCCATCCTTCGCGAAGAAGTCCCTGAAGAAGTATGGCTTGATCAGCTACAGTTACTATCAGAACTTCGTGCAGCCTTTGAGGAAAGGGACATCGAGCTAAACGACTCTGCGACAGGATACCTGACACACGCTGATATTAAAGGTACGTGATTGATTATTATATATTTATAGCAGAACACCTCTCCATTTGTGTTTTGAATCCATTGCTTCCTGCACAGAATGTTGGACCTTTCTACCTTGAAAAACCCTCTGCATACAAGTGGGGTGTGTAACCTGTCAAAAACATTAATCATAAACAGAAATCATAAGCGGGGGTACCATATCTATGCTGACATCATGGAGATATCAAGCTCTGTGTGAATCGTTAAAGAGAGATTGTGTGACTGATGAGGTTCCTTACTTAACATTGTTTGCGTCTGATAAACATGGTAATCAAGGTGAATTCGTCGAGGAATTAAGAGATCAACATTTACATGCTGTTCAAGCTTATATTGCTGATATTTGTGAGTCTGTTCATGAGCTTGCTGTTGATGAGTTCGTGACGTGGGATCATATTAGAAGTGCGTGGCTACGAATTGATCCTTCAATAGAGCCGATACTTGACAAGACACTCGCAGCAGTTGCAAAAATAACCCGATACCCTCCTCCTGGGGAAATGGAAGATTTGCAAATACCATTCGCTGATTTTCAAAATGTATTTGCTCGTCTCTTTGTTAAGCGACAAGGACCTGATCCAACAGGAGGTGAAAACAAATGGAACCCCGCTCTTGATATTGGGATGGAAACAGAATCAGAAGGGTCTGATGATGAATTAGAAAAAGAAACAGACGACCCGATCATCTTATTACCGACAGCGACATCTCAACCGTCAGCAAAGAGAAAATCAAAACTAACAAAAAAGAGAGGAATGAGTAGCAGCAAATTCAACAAAGCACCTAAACAACCTTCAGTATTGACTTCTCTTAAGCCACGAACCTCAAGTATACATTCATGATGTTTTTTTTGTTTTTTTCAAAGAATTGCTGATTTAAGCAAGTAATTCGTAGGTGAAACCTACTCTCTGCCGTATTACATTATACCCTGGTTTTGGTTTCCCAGGGCTCACGATTAATTTGTAATTGAATAACTCGATTCCGTACTGCACTGAATGACAACACGGAAAAAGAGATGTGTATGCAGCTAAGTTAGAAACATTTATTGTTAATAGTTAATTGCAGAGTGTATGACTACACTAACATTACCTTTAGTCACTGTATCTAAAACTAATGTTAAATTATCGTTGTGTTATTTATGATACAATACATTTGTATTTTATGTGGTTAATCCCCCGTGCGGGTTAATCCCCCGATATGTCACTTAGTTTATTCTTCGTGAGCATCGAATAATTGCTTTTTGTTATTTTTTTACGGAAAAGGTATTTAGCGAAGACGAAAACACGCTCTGTTGTTGTTTCTTTTTTTTAAAACAAGCGATTCACTTCAGCTTTCTGGTGCCTGTTTTAGTCGTAGTTGTGACATTACCATGTGACGAAGTGTTGTAAAACAACAACTCATCCAATTTATTATTGTTTGTTATTTAATCTCTTTATTATTTACACTTGTCATGTATCTGATTATCTTGTACTGTACTTCATATTTACTTGATGATCTATGAGTGAAGTGATGGGTCCGAATGTTTTTATTATTATTCTCATAGGAAGTTAAAATATTTAAATGTCACTCGTCGAGGATCATCTTCATGAGAACCAGTTAGACTGCGGGAATGAAGACTTTCAAAGAAAAGTTTACAACACGAGACACGTTGATGATGATCGAATCCAGAGAGCGATGGAGAACATTGAAAGGGAATTGAAGAAGGCTAAGATGCAGGGAGAAGAGGCGAAGAAAATTTTGCAAGAGTGCAACGAAATATCGACACCTCCCAGAACTGAAAGACATCATCAACGAGAACAACAAATATCAGAAGGACGAGAAGAAGAACCCACATACGTTTCGTCACTGTTTCGCTTGAGTCCTGTCCATGGAGGCGGGAACTTCGCAGCTTCTGACAGTCCAAACAGACCTGAAACACCTCAAGTTCGATACTCGCCGGAGGCGCAACATTCACATGTATCCCCCCGTGAGAGCCCCGCTGCCTTTTCACCATCACAGCTTTCGCGTGTCTCACCCCGTGAAGGTCCAACCGTTTATAGACAAACAAGTGATGGAAAGCACGAGCGCTACTTTCCCATCGGAACTAAAAAAAGAGAATTAGTGCTTCCCCCACCACCACCACCACCACAACCTATTAGGTCCTGGGAGACTCCTTCACCGACATCAGCAGGTCAACGGACTCCACCAACTGCTGTTGAAAGTGCAAAGCCGGCACCAAAGAAGGTAGCGCCGTTACTTGGAAAGGTAAAGCACCCGATAAATAGTACTTATCAAAATGTAGAGCCAAGATATCTTCTTCCATCGATGTCGAAACCGAAAGCTGTTGGAACTGGAACACCACTTCCTCAGAGACATGCTGACTTCTTGTCACTACATTCGAGACTTAATCAAGTAAATGGATATGACAGAGCACAGCCTCGTTATCAAGAACCGAAAGTGGTAACCCCGCCAACTGAGGAGTTGGAGATTCCAAAGAAGAGAAAAGATAAATTTTTAAAAGAGCACAAAGTATTAAAATCTAAACTTGGATATGATAAGATACAATCTCGACTACTTGATGGTGTCTACGGAATTACAAGAAGTAGCAGCTGTCCAAGATCACGAAGTGTTCGCTCTAGCAGATCTAACACACCAGTGTCACAACAGTTATCGCGTAGCGGTAGTTACAAGAAACGCAGCTCTTCAGTTGTTCAATCACCTTTAACTGCTCGACCAAATACATCTCTCGTTTCACTTGATGAAGTTGTATCCTTCACCAATGCATCAGAAACTTCCTTTAGAGGTGGAGGAGGATCTCTCGTTGAAGATCTTCTGCGACAGGCATCTAAAAAGGAGCGTCTTGGTAGATTTTCTGATGCCGAAAAACTCCATTTTACCGTCCTCCGCACCCGACAAGAGAAGTTTGGAGAGAGCACTGAATCGGTTTGTACTTTTTTATTATTATTTCATACCTCCCTGTAGTACTTTCCTTGAACTTCACATGACATCAAACTAAAACAGCTAATCTGGTCGTTTATGGGTCTGGGAATGCTATCATCGGCAGCACGTAACTGGGTTGGGGCTAAGATCCACTATAAGGAAGTTGTTCACAGTGGACTAAGATTAGGTATTAGTGGTGAAGTACTTCAGGATGCTAAACAAGGTCTTGGGATTGCTCTCTTTAAAAGTGAATCATATCACGAGAGTGTCGTAATATTTGAAAACTTATTATCAGAAATGAGTGAACAGTTTACTCCATCAAGCTTGTCTGTTTGTAAAGTACGATCATTACTTTCGGAAGCTTTATTCAAAGGAGGTCGTGAAAGTGAAGCAGCTGAACTAATTAAGTTAAACGACGCGATGGGATACTCTGGCTCACCAAAGCCACCAAGAAGAAAGAGTATCAGTTTCTAAGAGAAGTGTAACAATGTACCTTCTTTATTGTTATTACTGTTGTGAGGTTTTATTATATTTCCTGTTCTCCCTGCCTTTCACAGTTCATTTTTTTTGTGTTTTGTATTTTTTTATTTTTTGCTTTTTGAAATTGCCCGGACAGGTAGAAAGAAGCAGAAAATCTTTTTTATGCCTGCCGCAAGGTTTGGTTATTACGAAAGCGGTACGTCTCCTGACCGAAAGGTTGACTCTTGTGTAGACTTTCTGTTTTCTTCGTTCTGTTGCTAAAAAGCTAATTCACTCCGAGATGTACACATCGGATGTTTCTTCTCCGTTTTGATTGGAGGTGATCACTATCGTATCTCTGTTCACTCTATAGAGAGAGAGAGGGAATGAAATGGTATTAGTGTTTTCTCGGTACTCTAATTAATGTGTTCTACCTGAGTGAAGTAAATGTCTTCATAATATTTAGTATCGAATCTTACTGGTCCCTCTCTTAGAATTCTGTTTATGTTTATTGTTTTGTATTGCCTTGTTTTTCCCCCTTTTTTTTTTTGTACTGACGTAGTCGGAAGAAACTATTCAGATTGAAAGCCGTAATTTCTTTTGTGATTTATTTTCTCCCGTGCGACAGGATTCTGTCTGCATGCAACGAAATATAAGGCTAATCTGAATGGTTTTTTTTTTTTTTGCTACTTTTCATATTTTATTATTTTGGTTCATTACTTTAGGATCGTGCCGTGTCAAATTGTCAGGGAGAATTCTGAGGAACAGAAAACTATTGTCACTACTGTACCTTGTCAAGCTATTTTGATTTTTTGTGTGATTGTCTTTTTCTTGTATACCAAACTAATAATTCCCATCACAGGTGATTGTATAAGAACACCAACAGTAGTTGGGTGGTAACTCAATTTAAAAACAATGCCTGGATACTCACCAGGACCAGATGATACAACAATGCCTTCAACGGTTGATATTCCGAAACCAATTAACATAAATCACTTCGGAGGACTAATACAGAAAAACTTTGGTAAAGGAGGAACGTTATTTCAGCTTGCGAATGTAGAAAAAGTGACAGGTTCTGGAGGGACAAAAATTTACGAACGATTGATTTTGTTAAAGGCATCGTATTTGATCGTTGCACTGAAAAATGGAAAAATATCACGAGTAGTCAAGCATTGGAGTATAGAGAAAGCATCATACAGACCTTTAGCTAATGGCGTTGAGTTTATTTTATCAATCACAGGTGAGTCAACGTTAGTGTTTAGAGACACATCAGAAGACCCTTGGCGTGTGTTAGAAATCCTTAATAAATGTCGCTTTTATTTAGCGACCCCTCCGGGTCCACTTCCCATTTGCCTACTTAAGAGTAGTGAAGATGCGAAACAGTTGTATGACTTTAAGAAAAGAAAGAGCCAAGATCCAAAAGGGTACTTAAAAGCAATGAAAAGTGGAACCAACCTAGAAGAGCTCAGAGCCAGGACTAGAGCCCAGCGAGAGGGATTTCAAATAAATTCTAAAAAACCAGATATAACAATAGAATTGCCAAACAAGGGTAACTCTCCAGGTCTCGTTATCTCACCAGACCTAACTATTCTTCGCATAAGCAGCAATTCGCCTGCTGAAAAGGCATCAGCCGGGAGATTCGTTGGAGGGAAAATAACTCATGTTAACGGTAAGGCAATTACGGCATTGGCAGAATACTCAAACAATACGAGAGAATTAGTTTCTATACCACTTTGTATAACGTTACCTCCATTAGAGAAACACTCACCGACTGATGGTGAAGAAACCATAACTATTACGAAACAGCCTGCTGATGAGATTGGGATATCAATAAGTGAAGACATGGCTCTCTCTAGTGTTACTCCTGATATGGCTGCCGACAGTTCTGGAGCCTCTCCATTCACTGAACGAAAAATAATAGCAATTAACGACTACAATGTTAATAATAAAGATGATATGAGCAGGTTTAAGAACGAGGTGTCTATAAAACTGACATTCGCACCAAAGGAAACAACTCCTGAAGAGACTGAACCAACTGAAGATCAAACTGAAAAACCTAAACTCATTGGCAGTGACCCTCTTAAAACAACAGAAGTTCAGGAAGTCAAGGCGTCAAATATTCAAGAGATTGTAGTCAAGGAATGTAAAGTAGAAGATGAACCTTCCTTGAATGTCTTACCTGAAGAAGATGTTGTTGTTGGTTCTAGTGACAAGTTGACTTGTTGTCCACACATTGAATTAGGTCTTGAAGAAGTTAATAATATCCAAGACTCAATCTCGAGTGGAGGTCTACAACCACATACTTCTCAACAACAGAGTTCTCCTATTGTTGAACAACATCCCGTTAGTTCACTCAGGAGGATGCCATACGTGGAATCGAACCGTGGCATAAACTCACCATTCCAGCAATCACCCGCTGAAAGTCCAACGAGTGTTCATTTTGCTGATCCACAATATGAAAGAAAACACACCTATGAATCAAATGCAAACTATGATGAAATACAAGAAGCTACCTTAACAAATCATAATATCACAACAGCTGTACAGGATGATGCATTGCAAGATTTGGCACAAAGAAATCAACAAACTGAGAGAGCACTAATGGCAACTTTAGACCAAATTCGTGCATCTGAGTCTGATGAAGAACAATGTCTAAATGAACTTTCTATTATTCCACTTCTTCCTCCGGAGTTGACCAAACCAGGAAGACCCGCCTCCTTCCGAACATATCGTCCAATGACTATAAAAGAGCGACGTGTTGCTAGGTTACAACAACAGTCAGTTTAACATATTGAGTGAGAGTACTGTTGAGACACTACAGGTGAAGACTGATAAGATCACTACTGCCTGTTTGGTAGCTCGACAAGCTCTCTCTCTCTCATTTATTATAATTAATTGTAAGTAGTTATTTTGTATTTTTTCTTTTCTTTCGCGGATTCAATTCCTCTGTTATCCTACACAGATTTAATATTCTAGGGTTCTTGCCTTTGTTTGCTGTGTTGTGTTATCGTTCATTTCACTTGTGTAGTGGATTACCCAAGTCTACTCTACACGAAATGTTTTATAAGGCTATCTGTCTTTAGTTCTTTATTTTATTGTATTACTTGTACTGTTGTTCTGGTTCGTGATTTAGTTCGTTTTCCTTTCAGTGATGGATGTGGTTGATGGTCTATTTTAGTCTCTCAGGTTTGGGGGGGAGGAGGGGAAAAAAAAATATGAAGTGGTTGTTACAGTTATTAATTCCTTTTTAGTATATTTATCGATATCGGTCACAGTAGCATTCAATTGTTATTCATCACTCAGTACCTTAAGATGGTCACCGAGCGCCCATTGCTCGAGCGGACCCAATCACGCGATTGGACAAACCAAACAAACGCGATCTTAAATGAGGCTAAGGCTAGCAGAAACACATCAAAAAACCTACGCGGCAGCGCCGTAGCAACTCGCAAAGCTGTTGAAAAGCAAACAAAAGAAAAACAAGCAACTGTAGATGAGGCGCTTCGAAGGAAAGTAGCAGACACGACATGCTTAAAAAACAAGTTGGAAAAAAGGATGGCAAGCTTGCAAGCAGAAATAGATAAAATAACAAGCATCAGGGATAAGGGAGAACACATGGCGAATTCACTGATAAAGCCGATGAAAAAAACTGAAAATCGCGTACACATGCGAGAGAAACGTCCCCAACGCGAAAAGCTTTTCGACAAAGTAGACCGCGCCCTCGCTCACGAACTCGATGAGTTGAAGAAAGCCCACGCGACACTAGACGACTTAGTAAAGACAGCAACTGAGCATATTCAAATTATGATTTCATGCCGACAAAATATGAAATTAGATCATCACGATAAAACTCATAGTTTAAAACTTGATATGGAATGTTTAGACTTACCTTCTAGACCTCCAACAACCCCGAACCCGAATGAAACAAATCTGTTTACAGTCGCTGCAGGTAAAGGTCGTTTAGACAAGGGAGCTGCACCACAGAAAAGTACAACTCTTCCTAACCTCTGGAGACAGAATACTGAGCGTGCAGTTAATGATGCTTGTCGACTGGAACATGAAAGTTGTGATTTGAGGAAGAAAATTGTCAACACAATGCATCAAATAGAAGAAATTAAATACGTGACTCACAGTCAAGTTCAAGATGCGTTAGGAAGTAAGGTAAAGTTGACGGCATTGCTGCAGTCGAAATTGAGTCAAAATCTATTAGACGTTAATACTGAATTAGAAAATTTAAAAGATCAAAGAGCAACCATAACACGAACATTACAAGCGAAAGAGATCCCCCTTCGGATTGTAAAGGATCGCTTGGCAATACGACGAACCCGACCAGCTCGTGAAACAGTACGCGACAGCGTTGAAGAAGCACTTGAGGATGAGCTTGGTCGTCTAACTGACGCTATTCAGAAATTAAATCACAAACTACAATGCATCGATGCTGAACACGACAGACTTATTCAAGCTCAGAGAACTATTGGTCAGGACATTAAAGATAAAAACTCATCTCTTAATATCGATAAACGATGTCTCGAAATTGATCAATCAAGTAGTCAATGCACCCTCGCATCGGGTAGGTCAACGGGAAGCATTAAAACACCTCGTCAGGTTTGTATTTTACTTGTTATGTAAATCGATTATCCACCCGCCAATAAGTCATGCCCATCAGCACAAAAAAAAAACAGATGCAAAGACAAGCCCGTGCAGAAGAATTCCGGTCTGGGAAAACAACCATCCCTCGACCTCCCGGAGGAGGAAGCATATCAAGTAGAATGCCGAGACCAAATGGTAGGATCTGAAGCAACACGTGGAATGCTATTGTTGATATCAAAATGTTTGCAAGTTGAAGTAAAAATGAAAATTACTGATTTCGCATATCGTCCGGTTTTCCTTTTTTTAATATTATTATTCGACTGCACTAGTCGGGTGGTCTATTTCACTGCTTGCCGTCCTTCACTTCTCATTGTATCCAGCTTTCCATTCCTCTCTTCTTACGCAGTGATATGCAAGTTCTGGTTTTCTTTTCAGCAAACTAAAATAGAATTGCTCTCACGGTATGTTTGTATAAGCTGTCGGTTTTTATGATAGCATTTAATCACTCAATTTCTCTTTATTTTAAAAAAACCTGCTGTGGAAAGGCATCTACGCAGCAGCTTAATCAAGGCGGTACGTGTATGATGAAACTCCCTCCCTAAAATGATATTTCGGCTCTTATTCCAAAACAAGAGCACCGAGCAACTGTTAAGAAGCTCTTTCAGGATTACACTGCAAGCCTTCGGCCTATTTTTTTTTTGAGATCCTTATTTTACAATAATGGTACGCAAAAAAAAAAAAAAAAAAAAAAAAGGTACTTATAAACTAAACAAGTTGAAACACGAGTATTATTCTATTTCCTGTTACAAAAAAGATTAAAATATCGAAAATGATGACAGAAAGAAGACCCTAATCTGAAACTATTTCATATTCTAACAAAACTTCATATATTTCTATAGTTGTATTATTTCAACACAAATGGACGTCGTAGAGAAAACGTTTAATAATTGCAAAGGCAGCAAACTTAAAGAACACAAAAAGAAGTCAACTGACGACCTTCCGAAATGGTTATCTGCTGCTTTGAAGAGAGCGAATGGTAACAACCAAGACGGTGTAATAATACGAAAAGGAGAAGAACACTTATATTTGGAATCGGCGTTCATGACAGGAGTTCCTTTCGATAGTGTTTACACGGAGATGATCTTGCGACAGTTATCAAGTTTATTCTTGAACGAGTATTGTCTATTTTTGAGAAATTACTGTGCAGTTAAATCAATACGAAGGGCAGCAACATTTGTGATAATGCCGCTCTCCTTAGATAGGATATCAGGGGGTATTGATTCTGTAGCGAAATGTCATAAACTTGGACTACTAGCCACTGCTTCACTGTCATTTTTATCAAAACAAAAAGAGAAGGGAATTTGCCAAGTTCCTTTGATCCTTGGTCGTCATATTGACTCGTCACTTCTAAGCAACGTATTCAAAAAGAATACATTTGAAAATTATGAACGAATTGTCCAGGCAGAGAGACAGCTGATGATCAAATTCATAGTATCAGCCCATGAGAGTAATTCAAAAATCGGAGGTTGTCACAACGGGATGAATGTTGACGAGTTTAGTGATCGATTTATTGATACAGTCGATGGTGTTATATCGAAAAGTACTCCATTTATGATTTCATTTCACGTCTGTCGCTGTGCTGATATCACTGAAGTTGATTTCACAAAATCTGAATCACTATCATCAGCAGTATTACTGCACACTTTCATCGGACAGTTTTACACTCGAATGACATCAGCTGGATACAATATAATTGTTGAGGGATATCAGGGATTCTTTGCTTACTTAATTAGTCATAAGGCAGCTGTCTGTACCGTTAACGGGATAACATTGTCTCACAATAAATCGATGATTAGAATATCAAGTGATGGAGTGGTGTTGCCCTCAACTGTTTATGTAATAAACCAGAATAAGGAATATATTGCCGTCTCTTGAGGTGATATTCTCTGTTTTTCAAAATTCCTTTCTAACCCTTCTCATCTGACGCTGTGAACGCTTTCGATAGGACGCTAACAACTATCCCTAATGTCCTGTTGCAGCTGTCTGTAGTTATTATCTGATGGTCAGTTTCGTGAAGCAGATATTCCTCCCCCAACACAACAGGTAAACACCATAGTAACGATGAGTGAATAAAGGCAAGAAGTATATGGATTACTCTCGAAACCTAAATAGTTACTCAAAAAAGCTAAGTTAAGCATCACCATAATCATTCTGTCATGAGTGTTTTATGTTTTCACCTTTATCTAAAAACAGTAAGGTACACTAATAAATAACAAAACAATCCCAAAATGAAATTATTTCTGTTAGCTTCTCTGTTAGGAGTCGCATCATCCATTCCGACTAACATGACTTTAAAGTTGTTGGATGATAAAGAAGCAGTTTGTGATCAAGGACAACAGGCTGGTTATTATTATTACAATTCAAATGATCCACAGCACGTTAATGACTTTATGATTATTGTTAGTAATAACCAAGAAGGAGAGCTTTGGTGTCTACCACCTGGAAAAGTAAACAAAACAAAGAATTTTGGCAACTGCTACTGGGCATCATCTGCAGACAACGCAACTGTTCCAAGTATCCCAACCGTAGCTCAGATTCCAGGTGATGGGAGTGGTATCTTCTCAGCAAACTGTACGAGTAATCCGGATTTTTGTAAATTTAATAAAATCCTTATCCAGAGTTGTGACGGAGCTAATTTTATGGGAAACACTGACGTTCACCTCGAAGGTCGTACAATTAAGTTTAGAGGACAGAGAATCTTATCTTCTTCAATAGAACAAATTGCTAAAGACTACAAGTTTAGCTCAAAAACTAAAGTTCTAATGTCTGGGTTTGGAGGGGGCGCGTTTTTACTGTATCAACAAGCTGACCGATTGGGAGAGAAACTAAATACCCTTTCAGGAGTTACCGACTACAGTGTTCTGGTTGTTGACGGTTACTGGCCACGTTGGTCAGGTTATCACTCAGGTGACACCTTCGCTCAATGGATTGGAGGAGACACTAGCTCTGCTCCTCAACCATCTCCAAGACCAGATATTGGTATTTTTGATTACGCTAATTGTTCAGGTAGTGTTAATCAAGATTGTCTTAAAGAAGTTAATGATCCGTCAAAGAAATGGGAATGCGCCTTACCTACTCAAGGCCTTACTAGAATAAAGAGTAGAATATTCGCTGTTGAACAAGCATGGGGTGCCTTTGGTAGTTTTTGTTTAGTAAATGCTGTATTTGATTACGATGTTAATTGGCATGGTTGGCACGTATCTTGTGATCCTCGTGATGGTGTTCTCCATACCTGTGTTGAGTATGGATGGACGTGTACACCACAATATTTGGATGCTTTTGTAAATCCATATATCAACAACACGAATGTGGAGTTTAAAGGAAGTGGTGCATTCTCTAAGCCTGGCAATGGAGGTTTTCTTCACAGCTGCCACATCGGAGTAGAAGACGCCAGTACTGACTACTGGAGACAAATCGCAATTGATGGTGTTACCATGCAACAAGCAGTCTCAAAGTGGTGGCATGGCACTAAAACAGATCCTGGAACCCTACACGAGCCCTGTCTGTGGGCTCCAAATTACACGAAGCCGTTTAAGAATTGTTGTAATCCATCATGCCCAAATATCCCTTATAATGCAAAGAAGACGTTTTGAGTGACGTAGCTAAAGACATATTATGTCTGTATATTATCCCGCCATTGTGTTTTTTATTGTTCTCCAAAAAAAAAAAAAAAAAAAAGTTTTTACTTTTTATTTTAACTACCTCTCTAATGCCCCTTATTACGCATCAATCTCCTGATTGGAACCCTTTCACACATTTACCCTTTATTTATCCTTACTTACACTGGAAACACATTATCGTAAAGGTTTACACTAAACTCATTGTTATGTTTTAAATAGCGGGGGATTCAAAAGCAAAAAAATGTCCTTCGCACCCCGACCTTCGAAGCCAAAGGTCAGACCAATGCATAAGATCCCAAGGGTGAGTACTGTTCCACAGAGATCTATATCAGCTGGTGTAAGGAAAAAGCTGAACGACTGGGATGAGGTGGAGCATCCAACAGGGAAGCAGCTAACAAAGATGTGTTGGTTATGTAAAGCAGGATGTGAGGATTACGGTTGGACAGGTCAATCAAAACATCTTCAAGAACCTCGAGCTCTCAATATGTTGACACTGTGTGCTGGGTGTTCTGCTTTTGTGAGTGAGTCGAAGCTGACAAATATTCAAATAGCTGACGCTGTAGGTCATCGTCACTCAGATGCATTCATTACATTCGTTAGAGAGTATAAAGTTCTCTTAGAGTTAATTAGTGTTGAGAAACAGAGAGTTAATATTGTGAGAAGTGATCCAAATGCTGCTTCACAAATACTACCAAAACCATATCACGACCTCGCAACTTTGAGAAAACTTCTCACTTGTGTTGATGCCGCATTATCAACTCGAGGTCTAATCCCTGGTGAAAAGATGCTTCTGAGAGAAGAACTTGGAAACTTACAAGATCAAGTACAGGTTCATCATTCTGGAGGCGCGAAGTCAACTCCAGCTCATATTCACAAAGTAACACCTCGCAGTAGATCACCAACACCCACTGGTGGTAGACCTCGACGTATAAGTGTCCCAAGACCTAATATAACACATGAAAGGAAAGAAGAACCTCTTACAATAAACGAAAGCCACAGAGATGATCCAAATGAAAAACTCATTCTTCAACTACAACATGAGATGACACGTTTAAATGCGAGTAACACTGATGCTTTACAACGATTATCAACACTAACTGAGCAACATAAAATACTGGCATCAGAATATTCTAATAAAGCTCACGAGGTAGATGAATTGAAAATGGTAAATCAGCAATTATCATCACAAGAGTTAGAAGCCAATGAATACATAGCAGCTTTGGAAGATGAGATCCGAGTTTTAAAAGAAAAACATACAGAACCTCATGAACACATTAACGAAGAAGAACACGTAACACATGATGACACTACTCGGATAATTAAAGGACTGAGAGCTCGAGTGGAATTGGCAGAAAGTCAGCTATCACAAAGACCTGAAGCAAGTCGCGAAGAAATCCTAATGTCAGTCGATAGCAGACGATCAGCAATCGCTGAAGCACAGCAGCTCAGAGTTGCAAATAATCATATCGGAGAACGGTTAATGGCCGTTGAGCAACAACTATTATCACAACAACAGGAAAATACGTCAATGAGACAGCAGCTTCGTAGGACATCAGTCGCTTCTGATAATAGTTCGATGCACAACTTAATTAGTCAGGTAGCACCTCTAACTGCACAACTAAATAGTAGACTTCAATCAACAACGCCAGTTTCTCGTATTCCTTTTGGTAAAATAGAATCAGAACACGATCTTCATTCGCAAAGCACTAGTCCAGTTCGACAGCGTGATTATGCTCCGTCTCCAAGGGGACGTCAAGAATCAAGAATCAATTCTCCATTTCAACGAAATGTCGTCTGGGCAGATGCCCAAGGTAACACCGTGTCATTCCAAATGGACCCTAATGCTGAGAGGGAAGAATTCTAAATATTGTAACAACATAGATCCTGTATTTCTCCCCATTCCCTCTTTTTGTTTTTATTTTTCGTTATTCACAGCGGATGATATACCCTCCTGTGTTATTGTTAATTCAGATTATTACCACTAATAGAGTAATAGTGTGTAGTGGGATAGGATTGTTTATTATTTTTTATTCGTATTTACCCCCCTTTTTTTCAGCAGGGTTGGTTCAGTCTTAACAATTGACTGACTGACTTCTACACCATACTGATGATGAGAGTTTTAGCAGACTTTGTGTCTTTCAAAGCAATAAGTATATCTGTTACTTTTTTGTGTATTTCCCAAAACTAATAATTATGTCAGCTAACCCACAAGATGATTATTAAAAAGAGTTTACCGGCAGAAATAGCAACACTTGACAAGTTCGATGCCCCGTCAACATTTATCGGATACAGCACTCTCAAAGCAGAAGAACCGTCACTTAGTGACATAGATTATGGAATTGTGCAAAAGGGAAGGCAATTGGTATGTCAATTGATTTTTTTTTTTAAAAATGTCAATAACTTTCGCGTTGTATTCATGAACAAACAGGTATCAGTGCTCACGCCCGCAATACATAAACCATGAGCTTCTAAAGTCATTCTTCTGGCATTACACCTTTACACATTCTGTTTGTATTTGGATCCGTCTTTCAAGATTTGGGAATAGTGTTTTGATCTCTTTTCAGGATCCTCTCACCGTTTTCAAATTTAAAAATTACTTACACGGAAGTAGTAACATTTTGACGTATTCCTCTCTTTTCATAATACTATCTTTTAAAACAGTAATGTGACTCTGTTTTTTTTTTAATTAGGTCCGTGTTGTGGTGCTGTTCATAAAAATATTGTTATACTGATGTCTACGGTGTAATACGAGTACTTCTTTAATTAGTTTTTAATTTAAAAACAAAAATATGAACATCATTCATTTTGGTATCATCGGATGGTGTTTCATGGTTTGTATATTATTTCTCGTTGTTGAGATTAGAAGGATGGGAAGTGGTCCAAGTGTGATGTGGTTATCAGAGAGGGATCCGCTTCCAAATGCGCTCTTGGATGAATTATTTTGGGGATGGCTTGCAAAGTATCCAACACGACTCGATGATCTGTGGGAAAAGTTAGATGACACTCCGTACACAAAGCAGGAAATGAATTCCCTCGAACGATTCCCAGATTTCGAGAGTGATGAGCTCATGATTAACATCTCAAAGAAACACCCAGTCCCACCAGCTCCAACAAAACTACGAGCATTACGACTAGCTAGAAGATATGGCTATCCTGATCATTGGAAAGCAAGACAAAGACCAGAATTATTTATTTTGGGACCTCCAAAATCCGGAACAACATTCCTACACGGATGTCTAGCCTGGTCAATGTGGGGAAATAAAACAAGAATGCTCTACCCACCAGCGTCATACAGATGGCCTATCAACAGGGGTGAGGGAGGTGAACCATTATATGAAGATACTGCTGAACAAGCATGGTACAAGAGATGGAATAGAACTGGTTATCGTAGATGGGATGTATCAAAAGAGTTATGGATCTATCCTTACTATGGTAGAGATGGAGGTTCACAGTTTACTCACTTAACATTACAGAGATTCCCTCCAGTAGAAGTTGCTAGTAAGAATTATATACTAACGGATTCAACACCAGATCATATTATGATTCCTGAAGTAGCACAGGCTCTTAAACTCGACATGAGAAGAGCCCCCTTCGATCCTAAATTTGTTGTCCTCTCAAGAGATGTCGTAGACAGAGGATTTTCTCATTTTAGATTATTTTCAGTTGACTTAAGAAAACACTTCGGGTGGGAACCAGAAACTATTATGGTTTACAGTGATAAATTAAATGAACAAATGAAATACCTTGAAAGCGTACCTATCTGTTATAAAATGCTTTACCAACCAAGACAAGTACTGAATGATTTGAAACTTGTGGCGGAAGCATTGACAAAATGTATTTATCATCCGAGACATCCAAAACGGGAATCTCTGTATCTTCCGTGGGGGTTTACGGCTCTAGGTCTAAGGTACTATCTGAGTAAGTTCCCAGCACAGTCATTCTTCTTTCTAAGAAACCAAGATCTCCGTAAAATGAACATGTCAAATATTCAAAATTTCTTTTCTGAAGTCGTACCCGGACTCACTCCAAACCAACCAACTTGTATGAATGCTTCTGATTGGTATCTTGGAAACTGTACTGGTCCTATACTTGCTAAAAAGAGTGAACTGTTTTGTGGAAGAGACTCACCCGACAGTAAACTCCAGTCTTGGTCTCACCGTAACATTTCTTATGTGAAAGGAAGCGAAAAATCACTTGCGAAGTATCGCAAAATTGGAGAGCGATGGGATTCCCTATTGGAAAAGCTAGTCATCAGTATTAAAAGAAAGTTTTACGTTCCTCCCAAATAAAACTTTTGATTCCGAAACCGCCGGTTTTTAACGACAAGCACCATGAGAAGAATAACTGTCGAGGTGAGGTATCGTAGTGATCTCTGGGGGCAGTAAGCCACAACGCACTTTTTTTTGTATGAGGATAGTTCCCAACAAAAAAAAAGAATCGGCAGCTCACTAATAACCTCACAACACTTTATTTTTTGTTCGTGCACAAGCTAGAAACAAGCCTATTTCTCTCGTGAGACGTGTCTTCGAGATTAAACAAAAATACGTGACCATCAGTTGAATTATTTATTTATTTGCTGCTGACAGTCAAGATTGTCCGAGGGATTGTCGTTCGTTCCTTTGAGCCTTGATAATACGGTATCAGTGTACCCTTCTCATTATAATATTATGTTGAAAAAGGGATGATAGAATATCGTTTATTTTATACTTACACGATACCTATTTGTTCGCAAATTAGTCATTGCAATGCACATGGATCAGTTTTGTGTTAGTGCTGGTTGTGGTTGACACATCCCCCCCAACACGGTTTTTCCATCTTCTCTTTTTGCCATCTCATCATTTTGTTTCAACGAAGAAATGATCCAAAAAAAAGAATACAACACTTAGCATCGGTAGATCTAATTCCGCATGCAAAAAATAGCGAGTTGTTTTCTGAACCTCTCTGTTTTTTAATCCTTACCTCTCTCTCTGTTCCTCTCCGACTTCCTTTCCGATTTCATAAATGAAGCAAAAAAAACTTTTTTTTCCCCATCTTGCATGGCTTTCGATTATTTTTTTTTTCCCCCTTTTTCCATTTGCTTGTGAGGACAGGCTTTTTGTTGGAACAACTTCTTAACTTTGGGGTCTAAACTAAAACCCCTCACGCATCGCTCGGGATTTTAGGTTACTCTGCCTTAGGAAGTATTCCTCAGTGGTGAAGGTTTACTCTCTGCGCAAAACATGATCTTGATTTGTTTTCTTTCAACGAGTTTATATGTGCTAGCCTAAGTCAACAGATTAAGTGACTTAGAATTATTCTGATCTTTCAGTGTGGCGTTTGACTTTTTGTCATCGCCCACTTGTAACTGTTTGGATTTTCTAACTAACACTTTGTTATCTGTGTGCCTTAAGCAAGCAAGTTAACTTGTTAGAAAATTCGTTTTGCAATCAGCTAATAATAGATTTTATTTTTCTTTGTTTCTTTAGTCCTCAATAATTATTTTATAAGAGAGAAACAAACAATGTCAACTTTGGTTTGGTACGTCCATTGTAGTAAATCACTGATTAAATCAAAGCTCTCTTTTTTTTTTTTTTTTTTTTGTTGTCTTTTGTTGCATCCACTTTTGTATGGAAGTAACTATTGTTGACCTGATGGATTAAAAATTTACAATTTTTTTTTCCCCGTGTGTTTTTCTCCCTTTCGTTTTGTCTTCGTTTCGTCGCTGAAACTAAACCAGACCAACTTCTTTTGTTAAATTGGTCAGCGACTGCGAAAAAGTCATTTTATTTGTGTTCGTAAGGGGTTTTCTGACTGCAGGAGAATTACCGAACGAGATCAATGACTCAGTTGATTTTTTTTAATTTTTTTTTTTTTTTTTTTTTAGATTATTTTTTTTCTCTAACTTCCAACTATTTTTGCATGAAGTTATTATATTTATGCATGATTAGTCATTTTGCTCTCTTCTTTGAAGCCAAGGCCTGTCTTCTTTTAGCATGACACTATTATACATATAATCAGAATAGGCAGATCAAAGCTTCAATTTTTTAATTTATTCTATCTTCCAAGTTATGAGAAAAAAGAAGGTTCTCAGCTATTTCCGTGTTGCGAAGTCAAATGTTTTTTTTTTTTTTTTTTTTGAATAAAAGATGTTGTCAACACTGAGGCTTGTTATTTTTTTTCAGTTTTTTTTTTTTTTCTCTCTTCCTTTTTTTCCTTACTTGCTGTCTCGTAGCTGTAAGGGCTCGATGCTCCTTAATTTGCTTCATCAGCGATGCGCAATACGCAACGAAATATTGGACTTCTTTTTCTGCTGTCTACTGAAAACTGATCAAAGGCAAATATATATGCTGGCGTCCTGGCGACTTTAAGAAGTAAGTTCTTTTGAAATAGAGACGGTTTGTAAATTCCGAATTAACAAAAAAGATTTTTCGAACTACCCACAAGGCAACTTGTACTTGGCTTACAATTTTAAAGACTACCGGTTTTCTCAGATAGAATTCCAGCAGACAAAGAAAAGTAAAAGAACTGTACTAGCATGTGGTTTCTTCCCGGCATCTTCGCTTCGGCGAAAAAAAAAAAAAAAAAAAAGAGATAAAGACAGTTCCCTATGGACTTGTTGGCTGGTATGTTGGTAAAAATTGTCGGTAACGCGCTTTTTTGTTAGTAACTTTAAGAAAACAAGGGGCGCGTTTTTTTTATTTTTATTTTATTTTTTTTTTTTTTATGAGTCTTTTGTAAAAAAAAAGATTATTTTTTTTTTTGTGATGTTTTTCTTTTTTCCCATCCCGGAAAAATAAATCCCACAAAAGGGTCCGGCGCAGTTATGACCTTAAACTGACTGTCATCTTACCTGATCCTTTTGGTTTTCATTTCTTGCTGAGTGATATGGCTATGTGCAGCCCAAATCTTTTGTGGTACATTTCTAAAGCTTTTCGGTAAGCCCACAGTACAATTATAATGCTTTGGACAACTGGGGGTGAACGATCCTCGGTACTGTTCCGGGGTTTTCTATTTTCTTTCGTGGAGTGTGGGCATATGGCACATGTGGTCGTATTATAAAGAAAGATGTATATGAAAGAAAGAAGATTTTTTTATTTTTTTCACCTTCCCCCCACTCCCAGATCATTTATTGATTATGCTACGAACTAGCAATTTTTGCTAACATATTTTTTTTCAAAAAATTGTTGATTTTAAGCAAGTAATTTGTAGGTGAAAGCTACACTCTGCCGTATTACATTATACCCTGGTTTTGGTTTCCCAGGGCTCACGATTAATTCAAAATTGAATAACTCGATTCCGTACTGCACTGAATGACGACACGGAAAAAGAGATGTGTATGCAGCTAAGTTAGAAACATTTATTATAATGTATCATAGATGGAGGTGCCCTACAATTTGGAGGGAGCTTGTAGGGCGCTTTTAATATAAATATTATTTTGGAGGGCGCTTTTTTTTACCTTTTTTATTACTTTAACCCTTACACCACCGGAGCTGATATATCAGTCTGAAAAAAAATTTTTTTTTTGCTAAGTGAAAATTTTGCATTTCTGAGTACAACGATTTCACGGGAGAGGTATTATTGCGATGTCTTTTATGTTCCTTACGTGTTGCGCCGCAATAGTTTTTATTAAATGGTAAATTTTCCATTTGCTAAAGCTGGCCAAAATCAACTTGGGAAATATGTCGGTCCACAGTTCTGATGAGGATGCAACAGTATTTGCTAATCCATCGTCGGTGTGCTCCGTTCGTCACTTGACGAAGTATCTGACCCCAAATAGGGAGGGGAGGTAACAAGGGTTACCAAGAATAAAAACGCGTTTCCAAGAAACGTTAAAGATTAGAGTTGCACGCAAGTCGGAGCTGCAGGTTTTTGAGTTTTTCTTCGGATAATCAGTTTTCCAGCTGATGAAGAAAAACTCTGAGGTCTATGCCTCACAGAGGGGAAGAAAATTTAAAACCAGTACGCAGGAGCAAGGGCCTTTGTTGGCACAACACTACTGACGCGCCTCCCAATAAAATCTAATCTGGGGGATTCCTGGGGTTTGAATGACATACTGCTGACCCCCCTGTTGTTCTTTCCGCAAGTGTTTTCACGTAATCGCTTTGCCGAAATACTGAGGAACTTACACTTCTCTGCGATATTACCTGCTCCCGAGCATGAGGATCCGAAGTGGAGACGTGTATTTTGAATTCCTTTATCCTGATGCGACGTGGGCATGGTGGAATTTGGACGGATAGTAGTGAATTTGGCTGGAGAAGCAAGAGATTCTTATCCTTCAAATTGGCTTTGTTTTGGGCAGCTTATAGGTACATTTAAACGTACCAGAGCGGCACCAACACTATTAATAACACCATCAGTACCGCCTTCTCCACAATCAGTATCAATCCCTGATCGCCTCAAGCCAGCTTTGGGACACTACCCCGGAAAGATGGAAAAGGCTCGTCGGTGTGCAGTTCGCGCAAAGCGCGCACAATCACTAGATTACTGTGAGCGATGCAACCAAGCGCTTTGTGCTTACCCATATTTCAAAAGGTATCACATCCTCCAAAACTACAAAATTCCTTGTGATGTTCCTAAACCGCCAACTTCCCAAAAATCCAGTATGCCAGGCTGGTGGGGTAAAGAGGTGGAAGTTTATAGATCCAGCCCAACACGGTCTGATCTGAGTAGCTGCACTGTAACTAATGAAGTTCCATGATCTGGGATCGATGTTATTTATATTTTTCGAGCTTATCAACCGATGTGGTAATCCTCCTGTGTGTCTGAACCTGCTGTGCCATGATGCGGGTTGTTTGTGTATTTTCCGCTACCACAGAGGGCTTTTACAAGCTCAAAAAACAGGGGAAAAATCTGATTTTTCGATTTAATATCGGCCGTGATTTGGCATTCTCTTTACTTGGGCTCCCTCTGACATGATGTTGCGCAGAAACATCATCCCTTTCAAAATACGGGAAGGGAATAACATGCAGCTGCTATGAATGGAAACCGTTGAGTACGTTATTGCGACACTGCCGACTTTGTTAGTTCTGCTGAATGTGCAACAACGCACCAAGGTACGCACCGTTGGGTGTGTGGGTGACAGGTGCTATTGACCCGTAGGAGTAGTTGTGTCCGGTTTGGTACATAGGTTTTCTGGGGGGGTACCTTTTCTCTTTTTGAAAAAACAGTAAAATTTTGGACCCGTCGTTTTGGGGGTTCTTACGGTGGTGTAAGGGTTAAGACAGCTAAATTGACGTCGACTTACACTGACGCACAAGTATTTGGACGCAGAAGCCAAAAAAAATTTTGACATGCTTGGCAGTCTTTCGAGAAAGAGAAAAAAGGGTGTCACGGGGTTCGAACCCGAGACCTCCAGGTCATGGTTCGGAGGTCAACAATGGCAAAAAACAATGGGCCACTCCTTGAGAGCTTCCGGAGCCTGCTGCAATCCCTGAAGCTGAAACTCATTTCAGTGGACGATGCATCCCAGATCTACAAGGAATTGATAGCCCGCAGAATGCACCGAGTCGAATATAGAGGGATTCGAGGAGGGAGAGTGCGTTCTTGCTAACCTGTTAATAGGCCGGTCTTCAGGTACCTTGTGAGAAAAAAAGAAGTTTACTGGTGGCAAGTAACCTGATATCCCAGAGACGCATTTGATCGGGCGAACCGGAGAAAAGTCAAATAAGATGCGATTCGACCCTCGCTGAGGGCAGGGGTGTGTCAAAATGAGCTCGGCATTATATTAAATTTAATTAAAAAAGCGCCCTACGCGCCCTCCAGCGCCCTATTTTGGCCCTACAAATTTTTGTGGCTGATTTTCACCAGGCGCCCTCCAAATTTGGAGGGCACTTCCATCTATGTATTATATATATATTTTTTTTTGTTTGGCGTACTTTTTTATAATTCATCTCTGCTTTCCTAACTTTAATGAGTTAATAAATAAAGTACGCTGATCGACCGAATTCACTAACGTTGTGCATTGAAGGAAACTATCGATGTTTCTTTCATTTAGGTGTGGGGTTTTGTTTTGTTTTTTGTGTCACTCTTTTTCGTTTCTTTTTTTTAAAAAAGATACTGAGCAGAGATTTGAAGAGGGATTGATTTCCCTTGTTAATTGTCGTTTAGATTTTGCAATTTTTTTTTTTTTTTTTTTTTTGTGCAGTACTTTTGCTTTGTGAATCAAGAATACTGTTTATTTTTGAATTTTTTTTACTCCAGATTTGACAACGTTTTCTGGATACCAATAAATTTCCCTTTTGTTGTTGTTTTTTTTTTTTTCTTTTTCCCTCACTGGCCATTTTGTTTAAATGTTATTTTTTTTTTTTTTAAACAAGCAACCGGTAGGTGAAAAGTTACTTGTTACACTCTTGTCGTATAACATTATACCTGCCTAGTTTTGGTTATGATAATTACAATAATTGAATAACTCGATTCCGCGTTTGCAACTAAGTTATAAACAATAATGTGGCGGCATGTTGCAGAGTGTTTACCTACTTACTAACTACCTATACTAACGTTTAGTCAACATGTATCAAAAATGACTAATTGTTTATAATTGTTAACTTTAATCTAACACAGATACTTATGTTTTTTTATAAACGTGAAAACAATTAACCCCCTTCACTGGCTAGTGGTTATTCTCAAAGAAATCTATAATCGAAAAAAAAAAAATAAGGAGATTGGGTCCTCTGTTGCGTTAGCAACGTTGGATTATATGACTAACTAATATTCTCATTTCCTAGCTAAAAAAACAAAAAAAACAAGAAAAGAACATCTTTGGTTGTTCTTTATAAATCGGATAGAGTGTGCTCTGTTTTCAACTGTGAGAGTCTTCTTCATGTTTTTTTCTTTTTTTTTTTAAAAAACAAAAACTTAGGTGACAAAATTCAATGGTTTTATTATACGGGACGTTGGATAGAGAAATAAGACATGCCTGTGTGTCATGTAGGGAATTATATAAAACTGCTGAGGAGCTGTTGTCTCATCAAAGTACATGTGGAGTTGAAGAAGTACCTTTGTTAGTTCCAGATAGTCCGATAAATACAACTCATGTACCTGTACAGTTAGTAGAGAACAATGATAAGATAGATGAGAACACAGAACTCAAGAGAAAAATTCAAATGCTGGAGGCTCAACTCGCAGAGGTGGCAAATCAGCAAAACCAACAGCATCTGTCACCATCTCCGGTGATGCAAAAACAGCCCGTGCATCATAAACCAACGTCAGCATCGATATATGAGCAGCAGCAACATCAACAGCAAACGTCATTAGTGTCAACATCTGTCCAGGAACAGCAACAACCAGTGGCTTTACAGCAGCAACAACCATTGTCAGCTTCTAAACCCACATCTGAGCAACAGCTATCACCATCACTATTGTTATCGCCCTCTCCAGCTACGGCATCAATACCTGAACAAGAACAACAACGGGAAGAAAAAGAACACCAACAGCAACAACAACTACAAGAGAAGCGGCAGCAGCACCAACAATCGACCTTGAAAACCATGCCTGAGCAACATCAACAAAATACAGAGCCATCCCTGTCAACTTCTGATCAGCAACCACAACAACAGCCATCACCAGCTTCGCCATCGCTAAGCGAGCAGCAGCAACAACAACAGCCATCGCCATCACTAGCTTCGGTATCGATAAGCGAGCAACAAGAACAACAGCTATCGCCATCACCATCACCAGCTTCGGTATCGATAAGCGAGCAACAAGAACAACAACCATCGCCATCACCAGCTTCGGCATTGGTAGGCGAGCAGCAACAACAACAACTACAGCCATCGCCATCACCAGCTTCGGCATCGATAAGCGAGCGGCAGCAACAACAACAACAGTCATCACCATCACCAGCTTCGGCATTGGTAGGCGAGCAGCAACAACAACAACAGCCATCACCATCACCAGCTTCGGCATTGGTAGGCGAGCGGCAACAACAACTACAGCCATCACCATCACCAGTTTCGGCATCGATAGGCGAGCAGCAACAACAACTACAGCCATCGCCATCACCAGCTTCGGCATCGATAAGCGAGCAACAACAACAGTCATCGCCATCACCATCACCAGCTTCGGCATCTATAGGCGAGCAACAACAGCAACAGCAACAACTACAGCCATCACCATCACCAGCTTCGGTATCGATAGGCGAGCAACAGCAACAACAATTACAGCCTTCGGCATCGATAGGCGAGCAACAGGTACAGCAACTGCAATCGTCACCAGCTTCACTGATAGCGTCTGAGCAACCGAAACACATTTCAACAGAACAGTTAAATGATCAAAACATATCTCAACAAGAACTGTCTGCTTCACTATCACAGCAACAGGTTGTAATGGACACTCAGACTACAGGAACTGTGCAGCTGAACGATGAGACTACACAACAAGCTGAGCAGCAGCCGCAGTCGGAACAGCAGCTCGTGACACCTGAGCAGTCAAGTGAACAGCGTCCCGGAATCGAGGACGATAAATATAATTACGTTATCTTAGATGAAAATTTAAATGCAGCGAATATGAATGCCTACAAGCAACGAGTCAAAGCAAGAACAACGTACTACGAAACCCCTGAAGAGTTTGTGAAAGGAACGGAAAAGAGTAGTAAAATAAGATTTGTTGTGATGGAAAATGATGATAATCCGATTTCTTCTTTGAAATTTCTCTCCTGCATCTCAGGTAATGAAATGCCACAGTCGCTTGAATACTATTCAATAAATAAACAACTGAAAAAGCTTTGAATGTATTACTTCGAGTCGTACTGAACAACCTTTGGGTAAACCGAAAGGTTGTTCAGTACTTTGGTTTCGTTTTGTTACTCTGCAGTGAATATGGGTTTTCTTTTTAGCTGTCATGATTACTTTAGGAAAGTAAAAAAAGAAAAAGAAATCCGAACGGGTTAAAAATGCTCATAATTTTATAGCTGCCCCTCAGTACGCATGTACCAAAAAAAAAAAAAAGAAATTAAAAGAAGAAGAAGAAGAAGAAGAAGAAGAAGAAGAAAAAAAAATACGGCGTTGTTTTTCCAATAAGGTAAGGTCACGTTATTTATTTTTTCTTCTTTTTTGTTATTTATAACAAAAAGAAAGGTAGTGCTTACAGATTACGTCTGTGAATAGTATCTTGAAGGGTTTAGCAAGTGAGTACGTGAATTTATTGTCAATTTTCTGAATAAAAACCAGAAATTATGTAAGCCATGGTTGTAGTACAGTCTTTAGATAATATTGTAAGGTACGGATGCATACCGTGTAGGAAATTGTTTATAAAACAAGCTGAGCTCTCACTACATCAAAGAAGTAATAGATGTGCTCCCTTTTTTGACGTTAAGAATAACGAGATAAGCAAATGCAGCGCTTTATCTGAACAGGAGCCGGATCTTGTTGAGAAGTCAGTAGTTTCACAACAAGACAACTTGTCCCAACCTGTCCAGGTAGCTATGAAAGATACCTGGCCATCGAATATTAGTCATAATGTTATCACACGGGATGAGCAAATTACTACTCAGCCGTCAGCTGATCATCCAACAGAAACTACTTCAATCCAAAAAGAAGTTTCATCAATTCAACCTCTGAGTAGTCAGTCAACAGTATCTGAAGATTGTACGCGAGACTCTAAACAAGTTGTCTCGTCAAAGCAAGTTACTGAGAATGAAGCAACAGTAAGTACTCCATGTGCCCAACACTCACTGATTGCTGAGATAAGCGTCAAAAATCAAGAAATAGTCACCACCTCAATTGGAGATGCTGTAGTGGAACCCAAGACGGGGGTTTCCGTGGTCAAGAATCCAGAAACTGAAGTTGACGTCGCAGCTGCCGAAGCCAACGACTCACAACTGCCAGCATCATCCGACAAAGCAGAGACTTTATTTCAACCGCCCACGGACCAGATGTTGGCTTCATGTGAACAGGAAAGTCAGCAGTTGAATATAACATTATCAGATCAGCCAACCAACACTACGGACAACTCACATGAGGGTTCTGAGACTTGTCAATTGAGCGAAGTGAAAAATGTTAGAAATTCCAACGAAGTTTGCGAAGACCGAACTTCGAATACAACAACAGCGAGCACCGAGTGCACACCTGCAGTAGCAGTGAATCCAAAAACGGAATTAAAAAAGGAAACTCCAGTTCCGGTTAGAACTGCAGACGGAAGGTTTGAACCCTTCAAGTTCAGACAAGATACATCTGATTTTGACGAAATTCGAATAAAGAAGTTTCAAGCGAGGCTTTACAATAAAAAGGGACTCAATATCGTGTTTAGTACACCCTTTCGAAGAGAAGAACCTTACCTGGAAATGAATTATTATAAAACAACTTGTCAAATTAAAGATTCAGTTGAGAACCCTTCTCGTCCATCTCGCAATGGGGAAGTCGGGTTTGGTGCGACAGATACAGAATCTAAAGTAGCATCACTTTCAGCGGCGTTGGGGAAGGTTGATAAGAGACACTTAAGAGAGCTTGAAGAAGCAGTTGCTTTGTTCGAAGAACCATAGCTGTGATGGAAGTTCGTACCTCAGGTATCCGAAAGGGTCCATAAGAAAAAAGTAGTTGGATTTATTAAATTTATTGGAACGAATTCTTTTTTTTCTTTTTAAAACCAGCTACCTAACAACAATTTAATGATCCAACAGTTTCTGATACAAAGTTATTTTCCTTTGCATGCTTTACTATATTTATACTCGACTCAGTGCATTATAAATGAAACGACCAGGACGACATGAGCAGGTCGTGCAAGTTGAAAAAGATGGTCGTCAACAAGTTCCAATAAAAACAAAGCCATCTAAAACAGAGATGCTACGAAACTTAGTTATTGGAATTATATTTATCATCGTATTGAGTTATGTTACAAAAGTAATAATTGAACAGTTTGAAAAGATATCAACACAGAGAGAATATAGAAAACTACGACAAGCTGTTAGTGGAACAAAAACTATTGAAGAATTGAAGTATTCCTTGGCGAGTAGTCCAAAAGAAGCTCAAATACATGGCGATGTTATTGAGAATAGTTGTTTCTCGAACTCTCAAGGTTTGTTGTTGTTTAGACAAATTAATGATATTATTGACAATCCGTTTGTGAAACCTGACTTCACTCTTTTCAACTATCCAACTATTGGAATTGCTACCGAAACACGATTACTACAAACATCGGAACACCCGTTGTATGATACGGTTTCTGTTGCAGATCCGAAATATTGTTTTTTACTCCTTCAACTACCTCTTTGGGATGATCAATTTTTATCATTTTATACTGCCCTGCTACCCGCAGTAGAGACATTTAACTCAAAGTGTAATTCAACAACACAAGAAGCGGTGCTCATATCTCCTGCAAGAACCCAATTCCTGCTAAATCTCAGTCCAGTTTTTTTAAAAAGAATGTTTGGAGTGCGGACTGATCTGTTCTTCTTACCTTCTAAAAGAACAATTGAAGGGACGGATAATAGAATTATCTGTGTTGAGGAACTCAATGTTGTAGAGAGGATGTGGAGTGGTGTTCCTCTAAGGCATACAATAGTGAAGAGGGTATCTCCGGGTTTATTTGCGAATAAAAAGAGTTTGGTTGTTTTAACTCAGAGTGAAGGTCGTAACATGTTATTAAACACTTCACAAATATCAAAGTTGGCAAGAGATGAAGACTTTTATCCAATTGTGTTAGCAGACCCAAGCCAATCTGATTCTATTCAAATGTTCTCAGCGCTTAATGTGGCGAATGTAGTTATTGGTCCTGTTGGACCTGCTCTTGCTCTAGCAACGTTCTTCACTGGTCTCAACGTTACCATCATAGCAGTTAATCCTGGAGACGATGAAAATGAAAAGCAAAAACGAAATCAATGGCTAAGAAAACTAATAGCAAAAGACAGCATACGAGTACTCGACAGCCCAGCTGAGAGAGCGGAGTCATCATACGGGATAGGTGATCCAATACAGTGTAATTTAACACACATTCAGGAGTTACTTGAAATAATTCATGTGAGCAAGTAATTTCTTTTTCATTTCTGACCACCTTTTTTTTTTTTTTTTTTTGATATTTTCTGGTATTTCCTTTATCAGCTTTGAGACTTGAAAAGCAATTCAGCTTTCTTGATATCAAGAATTGTATAAACTGATGATGTGGAAGTGACTATGCTATATGTTCTTTGATGTGGTACTTTCTTCACTTCCGTTTGAATTATTTTGTGTAAGGGAAAACATCTCTTTTTTAACCAGGATCTCTTGTTCTCTTAAGACACATCCCGTTTAGTAAATATGCTTGTGACTTGTGACACCTTTCGGTATACATGAAGATGACTTTCTATATGAGTAGGTTTCTAATGCGTCATTTCTATCTCATTCACAAGCCATTATCTAAAATGTCTATGAGAGCTCCTGCCGTGACTGCGATGACGAAGAAAAAACAGATGAAGAATAAGACGACTGTAAAATCAGTAGTAAAAAGAAAACCTTTGGTTGACTCTGGTTTACGAAAATCTGATAACTCGATGGCGAACTTTAAAAATTCAAGCAAAAACTTTAAGAAAGCTACTGATAATAAGGAAGTACCTGCAGACGTGAATAAAATCGACCTGCTATTCAGTATGGACTGTACTTCGAGTATGTCTTCTTATATTGCCTCTGCGCGGTCAAGTGTAAAGGGAATTGTTGACGAGGTTTCTAAGTCTGAAAAATCCGATATTCGCTTTGGTTATGTAGCATACCGTGATCATCCACCTCAAGATTTAAGTTTTGTAACAAAGTGCGCAAATTTCATGAGAGATCCAGGTGACATGAAGAAGGCTGTCAGCAGCTACTCTGCTCAAGGAGGAGGTGATGGTCCAGAAGCAGTGACTGCTGCTTTACACGAGTCTTTGAACTATCCCTGGAGAGAGGACGCCGTTAAGATTGTTGTTCTTATTGCTGATGCACCACCTCATGGACTCGGCTGTCCAGGTGATGGTTTCCCAGAGGGCGACCCAAACGGATTAGATCCTATCGAAATTGCAAACAAAATGGCCGAACAAGGAATCATCCTTTATGTTGTAGCGTGCGAACCGAGCTTATCTAGTTACCCAAACGCGCACGACCTTATGGAAGGTCTAGCTCAGATTACTGAAGGTCGCTTTTTGCCACTTACTGCTGCATCACTACTTCCAGATGTTATTGTTGGTGGTGCTAAGGAAGAAGCATCTTTACAGAAATTAGAAAAATTCGTAGCTGAGAATGTCGCTAAGATGGAAGCACAAAATATGGCGGATGACGAAGTTGAAGCCAAGCTGGTCGAACTTATGAAAGCACGCGGCTCCAAATCGAAGGAAGTGCGCCTCACCGACATCTACGGGGAATACAAAAAGGAAAATATTGAAAAAACCGCCAAAGCAAAATCCTTATCCTCAGCAAAGGCTGCCTGGAGCAAGTTATCACAGCCAAGTATTAAGTCTGTTAGTCAACGTGCTGAAATGATTGAGTGTGAAGCACCTGTTTCCAAAATGTACAGACGTTGTAAGAAGAAATGCGCTGCAAACAAATCGTAATGGTCAGAGTTTACACTTTTAATTTCCCTAGCCTAATTGAATGTTGTGGAGTTTTGTTCTGTTTTATGTACTCTCTTCGGGTGAGTAAATAAAAAGGTGAAAGCTTCAAAAGAAAAAAACAAAAAAAAAGACAAACATGATAATTATTCAACAGATTATATTTAAAAAAAAAAAAATTATTCCTCCCTCTTTTATTTGTTCTTCTCACGCGCCACACCTTCCTAGCCTTTGAAATAACGTCCCGTGGCTGTGTACGAATATGATTATTGTTTCATAATAATCGTAATTCCTCAAATGAGTCTGAAAAGATACCGTCAGTACAGATAACGATATATTCCCTCTCTCTCAGGTACCAACAAAGGATGGATCTTTCCTTGAAAACGGATCGCACAGTCAAACGAAGAAAACGTCGCAAGACTGCTGAAGACACTCGCAGACTACAACAGGAATTACATTCAAAATTAGAAGAGCAAAACAGACTGAGAGATGAGTTGGATGAAATTAGATCAAAAACAGTTTCGACTTCACCAGAACAACAAACACACACTTCTTCATCACAATATAGAGCTGGTTCACTAGCTGGAGACGACTGGAGTGATACTACTGTCACAACAATATCATCTGTTGGAAAGTATATCGATACTCAGTCACAATCACAACCATCACATACTGATGTAGAAGAACGTTATAAAGAAAGATTAGCTAGACTCGAAAAGATGGTTTTAAACGACGAGTCTCAACGAATTGAAAAGGAAGAACGACTTCGTCAACAATTACAACAAAAGGAACAGCTGCTAAAGAAGTTTGAAGTAGAACTCAGTAGAGCTTCTTCAGTTGGGACAAGTAGATCTCCATCACCTCAATGTAATGAAGTTGCTTCATCAACGAAAGTTCCTCTGTCGCCAACAGATTATGATTCCCCTCCGAGGAATGAAAAGTCTGGTGGTGGTGCATTTGAAATGGGACCTCAGCAGGCAGGAATCGCTTCCCCAGCTGACATCTCACAACATGAGAGGAAACCACAGCCAGGAAATAGTTTTGAAATGATTTCACTTGGCCAGCAAGCATTCAACGCCGTCAACTCAGCTCCAACTATCTCAGCTTCGAGAAGTCGCTCTGGTTCAACTTCTCATAAGACATACCAATCTGAGAGTGTGATAAGGAACACTACGGAGAGTCCAACTCCGCTTCAGAGGTTGGCGTCATTGCATTCATCTCCACCGTCAAGGAAAACCTGCGATACACAAACTGATTCGTCTGAGCTGCGGCCACTTCCCCCGGTTGTAAAAATTCAAACCTCGCAATTAACAGCGTTGCCTAATTCTTTAAGAAGGGAAGACTTTCCACCAGGAGATGCTGGTGATGAGATGTGGATGGGAAGAGTTCAAAATATTGTGAGAAACACCGTCCAACCTCCGATTCCAACAACACCCAAAAGGACGATAATAAGTCCTGTTCGAGGAATAGGTTCGAGAAGAGTTAGTTTTAGTAATCCTCCATCTACTGTAGTGTCACCTGGTGTTGGGATGTTATCAAGACCACTCTCACCAACAACACCAATACCGGATCCGTTATCGCCAGGGATTCCAATTGGTGTTTCAAAATCTGAGTCATTACCTGCATCGCTGGACCAAATATCTGCAAAACGTGCCGACGATATCGTTTCTGTCGTCTGCGGTAAAGTCCTTCCAATGCTGGAACGACGTCAACTTCAGCATCAAACGGTAGCTCCGCCACAACCTGTTGTGAATTCTACTCCTGTAGTTGTTACTGACAACAGTAACAAACTACTTCCACCAGATCCTGAGAAGGCAGAACTTCGACAAAAACTCGATCACTACGTCCTTCTTGTAAAACAATTTGAAGAAACAGTTCTAAAACTTTCTGGATGTGTTGATGAAAAGGTTGAAGACATCAACAGACTAAAAGCAACACAATTACAAAACAATGAAGACACTCAATCAAGAGATAAGTTTACTGAAATAATATCAGAAATCAGAACCAAACTATCGGTTGAAAGAGATGGCAGTGGGGGATCATTACAAGACGTTGAATCTCAGTACTCAGATCTTATTAATGATATGAATCAGAGTATGGTTGCAAAGGAAAATATCTGGAAAGAATCAATAGACAGACTGGCAGTGGATTCAAAACGTTATCAGAGCGACATCACTTCCCTACAAACAGTCATAGCAGAGAAGGATGTTGAGTATCAAATTACATCTGAGAAAATAACTGATTTTTCAAAAGAAGTAGATGGAAAAGAATCAAAAATTCAATCTCTTCTCGCCAACCAACAACGATTAACAATAGAATTAGAAATGAAACAAGACACGCTATCAGAATTATATCTCTCAAAAGCTACTTCACTTGGTGATGCTAAAACAACACCAGAAGAGATGAAGCAACTCATTACTGAACTTAAATCGGAGTACAGACGTCATTATGAAGAAAGAAAGGGAAGAGATGATCAGGAAGTTAAAGACTTCTACTCCTATTGTAAAGAACAGATGGAAATAAAGGAAACCCGTTTGGAACAAATGAAAATAGTTCATCACAAAGAAATAACTGATCTGCTTCAGCAGCTAAGCTCTACAAAATCCGAACTCGCGGAAGTTCAGCTGCAATACGACTTAAGTCAAACACAACACAAATCTGATTGGCAAGACTCTCACATAGCAATCCAACGAAAGGAAACAATCAACAGCACCCTTTCTGCTGCCCAAGAACGCGCATCCCACAGAGCTGATCAACTGCAGGAAGCGCTAGCAAATATATTAACAGAAACCCAGTCCCATGATGGAATTGGCTTGTCGGATATTAAAAATAATCTCGATGCGGGAGTCGAACTTGACAGCCTAAAGCGCAAGTTGCGGACGGCTGAGGTAGAAGCACAATCTGAGTTAGATTCTATGAGGAGAGAAATGCATGAAAAAGATGTTCGAATTTCAAGTCTACAGCTGCATTGTTCTCAGGACCTAACGGACTTACAACAACAGCTCCAGGGGGCATCCGAAAAAAACTCAGCCTTAGAAGAAAGGATACGAGAATTGACTACGGAGGTTACCCAAAAAGCCGTCCAACTCACTGAAGTTGAAGAGAAAATGAAAATGGAGCTACAACGCCAATATGTTGACCTACAGCAAGTCCAAGGGCAGTTTGGTCAATATGAAGGAGAAGTTAGTGTTCTTCGTTCACAACTTGCTGAAGCCAGGCAAGTAATTCAACAATTACAACATAATCAGTCGAATCAAAGTGGTCAGCTTGCTCCTGCTCTGGGGGAGCAAATTTCGCCAATGAGGAGTTCTACTGCACCCCCTGTTCAGCAACAACAGCAGCAGCAGATGCAGCAACAACGGCAGCAGCAGCAGCAACATCTACAGCAACAGGAACGGCAACATCAGCATCAACAACAACAACAACAGGAACGGAAGCAGCAGCAGCAAGGAGCTTCACTTCCGACCGAAGCAGATTTTCATGATTACCGCCTGCGACTTCAGGCGCAGAATGAGCAACTGCTGCAGGACACTGCTTCATTAGCAGCAGGAGGACAACAGCAACAACAACAACAACAACAACAGCAGCAACAACAACAACAACAACAACAGCAACATCAACAACAGCAACAACAACATCAACAACAGCAGCAACAACAGCAACAACAACATCAACAACAGCAACAACCTGCTGGTGGGGGGCAGCCTACAATGTGGCAACTGATGTACAACAATTCAGCTGCCGGCCCTGAAGCTAGTGGCCCTTTCCAACCCGAAGGTGATGTCCAACCTCCTCATGTCTTGGAACAGAGACCAGCCCTCCCACCTGTGCAGTTCCCTCAACAGCAGCGCATTACGAATCAAAACACACCAATGCACCCTCCTCCTCGTCAGTTTCCTTCATTCACTGAAACAGTTGCAGCAGATCAAAACGATCAAATGTTAAAACCAGTTGATGTACTTGGGAATGATCCATTTCAATCTCGTGGTAGTAGACGAGTATCGATAATGGATCCAACAGAAGGAAGTATTCGAATGTCTCCAGAGAGAGTTCATACTGGAATGAGACCAACTAATAGACAGCCTCTTCAGATTCCATGAGCTGCTCATCTTTAGTAAACTGTACTTTATGCGAATGATCAATATTTGTTTTGATACTAATTTTTAGGATTTCATTTGATGTGGACGTGGAGTCCACTATTCCTCTGACGAGCCTTCCAGAGAGACCGTATACTAATTACCCTGAAACTAACAAATAAGGGAGCTAATTTTTTTTTTTTTTTTCATTCTCGTAGATTTCCTCCGTCTTCCTTCAATATTCTTTTTTTATTTTTTTTTATTGTTTCTCTTACCTCAGACAGTGCAGTATTCATGAGGTTATTTTTTTTGTTACTTTTTAATTTTGAATACTGGCACCTAGCCTTTAAGTTCAATTACTTCAGAAGATACTTATTGATAGTCTTTTCTTCTCTTTTCTTCGTTGTTTTTTTTGTAGAGCTGTATACCTTGTTAGTTTAAAAAAAAAAAAAAAAAAAAAAAAATTAGATTTTCGTTTCTTAAAAATATTTGTAGTTTTATAAATGTTATAATGTGATTCATTTTTTATTTTTGTTTAATTTCACTTTTTTTTTATAGATTTCAGTGAAAACAAGAAGAAGGTCACTGATGAACGTTTGCTAACCTTAGTCAGCTAAATACACAAACGTCTATCAAATTTTATTTTTATTTTATATTACTTTTTCAGTATTTTATTTAATTTTCATACACAAGAGATGGTGTTTTCGCTGCTAGCTGCCGCTGACGTAGCTGGTGATAAGCATAATTATGAAGTGTCATTTCCTTGTCAACCAGGTCTGCAAGAGGTTGAGTCAACAATAACAAACACTTACAGAGCGGTGTTTCCAGGAGCTCCATTTTCGATAGGTAGAATGCAGTTTTATGATGAGGCTCTGCAATCTTGGAAAGATTTATCGCAAGCTGGTCAGTTAAAAGATTTTATGCAACTCTACGTGTTTAATAAAGGAGCTGTTGAGATTCAAAAACAAATCCCACCACCAATAAAACCACCAGTTACAACTGGTACTGGTTATGGATCTGCTAAAGGTTATTCACAAACAGGTGTAGCTGGTCTTGCTGACAACGCGTCTCATGATGAGAAAGTGGTGGCTGTTTTTGAAGAATTAGACGTCAACAACAACAGAGTCATTGAGTCTGATGAATTTAGCAGAGCTTTTCGGGTCCATGGCTTCGACTTTTCTACGGCAACAGTAAATGATTTATTCTCTCGTTCGGATGCTAATAATGATTCTGTTCTTAACTTTGCTGAATTCCAGCGATTCGCAGAGATGTATCCGACTCTCCTTGACTCCCTCTACTTCCGAATCAGAGACTACTGGGAAGACTTCCGCCAAAAGCAATCGATCAACGCTTCTCGCGAAGCCTTTGACGCTACCAAAGATCGTGAGAAGCGTGCTCATCTTGCGCACATTGAAGCACAGCAAGCTACTAACTTACAAGAGAAGAGAGTCGGTGCAGCAGAAGTGTCACTCGCTGAGGCTGTTGAGAATGAGAGGGCAGCGAAGAGTAAACTTCTCGAAATCCAGAGAGAGTTGGAATCTGCGGTCAGAGAACGCGCACAGAAAGCTCAGGAATTGGATTTAGCAAAAGAAAACGAAAGGCAGCGAGTGCTGGCTCATAATGAATCTCAACGTGAGACAGATCAGGCAGAGCAGGCCTTAGCATGGCAGGAATCTGAACAAGCGAAAGCACAAGACAGAGAACGAATGGCCTCTAATGCTGTCGCAGAAGCCCAGAGAGAAGTTGAAAGAGCTCGTCGGTTAGAATCAGAAGCGGGTACTGACTTACAAGCAGCCCGAGACCGAGAACAGCAGGCGAACTTAGCTCTTGTAGAAGAGAAACGTCAAACAGAACTCGCAGCTGACCGTCTCCAACAGGCAGAATTGGAACTTCAACAAAAATCAACTAATGAAAGGGAACTCAACTGTAAGGTAAATAATGCTCTTTCTGAAGTTGAACTTGAAAAGCAACATCGCGAAGAAGACGAGCGGGCACTCCAATCTGCCAGAGAACAAGAACGAATGGCTCAGGTAGCGCACATGGAAGCTCAACGTGCTATTGAAGAACAAGAAAAGAAAATCATAGACATTGAGGCTGAGAGACAAGCTGCTGCACAGAGAAGACGTCAAGTAGAAGATCAGGAGAGACCACTTCTAGAACAAGAAGTACGTCTTCGTGAGCAACGCGAATCCCTTGAAGAAAAGGAAACCCGCCTTCGCCAGGAAGCCACAGCATTCCACAGCATGCGAGGCCATCCTACCCCTCCTGCTCGCCATACTGTGAGGTATGTTTGTTGTTTTAATTACTATTTTAAAATTCATCACAATTCCATAAAACATTCCAACAGAGGTCCTTCTCCTAGCCGCTATGCTTAAATAATGAACATTGATAGGGATGGGATAGTTACTCTACTTGTGGGTTTTTGTAAAGTTAAGAATTCTTATGTAGATTTGTAAGGTGGTCTTTATTATTGTGTTTAGATGTAAGAAAGCTTCTAAGTAGTCACGTTGTTGTAATGAGCATTCTCTCTTAACAGGTTTAATGAAGGCTGTGCGTGATATATATAAGTAGCAGCCTTTGTTGTTAAATGGAAACGAAAAAGTTATTTTCAAGAACAGCTACACATAGATGCCGTCGCTGTTGATATTTCCTGCCATTTTGGCAGCCTTGCAACGACCATGGATGGATTCATCAAAATCAGTTGATGAGAGAACACAATTATTAATGTCCGCCATGACTCTGGAGGAGAAGATTGCACAACTCGGTTATAATCCATGTACGTACCCTCCACCAAAGAATGGTATCGGTGGTTGTCAAGTATTGAAATACGATCCTGAGGGTACCAACAAGTATCAAAGCTTCCTCGTAAACGAAACTCGTCTTGGAATCCCTGTTTCTTTTTTCTCTGAGACAACACACTCAGGAGGAGTAACCGGCACAACAGTATTCCCAATGCCTGTGGGACAAGGAGCTACTTGGAATACATCCCTGGTTAATTTAATCGCATCGGCCAACGCCCTGGAACTTCGCAGCTGTGGCGGAGACCACGGTCTCTCTCCTGTTCTTCAGGTTTGCACTGATCCTCGATTTGGAAGAATGGAGGAAAACTTTGCAGAAGACCCGCACCTCGTAACCGAATACGGTGTCGCAAGTGTAACTGGATTGCAAGGTAAAGATGGAATGGGTGGAGCATCGACGTACCTTGGAAGTCCTAAAGTAAAGATAGCATCTCAGGGAAAGCATTATGCTCTTTATGGAATGGGATCAAAAGATGGTTACACTCCGATGGGTGGAGGTCCTACAATAAGAACTAGTTTTGAGTTATACTTGAGACCTTGGAGAGAATTTGCAAAGGCTGGAGGCAGAGGAGTGATGGCAGCCCATCAAATGATTGATTGGGTACCATGTCACGCTAATAAACTTATGCTAACTGACACTTTAAGAAATCGATTTGGACTACGTGATGGATTCATCGGTTCAGATGATACGAATGTTGAAGGTCTTTATAATTATTTTCAAGGGTTCGCATCATCGGTAGCAGAAGCAGCAGAGATTGCTATGGAAGCAGGTGTTGATCAAGACATGCCTGGAGCCTCATACTTAAACTGTGCTGCTTCAGTAAAGTCTGGTCTCATTAGTAATGAAACTTTTTCACGAGCTGTTTCTAATATTTTACGTAAGAAGTTTGCAAGTGGTATCTTCGACTACGCTCATCCTGTAGACCCTTCTATGAAACCAAACATCAACTGTGATGCTCATAAAAGACTTGCTCGCGAAGCAGCTTCTCAAAGCACCGTTTTATTAAAAAATGACGGTACCCTCCCACTCAAAATGCTATCAAAAGGTGACAAGATTGCTGTGATCGGTCCTTACGGAGGTTGTTCTAAATCAAACAACACGGAATGTGCTGCTCGTGTTGCAATGGATGGAGGCTACTCTCCAGTTCCTGATTTGACTTCTAAAGTTGTTACTGTTGAAGATGGTTTAGTAAACAGAGGATTCACTAATGTTGTTTGGGAACAAGGTTTGTATTTTTACTTCTTATCTAAAAAGACAAGATGTAGCAGAGCATTCAGTAGTAATCTTACAAACAAAACCAACCAGGTTCTGATGGAGGCAGGGGAGGACCACCACCAGTTTCCATGACCGCAGCACTGGCAGCAGCAGAAAGCGCATCAGCGGTACTTCTAACTGTTGGTACCATGGCTTGTACCTGTTGTAACAGATGTGGAAACGGTGAGATTGGTGACAGAGCTTCCTTAGATTTAGAAGGTGGACAACTCGATTTAATGAGAGCCGTGTTAAACATCACTTCAAGAAGAGGAATTCCTGCTGTTGTTGTATTGATTCATGGAAGACCTGTTACTTTTGGTTTTAACAACTCAGTCCTTACAAACGTACCTGCAATGTTAGCTTCATGGCGTGCTGGTGAAGAAGGTGGTAATGGAATTGGTGATATTCTATTTGGTGATGTTAGTCCAAGTGGTATGTGTTTTTGTGTTTATTTTCTTTATTATGATGAAAACGGTAGTGATTTTGTTGTTTGTGCACGAAACCATTAAAGTTATACTGTGAAAGCAAACGGGGAAACGCGGCAAAAAAAAAAAAAAAACAGGAAAACTCGCACAAGCATGGCCAAGAGGGGTTGGTTACATCCACACACCTGTGAACCCTTGGTATCAAACACATTCGTCAATGTCTCCGAGAAACTATTTCCCAAACGGTGATGGAACACCAATGACTGCGCTGTTTCCTTTTGGATTTGGAATGTCGTATACAACTTTCGAATTTTCAAACCTTCACATTGACAACAGCTCTGTTCCTAGAGCAGGTCTCAACGGTACTATTCTATCAGATGGGAAATACGCTATTAAAATATCCGTGACGGTTAAAAACTCTGGTAAGACTGACGGAAACACTGTCGTTATGGCGACATTCGCTAAGAAAACAGACCGAGTTGTGAGATACATAAAAGAAATGGGAGCCTTTACAAAAGTGTTTGTACCTGCTGGGGAATCAGTTAATGTTGATATTCCGTTATATCTACACGACTTGGCAAGATACGACACATCAATTGCTTGGACAGATTTATATGGAAACCCAACAAGCGGATCGTATGTAGTTGATGGTGGTAACTATGCAATTGAAGTAGCTGATTGTGTTAACATGAACGGTGTCTGGTCTGATCACAGTTGCTCTGTCTTATCGGGATCATTCAGCATCGGCAACAACAAGAAGGTTTACGGAATCTATATGTGAACTGTTTCTTCTGTGGGGGAAAAGAAAAATCTTTTTCGACAGTTAAACCAACGCACTAACTTATACTGAGTTTTCAAATAATATTGTCTGAAGAACTCGATCTCAGAAAATGAAGTAAAGTACGAAGTTAATCCTCTCTTTTTTTTTTTTTTTTTTTTTGATGTAGTTGTTTTATTTAATTCTATTTTTTTTTTTTTTAAATGCACCAACCAATTTCGATAAATCCTGTCAACCGCTATAATAGCTGAAATTAATGGAAAAGGTGCTGCAAAAAACGTTTTCTATTTCGGTCCAGTGCAGGCACGACATTAAACTGACTGTGGATTCCTCTTGATCCTACTGCTTACGTACCGGTACAATTATTTTGTGTTACTGGTCTTTTTGTAGCTTTGGCTAGTCCCTCCCCTTACGATATAATGCTTTGAGACGGAGAGTAAACATTTCTGTTTCCAAGGTTTTTTTTTATGTTCTTTTTTGTGGTGCGGCGGCAATTGACGAGCGTGGTTATTTCATGAAGAGAAAAATGTCTTATATACTCGGAAAAAATAATAATTATTATTTATTACTCTCAATCTTTTCAGATCGTTATTTCTGTTTTTCAACCTAATCTCTGAGCAAGGTTGACAACTGAGATTTGATCCCTCTCCAGCCGAAGTGACAAAAATACAATCTCCACTGATGTGGTTCAGACCCTTCGTAATCATTGGTTCTGGACTTGTTAATTACTACTAACGTCATCGGATGGAAGTTACAGGGATTGTAGAAGATATGACCTGCCTGAACCCATTATTTGTTTACTATTCTTCATTTAGTGATCCTCTCTATCGATAGCGAGCAAGCAAAATAAAAAAAATAAATAAATAAGGTAATTCTTTGATGGTCGCAAGGTTAACTTATTTACCGAACTGACAATAAACTAAATTTTCAAATTTTCTCTTTTCGCATTATTTTATATTACTGAAATATTATAAGTACTTTGATTTCAGTCCGCCCAACAACAGTAAAATGGTTGAGCGGGTTAACGCTTCACAAAGTGACATTGCAAGTGAATCGACGAACTACTCTGAAAGCTCGAGTAAGAGATTCGTAAATGCTGTCGCAACACTGAAAGATGAGGTCAGCACTCTACTAGAACCATCAAAGAAAGCATCTCCACTAAAACCGATCCACGTTGCGAGTATTGTTTTTAATCTTCTACAAACAACAATGGGTGTGGGAATTCTGTCGTTGGCTGCAACTTTTGAGTTTGCGGGTCTAGTAGGCGGAACAATAATGTTTGTATGTGCAGCAGCACTAGCACACATATCGATGTCACTCTTACTTGACGGTCTGACAATAACTGGAGCTGAGTCTTATGAAAGTCTTGGCTTTCACTGTTTTGGAAAGCCTGGTAGAATATGGGTTCAAGTTATGTTGATCGGATGCTCAATGCTTGCTCTTACATGTTTCTTAGTTCCTCTGAAGGCTTTTATTCACGACACCCTCAATCAAATTGGTGTTAACCACGCCTCCCCAGACATCTGTTTGTCTGTAGCCCTTGCTGCTGTTATTGTTCCACTTTCTCTATTGAGAAAGATTGATAAGCTTTGGTTTACATCACTGCTTGGTGTTATTTTTGTTCTTTACTTTGTGATCGTATCAATCGCTTATATGGCTGTGAAGTACAACACCGAATTGGATCATAGAACTTGCCATGAACTTGATGTTGGTAAGAATCATCCAAAAGATGCCATAAAACTATTCGGAAGTAAAGCTGGAGACTTTATGCAAGCAATCTCTATCATCGCTTGTTCATTCTGTTGTCAGATGACTGTCTTTCCAATCTACAGAGAGGTCCGCGTTGCCGACCCAGAAAGCGTTGCTACTAACAAAATTCGCAAGTCTTCTGCCATCTCCATGTTTATCGCTTGTCTTACTTATACTGCTGCTGCCACTTCTGGTTACACTATTTGGAGGGATCTTTGTCCAGACCCCAGTTCAATTCTTGCTTGTTATGATCCCAGCAAGCCATACATCACATTGGTGTACCTCGGAATGGTATGTTTTATTAGATCGTGGGGGAAAACCTTATTAAAAATCTAAGCAAAAAAAACAAAAAAAACAGACGTGTGTTATGATGTTTGCCTTTCCACTGGTATTGTTTTCAGTTCGGTATTGTGCAGCCACCGTACTATTCGGAGAGGAGGAGGTGTGTTTTGTTTGTTACGAGTTGGGTAAATGTTATTTAATAAAAAAAACACGACAACAAAACAGAGTGGGAACTTATCAACTACCAGACATGTGTTGCTAACGATTGCGATTACTGCTCCAGTTGCAACTGTTGCTTTTGTGTCAACAAAACTAACTTCTGTTATTGCTATTGGTGGGGCGTTTACTGCTCCTTGTCTTTGCTATGTTATTCCTGGTGCCTTAAACATTAAAGCAAAGTCCATGTACAGAACTACTCAGGCGGATTCTGAAGATGATTTGTCAGACTTTGAAGGTGGCGTTGAAGACGGTGTCGGTCTCCTCCTTGAAAAGCGTAGAAGCTTAGTCGGAGGTCCTGCTTATGCGGGTTGGTTTATGTTTATATTTGGATGTATTGCTCAAGTACTGTGTTTATTAGGTGCTTATTTTGGAGTGTTTACATAGTTGTGAACACTACTGGTATTTTCTTTTTTTTGATGCGCGCGTCTCTCAACGTGCCTGTGTTTGATAACGTTGCGTCACGCGCGACAATATTTCACTGAATTGTGAAATGTGTTACGAATTGATCTTATAAAACGATTTTTTTTTTTTTTCTCTTTTTTTCCCCTGCTTACTCCCTGAGGTTTCAGGTTTTCTGTTCATTCTGTGTTAAGTATCATCCATACAGAAATGAATTGAACTACAACATTTTTATTTCACGACGAGTATCATAGGGCAAACTAACTACGTGCAGCCTTCCGAGCCTTCCTTCTTTCTAGGGGACAGAGTCAATGTATTATATGACAGTAGTCTGTTGTTATAATTTATTATTTTTTAAATTGTTGTTGTTTGTATGTGTGTTCAACGAAGTAAAACTGTTTTGCCTTCTGAGAACGACTGACTGTGGATTTGCCTTGTGGTTTTTGGTGCTACCCCAGTGGAAGCAACTAAAAAGCGGGCAACGCGTGTGGAGTGCGACGCGAATTTGTTTTTATGTTGAGTGCAACCCCGCGATTTGAGTCCATTCGGGGGGGGAGTTTTGGCAGAGAAGCTACACTTGAATTTGATAGTACGACAAGTGTAGCAAGGCAACTCCCGTAAGATCTGTGAAATCTTGCGTAGCCATTCGGCTTAAAGACGACGAGAGTGGAATGCGACGCGAACTTGTTTTTATGTTGAGTGCAACCCCCACCGTTAACAAACTTCGTAGGGGGGAGTTGGCAGGGATCACACTTAAGTTAGATAAAAAAAAATGTGTAACAGGCAACTTCCGTAAGATCTGTGAAGTCTTGCGTAGCCACTTGGCTTAAAGATAACGAGTGTGGAATGCAAAGTGACTTCGCCTCGCTGCTGGTGCCGCCTCATCAGTTCAGAATGTTCAGGTGAGGAGAGTTAGTAGAGATGAAATACTAGTTTAGTTTATGCAGTATTTCATGGTAACTCTGGTGATGTATACGTAGCCACTCAGCTTGAGTCGACGAGTGTGTGAGTGCAATGTGCTGTATAACAATGAGATTAAATATGGCATGTCTTGTGTATTCTGTGTGATGTTTTCGGACATAAGCTCTCTTCTCGCAAAAATAAAAAAATAACAACACGTTGACTAATAAAAATTGGACCATTACCTATTATCATGAGGCGTGCTCACATAAAGTTTACTGTATATAACCTTACCCCACGCCGATTTCACTAACTTACTAATTTCGACAAATGCTCTTGCTATGGTATATAAAGCAAACAAAGAATCTGATATGATGTAATGCTGCGAATAACCTATAAAGAGCTTTTTTTTTTTTTTTTTTTTTGGAAGAGCCAATAGTTTTTGTTTTTGTTTTGTTATTTTACTCGTAGAGAAAGATATACAAAACAATCTGTACACTTTGTGTTATAACCTCTTTGTCAGGGTGATATCGTTGCCTTTTTTTTCATTCTTATTTACCTCGAAGAGGAATATATGCTTGAATGTATTGGTAATAATAATAAAAAGACAACAACAAAAAAAAAAAAAAAAAAAAAATTTAGAAAGCGTTGGGATTAATTGCGTAGTTTCGCTCTATTTTTTGTTCCCTTTTCTTTCTTATTTTTTTTTCTTGTGTTGTATTGACAAGCATTGCATCGAGGTTTTCTGTTTTGTTTGGAATCACGCGCTGGAAATCAATTTTGTTCAGGTCATCTCACTCGTTTACTCAGTTGCTGATACAGTGAAACACAGCTCTCGCTGTTTAAACATTTTCCGTGTGTCTGTGTGCTTTATTCGGTTTGTTGTTTTTACATTGCAATATTGCAATACTTTCAATCTTTTTTTAAAAAAAAAATCTGTTTATGTTTTTTCTTTGTGTTTCTGTCATTGTGATCATTCTCCCAGGTTCATGCTGGAGTACTTTGCTTTACCTTTTTTTATTATTTTCCCCCGCGACGAGCTATTATCTATTGCCACGAACAGCATGCAATCCCCCAAAATGTGATTGAGATGGTTTTCCCCGTAAAAATCGTTTTCAAACCAAGGGAAGCAATTTGTTTTCTTAAGGCAGTGGGTATTCAAACAACGTTTTCTTTTTTCATTAGTAATGCGTGTTTGCAATACAATGTAACATAAGTACAATAGACAAACCACTAGGAATCTTACTTTTGTTTTGCGTTGTTTTCTCTGATTTTTATTATTTTCCCTCAAAAGCTTAGGCCGGAGGTGTTTTACATTGGACAACAAAAAAGGATATGATGAAAAACACAAAAAGGTCATTTTTAAAAAAACAAAAAAAACGTGAATAAAGAAGTGATGAAAAGAAAGAAATGAAATGAAAAAAAAAAAAAAAAAAAACAACAACAACAAAAATCGTCGCTGAAATTAATTTATTGCACGTCAAAGAAATTGTTTACTCTGTGTGTGTAAAATCAAGTAATGCTTTTTTTTTATTCATCAGTTAACACCCAATGACAATGAGGGCATAAGTAATCCTTACTTACTAATGATAACTGACCCACAGGTATCAACAGAAATGGTAGAAGGAAACGGTCAAGCGCCCACTGAAAATGGAAGCACTACCACAAATGGAAATAATGGATCACCGAGTACTCCAAAGGAAGAGAAACTTCAAATAAGAATCAACCAACTGCTGGATGAACGAAAAGAGATGGAAATGGAAGCAGAAGAACTCGTAAATCTCATACATGAAAGAGATGAAGAGATACGGCAGTTGAGGTTGAATAGCACTTCGAGTCCGCCGCCACCACCGCAGGAGCATCCTCCGGCTCCATACGAACCAAACCAACAGCTGCAGGACAAGGTAAAGTCACTCACTAAGATAATAGCAAAAATGCAAAGTACTCCAGCCCCAGCCATAACCGAACGACTCACCGTTGTTCGCTCATTGTTGGAGGGTTGCTGTGAGTTTGTGACTGGAAGATCTCAAAGAGAAAGTAACGCTAGTGGATGGAAGGAGGCAGCTGATCTATTGAATGAAGTCAGCAAAGCAGTGACTGACCTCACATCAGAAAACAATATCGAAGCTTTCGAATCCGTCAACAGCGGCTCTGCTGTTTCAGCAGCCGTCAAGGCCCTGAGCGTCTTGAAATCTGAAAATGCGAATCAGACCTCTGAAATTGTAGCCCTCAAGGCGGAGGTGGGATCATTAAAGTCTGATATGTCTTCTTCAGAGTTACTTATTAAAGCACAAAGTAGAAAAATTAAAACCCTCGTAGCAGCTGCAAGTGAAACCAATATTGACACGTTACTCTCCCCAAGGCAGTCTACACCTGTCTTTAAGTCACAGGGTACTTATGGAGCCAATACAGTTGTGAGATCGACGGTCTTGTCAAGGTCAACAAGAGAAGTTAGTTATACAAGAACACCTTCGGCTAAAAAGCCTTATGCCTCCCCTCAGCTTTCTGTATCTAAGTCTCGTTCTCCTACTATTCCTATTAGAAGGCGGCTATCAACTATGTTCACACCTCAGGGAGGCTCAAAGTCTCCAGCGGCTTCTAGAAATCCACGTACAGGAACGGCATAGCCTAATGCAAAACAGTGAGTGTTCACATCCACTACTTATGGTGGTATGGCTGTTTTCAATAACATGATACGTACAGTTTTTTATTATTTTAATCGAGTACCTTCAGACAAAAAAAAAAAAAGAACAATAACTGTTCTATCCCTTCCCCTGTGTTTACGTATTTGGTTTGTTTCTTTTTATAAAATTTTGGCATTTCCTCAGTATTCTCTTTCAGAACTAATCTGATATTTCTGTCCATTGCTAATACATGTCCGAAAAGTCCAACACAGTTACTTCTTTTGATTAAACCCTTGGGAATGTGGTGGATACAGTTGACCGAAACGGGAACCAACAGTCTATAATGAATATGGATCTGGGGTTTATTTGATGTGTTTGTTTTTTTTGTGTGTTATCGAGGTCTCTGTAATTCGTTTTACGCTTCCGTCGTACTCTCGATAAAACAGATTTTTTATTACCTTCAAACTTAAGCTTTCATCAGCGAGTTTTTTTTTTTTTTTTTTTTTTCCTCCATCGTTGGAAGCTAATAGTCAAAAGGAGAAACACAATCAGAGAATGAAAAAAAAAAAAAAATCCCCCCGTTCTCTCCCTTCCCCTTACCAGATTACTTAGATATATATTTATGACGAGGTTACGTATTCTGGTTGTCGTTTTAACCATCTCTAATACCGCATGTCTCACGCATGCAATATAATAAGTGAATAGAATCGTAAATCGTAATACTGTTTTAGGTCCTTTTGATAATAACCTCCACTGTATCCTTTTAGCAAGGTATGAAGAATAATTAAAACACACCCCCTTTTCCCCTTCATTCTCCTCGCCTATTGACAGATTTCGTCGTTACCATTAATACTTTTAGTATTTTAGTTTAATATTTAAGTTATGTATACGCGATAAGGTAATTAAAAAAAAAAGATTTTTTTTTTTTTTTTTTTTTAAAATCCCCCCGTCATTCACATTTGTTTGGTCTTTTCTCATGACAACCAGGTGATGGCTAACCAATGTAGTGATATTCTATATTAGAAACCAGATGATTGAAAAATTGTTGTTTTTCTTTTGTATCGTTAATTTATTTATTTTAACACTCACAGGTCGCTCCCGTGGGAGGGGAGAGCGAGACAGAGTGCTTGCAAAATGAGTTCGGAGCCGTATGGCTTAGATGATCACCAGGAAAACACGACTGGTTCAATTAGTGATAGAAAGCAACCTTTACCTGCAAGGCGGCAAGATAGCACTTCTACTGATACCAGTACCAGTATGTCGACCTGCAGGCTGCCTGAAAATGGGGAAATGCCTTTACATGGGTTTGAACTTGCTACATTTGAAGCTCTTGGTAACGAGTACGTCACAGAACAAGACACGGATGACTACAAACGAGAGGCTTTAGCACAGGAGAAGAGACGTTTATCAAGTATCCGATTGCATACTACTGGTATAAATGAACTTCTAGATGAAGACAAGGAACAAATCGCCTTAGGAAGTGACGCTCTAATGCTTTCCTTCAAAAATCTCAAGAGCGATGAGCAACAGAACGAAAAGCAGGACAGCAAAAAGAAAAAGAATAACATCCTTAAGATGAAAACAGTCGCCAAGATAATAGCCGAAGACGGTGCTGAAGTGGAGGAAGGGAACAAATTGACAGGAGACCAAGAGGGATATCACTTACTAGATGCTGACACAATGAAGGTATCATCAAAGGGTTTCTTCAAACAATGGTGTTGGAGGGTTCCCAAGTCACGAATTCTACTCGAGGTAATGGCCGCATCGGGTGAGAACAGAGTAGGCAGTGTTGGAGTTTCTGAAACAGCTCGTGACTGGGTTGTGCCATTACTATATATTATCACGTTGGCATTATTCATTGGCGTTGAAGCAAAAGTCGCAGATTATCGCCACGTCTGCGTCACCCCTTGCGGAGGAGAATGTGACTACCAAGGAAACCCAACACGTGACCCCATACCAGACCACCACCCAAAATGTAAAATACCACCCAACCAATTTGGGCAACTACGTGATACGGAGACTGCAGTCGAGCACATCTTTGAGCCGATAAAACTAAGTACTGCAAACGTTGAGGTACTACTCTCTCTCATACTACGAGCTGGAGGCAAGGGAGTTCACGATAGCTGTCATCCGAATGTCACGGCAACTGTGCAAGATCCGAGTGGACAATTTCATGTTGAGCAACTGGACATTAAGCACTGTGAGGAGGTATCACATGATCTCTGTGCGATACTGCTTTACTCATCACAGATTGGTAGTAATCGAGAAGGTCAGTGGGTCTTCTCGGTATCTCACAGTAGCTGTGGCGAGGATGTACCACTCTTGGCGGAAGCAGTCGTCTTTTATGGAAACCGTCATTGGTTTTATGTTGAAACAGTTGTCCGATACACAAGCTTTGTGCTCATCTGCATTGGAGTAGTCGCAATGTTCTTACGTCTGTGGAGACGTATTAATGCTAAGCAGCCACATATTGCTACCGGAAGATTTGTCTTTGGTGTGACACCTTTTCTGCTTTTAATGCTTAATCCGTTGTACCTTCCTTCTGTTCTTGTTGGATCAGATCATTGGATTTACGCAATAGTTGATGATATCGGCCCTAGATGGTTTATAGCAGCGATGGCAACATTCATCTTGTCGCTTATTGCTAATACGAATTTAATCACTGATGTACCGACACTGTTAGATGTTAGGGTGTACAGCTTGCAACAGCGGCTTTTTATGGGAGGCCGAGACAAGCCCCCACCTGTTAGTGTTGAAGTAAAGCTGCGACGAGATCCGAGGTATCACGTTAGCAAGCGAGACCTCTATGAGGCGTACTCAATGTGTGCGGAAATAACAAACAGAAGACCCATAGATGATGTTATTTCTTTTATTAAATCTCACAAAGACATTCGGGAAATGCTTCAACTGTCAAAGCACAGAGACTGGGAAGGATCTCTTAAAGCAGAGTGTAGGGAGAGTACAATTCTTTCTCCGGGTTTTTTGGCTGAGGTGTGGCCGAATATTGTGACGGCAAAGCAGCTGGAGCGGATCCGATTTCCTGAAGGCACTGCTAAATTCACACAAGATGTCACTAATGCAACAAACGCAGCAACATTCGTCCTAGATCACATAAAAGAAACAGCTGATATAGAATCTGGTAGCCTACAGCAAGGACCAACGCCAGTTGAACAAGCAATACAAGTTCTTCAAAATAACCACAATGTGGTAGGAAAACTTCACTTAGACAAATTCACAGATTGGAAAACTGAATTCAGATGCGCCTTATCAGATGAGTTAACACAAATTGCTTTTGTAGATGCCTGGCGTAGACTAAGCACAAATAGAGTGCTAAAAGACGTATCAAATAAGATTGACGAATACTTGGCGTTGATGGAAAAAGATACTAAACTTCGTCACAATAAAATGTTAGACAAAGTAATTGAATTTATAGAACACGATGAACAGCTTCGTAACCTTCTCAATGTTGATAATTTACCAGGGAATGGAAAGAAGAATTGGAAAGCTGCTTTTCGTTCTAGATGTGGTGTTCAGTCAGAGAAAGAGTCCACGTTACCTGAAAAACTACGAAAGAGTGACTTCATACGTGTTTGGAACTCTCTCAACATGGCTGAAGAGGCGAGTGACTTTATCTCGTCGCAGTCACAGTCGTGGTCGATATTTCAGTTTGCGCTCGATGATTTGAATTTGAATAGAGATGATACTTTAACAATCGGTATTCGAATTGAGTACGATCCGTGTAAGCCACTGAGAGGAACCCTCGCTACTCCTCGTACTACTATATCAGAAGACCAAGATAGAATCTTAGACTATAAATGGATTACTTTAAGTCCTACTGCTCTCAGAGGAACATTACATCAAGAAGTTCTACTTCCCACACCAGAATTCACAACTGGTAATGAACTTGCAATTACTGCTGATGTTGCTGCTGCTGCAGCACTCGTACTTGTTGTCGAGTCTTTTGGACCTGAAATCGAAGTCGGTGTCTCTGGTTGGCTTCCTGCGGAGAGAGACTCTAGTTTGCAATCACTTGTTCAAACATCGTCTGTAGTGGTCTCTGTATTGGTAGGAATATTCCTTGGGGCATCTGATGTATTTGTTCTTGCCCAACGAGAATGGAAAAGATATGTTCCGGGTGATTTTTCTGGGAAAAGAGAAGCAGTTCTGTTTGCATCGAGTAATAGTTGGGCAGAAGACACAAGAGAAACAATAATTATATTTTGGTTTATTACTATGATCGCCTTTACAGTTCGGAGTGGCCGTAAACTGAAACGTCTGGGTTACAGACATGCAAGGTATCAACACTTACTATATCACATGGTACGTATGGTGATAGTAGGAGTTGTTATTGTTGCATTAATAATATTTCAGTTTGCAAAACCCGTCCGCCACGTTGAAAACTTCCGTCGTAGGTGGGATACAATGTCCTTTATAGGGTTGGGTGTTCCACTATATGCTTGCTTTGCTGTAGCTGTTTGCCCCCCAATTGTTCCAAGAACCCTCGACCCTGGAGATCTCAATGAGGAGAATTATATTGCTTACTTACAAGACACTGGGGGATCACGTCTGCGATATGTCAAAACAATTCAAGAAAAGGAGATCTTGCTACAAGCGATGCAAGATGCAAAGAGAAGAGAGAAAAGAGAAATAGCTTCAGAACCAGGAAGTGACGCAGAGAACAACTGTCCTGATTTTGATGAGGTTAGTCAAGAGCCATCAACCGTCAGCACTCGTCGTAGGGAAATGCAGCGAACTTTCTGTATAGAAACAGCAGTAAATTGCTTTCACTGTTCTACTCTGGCCTACGAGTCAATAAGTCCATTTGAAGAGAACCAAATGGAAGGAGAAGAAGAGAAGGGATGTCATGAAAGACAAGACCTTCAGCTCAGTCATGACTATCCGGTGGCACCAAAACTACTGATTGACGGCCGGACTCGACCTAGTCTGTACCACTATTACTACAGTCAGTTACTAATGTGTGAGTCTCCGAAAGATGCAAAGAAGGTATTGCAAGCCTCAACAGCAGCAGAAGCAAAACAAACGTACCACAAGTTAATGGATCATAGACATAACAATGATGATATAGATGATGACACTCGTAATTGTAAAAAACCAATATGCCTACCAAGGCAACAAAAAGAAGCACTCATACTGAAATGTCTTTGGGCAAAGTATGAGCAATCTGCGGAATGTCGAGCTGCGTTGTTGTCAACACGTAGTCGAGTATTAGAGAAAAGGTATTTCGACGACATCCCAACCTCAGATATGCTTTCAATGATTAGAAGGAATTGTAATGACGTTCTTTATATACAAAAAGATCTCGCAGAATGGAGGCGCGAGTTAACAGCTGAAAAGATTATAACATATTCCCGAAAATCTGACGACGAAATCTACGAGTGGGTTTCAGAAATCGATGGACGAAAAGAAGAAATGCAACACACAGTCATCAACAAACTGTCCGCAGCGTTATTTCAGCTTAAGCAACGAGATACTGAAAGGAAACAAGGAGCGAAACTAAAGCTACGAGACAGTGAAAAAGAATTAGACAAAATGTCAGCTATCGATAAGTTAAAAAGTAACATTACAAGAACTAAAGAACGAAGAACATCATTCGAGTCAACTCTTGGAATCAGCTACAGACGTCACAAAGACGTCCGTTCAGAAGAGGAAGTCGAATCTGTCGTCCGACGAAATTCATTCCGTGAAATACACAAAGTCTTACAAGAAGAAACCGATACTGAATTCCAAAAAGAAGTTTTGTCTGCTATATTTTCACATTGTCACAAAGAAAACATCTCACTGTGCGTCACTAGTATTGTTTCTGCTGTGTTCGCAACAGATGAACGAGGAGTTCAATTAATATCTGAAGATCAGGATATGATAAAATACAATAAGATAGCTTCTGGTGCGAGTGAGAATACGCTCATCAGCCTCTATGAGGAATTCGAAACAAAATCATGTGATGCCTTCGTCCCATCTGAACATAAATTAGCAACTTTGGTAAAAGAAGCGAGAAATTCATTTAAAGGAAGTTCTCGACTGCGAAAATTTCTCGAAGAACTGACAATGAGATCTTTACAACTGGACTGTGAAAGTGATTCGTTGGATACGAATGAGAGAACTTCTATATTACGAGCATGGGGTGATGTTGGACGGGGGATGTCTATTGTTTGGAGAACATTTTTAGATGCTATGCACCTGTCTACATCTCCAACTCCATTTTCTAAGGTCCTCCTTCGAACAGGAAGAAAGACTTTGGTTGATACGAATTATCAACCTGGTCAACTGAACCCATCTATAGGGACAGGAATCCCTGAGAACCCTGCAGTCATTGTCCAATGCTCTGAGAATGACGTACCTATTTCAGAAGAATACATAAACAGTGTCATGACCATCGCAGACGTAGAAGAAATCCGAAATCTCTTCAAGGACATGTTAGTTAGAATAATTGAATATAATCATCATCAATCACATAAAGAACCTCTTCCCAAATGTCAATGTCTCTTAGACAATGTCAACACTTACACACGAATCTTGAATCTCTGTCAGCTGCAAGTCGTTGAGAAAGAACTTCAAGCTTACATAAGCAAGGCTGATAAAAAACACCAAAATCCGATAATCTCAAAAGAAAAATTTACCAAGTGGACCAAATCAAATAAATTAATTAGAAAGTCTACCAGAAAAATGATCTGCTTTGAAAGTGCATTCCGGGAGTACATCGTAGAAGTCTCTGTGAAAAGTATGAAAGACTCAAACTCAACTATGAAACTAGAACTAGTTGACGAATGGCTATTAATATATAATGATGCTTTAGATGATGAAATAACTGTTTATAATCTCATACAGAAGAACTTACCAGTCGCTAATAGCAAGGCTCTTCTTAAATTAGGATTGGCTGATTTGAAAAATGCCACACCATGTCGAGACCCTGTCACGGAAGCACTGATGATGATACGAGAAGCGCTGCAACGGAAGCCAAGGGAAAACAAAATTTCGGTTGAGAAGAAATTTGGTTGGTTGAAAAAAGCTGGATACACTCTTAAACACAAGTTCTTTAGCAATGAAAAGAACGAACCAAAAATGTGTCCTTCGGGTCTTTGTTGCTCATCAAAAGAATCGGACGACTTCGATGACAACTTTCCGGGTCAGACTACATGTTGGATTTTGGAGAAAGGTAATACATACTACGTCTCATTCAGAGGTACTATTTTAATGCAGCAAGGTAAAACCGACCTGCGAAATGCGCTAACTGATATAACGTGTTGCAAGGCACAGATGGAAATTCCGAATGAAGACCCCGTTGGTGTTCACAAAGGGTTCTTCCAACTTTGGCAGAATTTAAAAAAAGAAATGAAACACATCATGAATGATAATCCTGAAATTAAAGAAATATTTTACCCAGAGTCACCTGATAACGTCAGCCCCTTAGTTTTCACTGGTCATTCACTTGGTGGTGCATTGGCTACTTTAGCAGCTCTTGACTTCGCGACTGATAAGAAAGTAAATGTTGAGCGCAACATCATTGTCTACAACTTTGGTTGTCCTAGAGTTGGCAATAGCGCCTTTGTAAAACTTTGTGAGAAATATGTACCAGAGTCGTATCGGATTGTGAATAAGGGAGACATGATTTCTATTCTCCCTCCTAACTTGGCAAACTACAAACATGCGGGACATCCTGTAACTTTGAACTCGACAGGTGAGTTCTTAGTGAGTGGTACTTTCGCAGAAAGGAATATTTTGCCATATTTCCAACCGAGTTTTATATACAGACCCCATGCCCACAGGAGAGGTGGTGATGGTGGAAACGGATACGGAACTGCCATCAGGAGGATGGCCGGAAATAATAACCTCCGCGACCGTGGTGAGATACTTTTCGCACTTCGATCCGGTTCGAGATACAGCCCAGAATTCAGAAACTTGTGGTCGTCACAAGTCAGCTCTCTGGAACCCAGCGATCACCATAAATCTGTTTTCTTGAAGGAAGCTGTCCGCGTTTGTGAAGAGCCTCCTCAAGTTGCACTCAGCATTCCTATAGTTGTTTATTATTGCCAGCTTCGAACTAATACACTTGTAGCTGCATCGAATAAAACTAGAAATTGGGCTATTGCTCACGGTTATCGTCAAGTGTGTGAACTCGGTCAGGTATTTACTCATCCTCGTGGTGATGGAATGAGTCATTCTCGTAGTAATCTGGAACCGCTTTATCTTTACTACAACAGCAAGAGACGTGATCACATGTTATGTGCCAGTATTAATGCATGTCGGGATGCAGAGTCTAAGAACTACGTTAGGAGATCACTTGAAGGATATGTGTATCCTTCAGATGCTCTAATCCCAAGTATTGCTACTATTCCTGTTACGTCAACTTGGAGGCCAAAGTTGCAAGACCACAGCGTTAATGAGGCAAATAAATACTTACCTGATAGCGGAAATACGATTGAGGTTCTCTCTCGGGAGTTTCTAATATTAGAAAAACCTCGCGTTCCCTTCGTGCAAAAGTTTTGGGCGACCGTTGGGTACCTTCCTGTATCACTCTTTGCAGGATTGGTAACAGTAGCAATTGGTAAGAGACGTGATGCTCCTTTGGTTGCTCTTATTACTGCTGCTACTGTTTTCAGTTTTGGTTTTATTTTGACTATTTCTGTTCAGATCGTAAGGTTCCCGAGGGCCATGGATATTGCGTATATTATCGTGTACGGACTACTCTACATATCAACACATCATTTGAATATTTCGTTTGTAGACACCGATGAGTTAATTGTCCCACTGCTACTCGCCACTCACTCGACAGCAGTTCTTGGAACTGTCGTCAGCGACCGTCCGTTCAATGAAGACAATTGGCAAGAAGACGGCAGCATTCCTCGGGGAATTGCAAAGAAGCCGGAATTCGCTTTCATTGTTCGTATTTATGCAAATACTCATTTAGTCGCATCTTTGTTTGCTGCTATGCTCGCATTTATACCAGCCTTAATGAGTAAAAGTGAACTGAAGAGTGACTACAATGAACTGTTTTCAGCCATCGGATCGATTGTGTACTTCTTATTGGTTCATTTGTTTCATCATGCTATGGTTTTTTATTGTTTGAAATTCTTAACAACGAGTAACATTGGAGAAAGTATCGGTGCTACTGAAGGAAAGTACAAACTCAGCAGGTACGTTGATGACTTCTGTCAACTGTTTCCTGAAGTTCCTTCTGTGATTACTGGTCAGTTTACTATAAGAGATAATGACGTCACTTTTGAGCTCCCGCATGTGCTTCGAGGAAAGCAAATCACACACGAGGAACGCACCGACAACGACGCGCTTTATGAAAACGAGCTTTCTGATTTATTTGAGTATGTAGTTTTGTTTATTGTCACTTGATAGAAACTTTGGGGGAAAAAAAAAAAAAAAAAAAAAAAAAACAGATTTCCAGCTGTATTGATAAACGCCGTAGCAACCAAATCTGAAGGTGTTGACGGCCGATGGGGATCTGAAATCCGATTTAATTTAGTTTGTAGGACAGCAGCCGAAGCTGAAAAGATGAGGAACACAATAGGTTCAATATTCAAGGCTACGAACAAAGGTAAAAAACCTCGTAATGTGGGTGAAAAGCATGAAGAAGAACTAGAGCGGTGTAATTGGTTTCCTCACACAATGAGATCCGTAAAGCTGGTTGATCCAAAAATTGATTCGATTGAGAGTTTTCAACACAGCGGTTTGTTAGATATTTCATTTGGGAGAAATGGAAAATACCCTCCACTTCACCAACCTGCCAAGGCACTTCAAATTGCCAGAGCCATGGCTATGTTATTGAAAACACCAGTAATTCTTGCAAGGCAATCGCGTAATAGGAAAGTAACGAAAGGGAATAACTCGACTCCAAGAGACATCAATGAAGCAACTTATCAAGGAAATAACATCACGCAATCAATAGATCAGTTCGCTGGTGGACTCGGTCCGAGAGCTGAATCTTCTATCAACATTTAGTCTGGCAAGAGAGAGTTCTTTTTCATGGGTGCGCCTTAAAAAGGATACTGATAATTATATTGTGCAGGTCATCCACAATGTTTTGGTTTTTTTTTTGAGTGTGCTGCTGACGTTAAGTTGGAATTTATCCAAAAAGGTGTGATCACACAATTAACTATGAAAACTGTACCTCGATAATTATTAGGACATGCGTTACTGCTGCGATTGACTCCTCCTATTTTATTGCAATATTTTCAGTGTTTCAGTATTTTTTTTTTTTTTTCCCCCTTCTTCTTTGTCCCCTCACTCTCACTCCAAGTTACGTAGTTTTTTTTGTTTTGTTCCTTTCGGCTTTATTTCGTTATTAATCCTACTGGACTAGCTAGTATATTTGAAGTAGGCATGCATCTAATGTTGTTTGCGGCATGTTACTTCTGTTTGTTTGTCGTTTTTTATTATTATTTATATCTTTCTTTATTGCTTTTAAGCAAAAAGAAAAAAAATATCCTGCTATCCACCTGTTCACATCATAAAAGGAGCGGCGGTGATAGACATTTCTTTTTGTAAAATCTTTGAAGCAGCAACAAAAAAAAAAAAAAAAAAAAAAATTATCCGGTCTATCCACTTTGTTTTTCCTTTATTTTAACGGGTATATAGATGCTTACCTGGCTAACGAATAGTCAGGTTGGATTCAGAGAGTATCCACGAAGACGCGTGATCACATGACTCAACGTGCCCAAATGTTCAAACTCAGTACACTTACGGGAGTTACTTTATTCCTTAGTCTCGGTGTGCAATATACAATTCCTGTATCATCAGTGTGGAGAGTTTTGTTCTTTTTTCTTAATGATTTATTTTACAGGTTTTAATGGTCGCTTTCAGAATTTCCCTTTCAGAAACCGAAAACGCTTTCATTCGGTTAAAAAATATTTATTTATGTCGCGAGTAGTGATACAATATTCCATATTTCTCCCACAGGGTTATCCGATGCAACGAGAGAAGAAAAAGATGGATTGGCCAATCGCTAATGCGGAGGAGGTAACTTCCTCATCGGATGATGAAATGGACGGGGCAGATACTAACGGAAGCTTAATAAAGTCTTTTAGTTCTAATCAAGAAAATAATATCATATTCGAAACAAACGCCAAAAACAGCATCAAAGAGATTAGGAACAAACGTGCAAAGGCAAGTTACCAACTAGACACTGACACATCTACGGGACGATTAGACGGTTACTTAAAGCAACGGTACGCAAGAGTTCCGCAAACCCGAATTTCTCTCGAGGTCATGGCCGCATCGGGTGAGAACAGAGTAGGCAGTGTTGGGGCTTCGTGGCAGCAACTCTTCTCCGCAGACGCAATAACAAAATGACTACTCCAATGCAGATGAGCACAAAGCTTGTGTATCGGACAACTGTTTCAACATAAAACCAATGACGGTTTCCATAAAAGACGACTGCTTCCGCCAAGAGTGGTACATCCTCGCCACAGCTACTGTGAGATACCGAGAAGACCCACTGACCTTCTCGATTACTACCAATCTGTGATGAGTAAAGCAGTATCGCACAGAGATCATGTGATACCTCCTCACAGTGCTTAATGTCTAGTTGCTCAACATGAAATTGTCCACTCGGATCTTGCACAGTTGCCGTGACATTCGGATGACAGCTATCGTGAACTCCCTTACCTCCAGCTCGTAGTATGAGAGAGAGTAGTACCTCAACGTTTGCAGTACTTAGTTTTATCGGCTCAAAGATGTGCCCAAATTGGTTGGGTGGTATTTTACATTTTGGGTGGTGGTCTGGTATGGGGTCACGTGTTGGGTTTCCTTGGTAGTCACATTCTCCTCCGCAAGGGGTGACGCAGACGTGGCGATAATCTGCGACCTTTGCTTCAACGCCAATGAATAATGCCAACGTGATAATATATAGTAATGGCACAACCCAGTCACGAGCTGTTTCAAATTGAGTTGGGAGACGTTTTTCCAGTTTTCGGGCAAAGAATATTTTCTTCCATCCGAACCTCTTTTTTTTAAAATAAGTTTTCTTTCCTCTGTGGCTGTGATAGGAAATTCCTTTTCATACGAGGCTTACTAAACAGTGGTACCACGTTCGTTATCAGTTTTTAGTTAGCCAGTACTCACGATACTATTTTAGCAATCATTTTTTTTCTTCGAACCGACGATGGTCGGAAAAGAAACTATTCAGATTGAAAGCCGTTATTTCTTGCTGCGTTCAATGAAATATATAGCTAATTTCTGAATGGTTTTATATTTTTTTTTCTTCCTCTCAATCACACTTCGAAATGTTACACTTCTTGTTTTTAACAAAAATGCCCGCCGTTAGTATTGCGCTACGAACGAACTAACTTGTTTTCGTAATCTAAACGATGGCGTGCTGTCCCTCCCTTGGCGAAAATTTGGCCTCTTACACTGCCTCCTTCGTGTGGGTAGTTATTTACTTCTGGTCAATTCATGTTTTTTTATCGCCCCGTGAGAGTCTCACAACAGAGAACATCCGAAGTCTATTTCACATTACTACTATTCCCACAACAGGCTAGTACTTAAAATAGTTAATTGATGAAACGCAGGCTAATGCCTCCCTACAGAGAGAGGGTCCCGAGTGATGATGATTTCGAGTTCGGAGGGATTAGTAAGGAACTGGTAGATGCTGGTGATCATCGGGCAATTGAACCAGAAAAGCCTCCTCGAGTATCTGTAGCAGCGAGGGATAATCTTCATCAGGCAATTAAATTGATGAAAAAACTTGAAGGAGTGTTGTCAGAAATACCTGACGACACGAAGTGGAGATCAAAACTAAGAGGACAGTGGAGATCAGTTGAGAAGAAGATGTATAATATTCTTTACCCTTGTGATGATATGGAACAAGTAGAGTCTGATGGAAGTTGTAGTACCTCCTCATCATTTTCTGGAGAAGACACATCGGAGTTATCATCCGGCTGCTCTGTCGACCGCAGCATGTCAAAAACCCTCAGCGCTCGTTGCGTATGCGGAAAAATGCTCGAAGAAGACTTTGTTTCACTTTATAACAACAACAAACTACAGACTCTAACTGTTGCAAGACTCCATCCTTTTTTAAAAGTTCACAAGCTATGCCTAACTGGTTTAAAGGAAGAAAAAATAGAACGAATTGTAGACTGTATTCGCAAGGAAAAACTGATGATACAAAAAGATCCGGATGCTATGTCAGATAATGAGGATGACGTCGATGCTGAATCGGTACCGTTGTCTCCTTCGTTATCACCTGAGATAGTACCAAGATTACAGGTGTTGGAAAGTGAAGAAAAAAGTGAGAGGTGTGCTGATCCATCTCCTATTCCTGAAGAAATCAAAGTTACGTCAGATCCACAACCACCAACTCCTCGAGAAGCTGGGCGTCGTGGTAGCGCAACCGTATTGCCAAGTCCAAGTTTATTAAAGACACCTAGAAATAATAACTCTTACAGCCCTCAACTTCGAAGAGCATCTCAGCCTTCGTTAAGTACTCGAGGGACACCTACTCCACGTCGTAAGGGTTCAATTATTGAAACATCTGTTGCATCGGCTCGTAGAGCTGGTTCCTTTGTTGGTTCTGCTTCACGTTTAAGTGCTCCTCTTCATACTCCTCGTCGCAATTCTTTTAATGGACCGTTAAGTGCCCGTCGCGTTAATAATGGAGAAGCTCAATCCCCGCCTTTGAAAAAAATCATGACGGGTCTCAGTTCTTCAGTAGCGCGTCCTAACAAACCCCGATCATCAACACTCACAACGTCATCCGGTGCGAACCGTAACAGTAATGGTCGCAATGTTGCTGTTCCATAAGTAAGGCTGCTCCTTGTTTGACGAAATTACGATTGATTTTTTATTCTTTTTTTTTTTTTTTTTTTTATGTTCCCCTTGTCTCCCGTTCTTCACCAAATTTTTTTAATCAGTTTTCTTTATGGATTCTGCGTTCAGTTATTGTTTTGTACCCTTGTTGGGGGGTTTTTTTTTATTTCAATTAATTGACCGTATCGTCAAGGCAATAGAACACTAGGCCCTGATCAGATAGCGTTAGTTGATTAGAAAAAATGTCGTTAACTTGAATTCCACCCTTTCTCTCTGTGTGACTATTACAATACTGTCACGCAAGAGTATTCTTTTTACTACCGGACGCAGAGAGATCTGGTGTCAGTGAGTTTTTTTTTTTTTTTTTTTTTTTCCTGTGTGAAATTGATTTAAAGCGTGAATCACAGTAGGCCATCGAGGGTGATATTGGTCTCAATTTTTTTCTTTTTCCCTTTAACATTAGGTTATCACTTACCTGAAATTTTTATTACGTGATTTTCTGCATAGCTTACCCGTAACTGTTTTGAAGAAAGAAATTGAATGGAAAAAGAAATGGGTGGGGGGGAAAAAAAGTATTTTGTTCTAAAAATAATAAACAAGATCTACATTCGTATGATATAAGGTTGGTTTAAAGAAAAAAAAAAAAGAGATCTCCCACTAATTATTTTTTTTTGTTCCGTTCTTCAACTTCTTGCAGATAATTTCCCTCCACTAGAAAAAAGAAAAACAAGGAATGAATTATTTAGCTGCTCATCATTGGCTACGGATTGGGTCCTTTGTTGCTGTGAGTCACCTAGCACTCATAATATACAGCAACGTTTGGATTAAATAACAAATTACATCTCGTATCTTATCCTCAGTGAGAGTCTCCTGTACATGATACAATAAAGTAATCAACAGGTACTTTTATTATCAATCAATTTTCTTTTTGAATTTATGGACAAACAGAACTTTCGATATTATTTTCTTTATGCACCGACGAAGTCGGAGAAGAAACCAATTATTTTGTCAGTGCCAGTAAGTCTGCATCAGCAAGAAGAAAGGTTTGTACTGGTTCTCAGCAGAGTCTACATCCTCAGTGAGAGTCTCCTGTACATGGTACTATAAAGTAATCAACAGGTATTTTTATTATCAATCAAACAGAAATTTCGATACCGTTTTTGTTATTAATTTTTAGTTGTTTCATTTTTGTTGTCAATTCGTCTTCCTGGCGAAGGACCAATTAGTGTCCTCCTCTGGGAGAGACTTCGACTATTGGTTGTGTTGGTTATGAACGTTAAAAGAAACAACCCTGAATACTTATTTTGAGGTTTTTGGCTTCTATCAGTAAATTATTTTTATTTTACTTTACTTTGCATATTTTAACAATAAAAGCATAGCTTCTTGCGTTCGGTGGCGTATCATTAGCATTCCCATCAAGGATTGCCTAAGGGGACAGGCAGCCAACTGAAATGTTAAATATATTTATAATACCGACCAATGTCATTACGTAACTAAAAGTTGTTTGTTTCTGAACTTTCTTTTTAATTGTTTTTTCCCAACTACACTCAATATGAAGTGTGCGTGGTGTGTGTGTGTTTTTTTTTTTTTTTCTCGAAAAAAAAAAAGAACGAACGAACGAACTCCCTACTGAAACTACGTTTTCCGTTAATATTATATGGAACAGCAGAACAACGATTTATTTGATGTTTTCGTTTATCTGATATTTTTAAGTACATTTCTTTTTTTAACAATAAACCCAATGCTAACTATCGTGTTAAATTAACTCGCTTTTCAACTCCCCTCCTCCAAGTTGCGCATCACCCTTAATCACTGTATCTAAAACTAATGTTAAATTAGTTATCTTCATGTTTTTATGATACAACACAATTGTAATTTTTACAAAATCGAACATGCAACCTCCTCCACGTTGAAAGATTTATATAATCTCGTTTTTTTTTCTTTCTTCTTCTTATCACTACCCATTTACGAGATTGCGACAGCCATAATCAGGCTTCGCCCGAACGACACACAGCGAGTCTTCCTCTCTCAGTTGTGAAATCAAATACTAAGTTCGTGTCTGTTGTGGTTTTGAGTCGGATGATTATACTGTGATTGGATGTGATTAGATGTGATTGGATGTGATTACCTTTTACTTTACTGCTGCCTTGTTTTCAATCAATCACGTGTCTGGATATGTTATGCGTGATTTCACCTTCCGCCTACATTTAAATATCTCATGACGCTATTCGTAATTAATTGATGACATTAGTAGCTACTCGTTATTAATATCAGAACTCTGTGTGGATTGTAGAAGAAGTTCATTCAGGTTAAGTTAGTCTTTTCTTTGATTGTTTACATTAATTAGGTTACTGCCTGAAATCACAAAAGCAATTTCTTTTTATGTTAAAGTCGGAGTCCTGTACACTGACTGACTACAACACTAATTGCGTTTTCTTAAAAGTGCGAAGTTTCATCTATTTGTGAGGTTGGTACATTTCTGACTCGTCGCTGCACAGTTGTCATGTTGTCTGTTGTGCATCAGACCTTTGTTTTGATTTGTGTCTTATGTTTGTTACAACGTGACTTCTTAAATTTCTTAAACCCTTGTTCCGCTTGGCAACGGTCTGTATAGTGACTTAATAATATCGTTAAATCTGAGTAGTCGTATACTTCTGGGGTCGATCCTCTCCTGTGTTTGGCTTCCTTGACTTCAATTAATAAGAAATTGTTCAAATAGTTGCGACTGCCAATAGCAGCCCCCCTCCTAAATGCGAAATTAGTTTCTTTTTCTTTTTTTTTTTTTAAATTTCTTTTTAGGACATGCGCCAATATACTTCTTAACGTTGCTATGAAGCGGAGAAGTTTTGATTGGCTGTGATTGTTCTTATGCGAAAAATACCTCAATAAGCATTGCCTCTCACACAAAGCGAGTAATGTTGCCTTCAAAGAAAGAGCAAGCGGTCATTTATCTTTTGTTTCTATTATTTATTTGGTCTGCATTGAGGCCGTTGGCAGCGAGCTGACAAATGCTTTTTATTGCTGACCAGCATTGAATAGAAATATTACTTGGATTTGGAGTGGAACAACAAATGAGATGGTTTTGGAAAGCAGGACAGTACTCTCTGTGACTTCGACGAGCAGAAAAAATATTGACTCGTCTTTACCTCGTTTCGTATTAGTTCGTAGTATGTTGAAAACTGTTTTAAGAAACTATTAGGATTGTTGATTTTAGCTAAAAGTTAATTTTTGTGTTTTATTTTTTTAGAATTGATTTTTTTTTTTTTTTTTTTTTTTTAGAGTTTAGAGGGAGATTTTGTTTGCTGGTTTTGAATTTTTTCTTTCATTTTTTTTTATTATTTTTTTTTTTATATTTGTGATGGTTCCTTTTTTATATAAAGGATCTTCTCATCAATTCACTTTTTCTTACGTTTTTTTTCGAAATTCTTCTTTTTATATATTCCTATTATTCCTTATCAGAGAAAAGGCTAACAACACTAAGTCTTTACTGTTTCGTATTATGCTGTTACCATCTACCACATGAATTTTCAGACAGTGGAAACCTGAGCAGCAGATAAAAAGTAGATTTTGGATAATTCTTTGTTAAAAAACGAAGAAATATATTTATAAAGCTACCGGATTGTAGTGGATAATGTATAATTGGTAGTTGTTGGTATTAGTTTTTTTAAAAAATATAAAAAAATATATATATATAAAAAAAACAGAGGAGAAGAGAGTTCTCTCATCTCCATATGGTTATTCTGTTCCCGATCTTTCCCTCGATAAAAGCAAGAATAGCAAAATAAAGTTTAATACAATTTTTGTGTTTGTCTGAATACTATTTTTACCAAACCCCAGACATCATCACGTAAAATTATGGGTCTCGATGAGCAAGAAAATGTCAATCACTCATTGGCTTATACAAAAATGCAACGGAGCAAAGAAGTTTTATTTAGTGAAGGTGGAATAGAATTATTGTTAAAACAGGGATGTGTATCAAGAGTTGAAGAAGTGATTTGGAAAGTTGCGATCCTTTTATCAAAACACTTAGTTGCGATTAGAGAATCTATAAAAGGGAAACGAGTGGTTGAGCTTGGATCTGGAATTGGTTTGGTTGGTATTGTCGCAGCAGCTTTAGGAGCAACCGAAAGTGTGATCACAGATGTTGATGATGTTCTTCCTTTAATTGAAAATAATATTCAAATCAATCAGCAACAGAATTCTGCTAAAGCTGCCTGCCTATGGTGGGGAAACGACTCAGATATGAAAGCTGTTACTGCTGACCAGCCACCAATTGACTTCTTACTCGCTGCTGATGTAGTCTACATGCAAGTAGCTGAAGACCTTATCAACCTTGCCGCAACATTTGATAACTTAGCAAGTGATACCACACAAATTCTATTGGCCTATGAGCATCGTGGTGATTGGGTTGATAATTTAATCTTCTTTGAGGAAATGGAACGTCTAAACTTTAATGTTTCACAACAGTCTCTTGAGAAGTACAGTGACACCCCTTCTGATGAATACATATTGTATACTTTTATTAGAAATTCAACTACAAAGAAGGCAACAACCTTAGCAGTCACCGATACTGATGGAGATGTTTGGAATTTGCGCAAGGACGACATTGGTGAAAAAAGATTGTTTTTATTATTAAATGACGACAGGCGTCCTGCAACAACATCTTTAGTAGTTTTTAAAGATCAATCACTCATTGCATTCCTTCCAGCTGTTGTTTCCTCGACGAGAGTAGCAATGTTTAGTTCGAATACATTTGATGATATACTCGAATTCGCCACTTCACATAATATCGAAATTATAAATAAAAAACTTCCTACTGTCGGTCAAGAAGTTAAACTTTCTTGTGACATTGAAGGAGATGACTTCGAAGTGAAGGAACAGTCTGGTGTTTCTGCAACAGTAGTGTCAGTCACAGCAGAAGGTCAACTTGAAGTTTCTATTTCAGACAAGTCATACGATCTATGGATCGACTCTGTTGATTATTAAGTAAAGCTGTTTAATCTTTTTTACTATTGTCGTTATCAAGAGTACTTACAGATAGTCACTGTTGGTATAGACACCAACTGATCTCTTAATACGTTGATGTGTTCACTACTTTTCCTATCTATTTTTCACTTCGCAGGTGTTCGTAACATTGATGTACGAGTTCGCAACTTCTCTTTTCTGTTATTTGTGTCATTCTGCTTCCCAAATGATGATAACATTGGATCGGTACTATCTGACAGTCACTGGCTGAATAAACAACCAAAATACTTTCACAATATCTTCTGATTTCGTTCTGCCTTTCCTTCGCATTCCAAGATTGTGATACTTCTATCAAATAATGATAACACTGGATTGGTGAATAAATAGCACATGTGAGCCTGGATATGGTTATTCCCTTCGTTGTCTTTACTCTTCTTCAACAGTGAAAGAGTTGAGAAAGACTACCTCTTTATGAATCTTTAAAATCTATTTTATCTTCTCTCTTCCGCTTCTGATGGAAGTGAATTTATGTTATTAAAAAGTATAACTCAAGTTAGATATTAAGTCTACACAAAATGACTGACGAATGTGATGATGTGAAACATGCCCTGACAACTGCACTTGAAGCACTCTCAAAACAAGAAGAGAGAATTGAAGAATATCACAAACAGTCCCTACGTTGGCATCGACAGCATCACGAGGCGATTGCTGCTATTGGAGAAGTGATTGAAAGGTTCAGATTTACTTTAGAAGCTGGCAGTATAAACACCAACACCAATACTGCAGTCGATGACAAAGATGTTATTTCAAATACTGTTGTTGATTCGTCATTTAGAGATAAACTTCTGATAGCCCTCAACAGTGGTTGTGATGTGAGAACATTATTAGTATCAGTTGGACTAAATCAATACAAGACAATTGGTACTCTCGGTTTTCAAAAACTTCTTCCAACATTGATACTCTGGCTTCAAGATCCAGTTATTGCTTACAATAGTCTAGTGATGCTATATGAAGGTGTTAAGATGTGGGGCGAAGTATTAACTCAACCAGTGATGACTACTATTGTTAATGACTTGATAACACAACTCAGAAGACTAACTCGCAACCCAATTGGTAAAGTCGGAAACTACAGAGACGATGTTGTTGACCTGCTTAGAGTTGTCGAGGGATTTGTTTCTATGAACCCAATGCAGTGAATTATTTCTTTTTTTTTCCTCTTTACCGTCTAGCCTTTTCTTTCCAATAAAAAACGTATTGCTGATTAAGCATAAACCGTACCATCTTTCATGTTAACAATTAAGACTCTTGTTGTGTTGCCTTTTTATTAAACTTTTCTTTTAAACATCTCATACATGTCGGAGGAGATGAGATGGAATAAATATAAAAGTGAAATACTCTTATGCTGCTTTATAACTTGTATAAAATAATAGAAATAAACTTCTCTTCCCATATTACAGGTTACTTACTATTTCCTTACTTCCTATTGATAGGTACTCTTGAGGTGTATTTCTGAGTAGTAGATTGCTTCCTAAAATTAATTCTACCTACTCTCCTCCAGTAAATTAACCTTATCTTCACAACAATGGTTGCTGTTACCTTCCCTGAAGAGTATGGATACGTTCTCCTGTCGTTGATTGGAATTGCGTTCCATTGCTTTACGCAGGCGCTCCGTATCGGAAGATACAACTTCATGAGCCTGCAGTTCATCAAAGAAAATCTCACTGATGAAAACAAGCAGTACAATGAGCTATACGGTCATGATATCCCAAAGGGAGGATACCCAGACATGGGAGATGGCAGACACGCTGCTAAGCTCCCATACAAGGAGTGGTTGAAATTCAATGCCGGACAGAGAGCTCACCAGAACTACCTCGAGGGACTTCCAATTGTTATGACCTTTGTAGCGATTGCTGGATTGAAGTATCCTTTATTTACTGCTGTTAACTCTGTTGTCTACATCCTTGGAAGAGAGTTCTTCTGTTCTGGATACCGTGCTAATGGTGCTAATGGTAGATTGAGAGGAATCTGGTTTAACATTCCTCTTATTCTTCTACTTGGTGCCTCCGTCCAAGCGTCTTTGTCGTTTACCAACCTCCTGGATTAGGTGTCAAGTAGTCAGTCACCTAAAATAGCAAAAAAAAAAAAAAAAAAAATTCGAACGCATTCAGAACAAAAAAAAAGAGAAAGAGAAAAGAAATATAAAGAAAGTTATTCCAATTCAGAATTTCTCAAGAAGAGGAAGAAGATGAAGATACTTTTTTTCAAAAAATGATACTTAAAAAAAAAAAAAAAAAAAAAAAAAATCACGTATAAAAATTCACAAATTGAAGAGAAAGAATGTTTGCAGCCGTGTAAATCAGATTCTCATTAATTCAACACACCCTTCTAAAGTAATATTTCCTTTTTGTGACAACTTTCGAGTAGATTATACACATAACTGATGATTACCCTGTTACCAAGTATTGTTTCCCATTACTATTAGTAAATTATTATTCTTACCTTCATAAACTGCTAAGCTTTCGTACTAAGAGTGGTTGAACTAAACTATCTGCAACCATTATGACCTTTGTAGCGATTGCTGGATTGAAGTATCCTTTATTTACTGCTGTTAACGCTGTTGTCTACATCCTTGGAAGAGAGTTCTTCTGTTCTGGATACCGTGCTAATGGTGCTAATGGTAGATTGAGAGGAATCTGGTTTAACATTCCTCTTATTCTTCTACTTGGTGCCTCCGCCCAAACGTCTTTGTCGTTTACCAACTTCCTTAACTTGGCGTAGCGTTGAGTATTAAAAAAGAAATGCAAATAAAGGGGAGAAAAAAAAAAAAAAAAATAGAAATTACTTTCAGAAAGTTTATGGAGCCCGAGATATATTTTTTGAAAGGCTAACGATTATTTCTTGTTGAAAATTTTGTTTTTCATTTTATTTTGTATGCAATGTTTTTGCCTCCCTACCTACCACCGCTTGCTAAGGAGATGCGTATCTTCGAAACTATGACTGCGATGAAATTGTGACGTGTATTCGGATTTCTAATTTACTTTTTTTCCCTCTTTAAGATTTGGTTTAATTCCACAACAATGGTCACTGCTACTTTCCCTGAAGATTACGGGTACGCTCTGTTTTCAATAATTATAATTGCATTTCATTGCACTATTCAAGGGTACCGCAACGGAAGAGGGCGCATCTTAAATATAAATTTCATAAGAGAGACTTTACTTGAAGAGAACACGGAATACAATGAGCTGTTCGGTCATGATATTCAAAAAGGAGGATACCCAGACATGGGAGATGGCAGATTCGCTGCTAAGCTCCCATTCAAGGAGTGGTTGAAATTAAGTGTTGGACAGAGAGCTCACCAGAACTACGTCGAGGGACTTCCATTAGTGTTGAGCTCCATAGCGGTTGCTGGATTGAAGTATCCGATTGCTACTGCAATAATGTCTCTCGTCTATGTCATTGGAAGAGAAATTTATTGTATTGGATACCGTAGAGCTGGACCTAAAGGCAGATTTTGGGGTGAGTTTTTCTTTTTACCCCTTCTTGGTCTCTTTGGTTTAGCCGCCTATACCTCGTTATCATTCACCAGGCTATTTGACTAAGTGTCGTTCTATTTCCTCTTTACCTTCCAACGTCTTTTTTTTCGTTGCCTTCTCGCAGCGAATAGTGGGTTGCAGTTGGATTCATCAGCTGCTCTCCACCTTTTTTTGCCGTTTTGGTTATCGTTCACTGCTCTCTGGAATATCAATCTTCATAATTATTTTGCTGAAGAGTTTTGTCTTTCCCCGTTTCTGTTCTCTTCGGTGCCAGAAAGTTGCTCTCTTCCTTAAAATCTTGCATTTTGTTTTTCTTTTTTATTTTGTATGCAATATATTTGCTTCCCTATCTACCACCGCTTGCTAAGGAGATTCATATCTTCGGAAACTATGATGGCGAAGTAGTTGACATAACAATGGTCATTGCTACTTCCCTGAAGATTACGGGTACGCTCTGTTTTCAATAATTATAATTGCATTTCATTGCGCATCTTAAATATAAATTTCATAAGAGAGACTTTACTTGAAGAAAACACGGAATACAATGAGCACATCTGTACGGTCATGATATCCCAAAGGGAGGATACCCAGACATGGGAGATGGCAGACACGCTGCTAAGCTCCCATACAAGGAGTGGTTGAAATTCAACGCCGGACAGAGAGCTCACCAGAACTACCTCTTCTATTTCTCTCTTTACCTTCCAACGTCTTTTTTTTATTTGCCTTCTCGCAGCGAATGGTGGGTTGCAGTTGGATTCATCGGCTGCTCTCCACCTTTTCTTTGCCGTTTTGGTTGTCGGAATATCAAGCTTCTTACTTTGCTGAAGTATTTTGTCTTTCCCTTTTCTATTCTCTTCCATTGCTCCCTTCGTGGGTAGTTCATTGATGTTATAACTCGCAGGGCAGAAATTTTATTTTGTCAATGAAAACTCAACTTCCACTTTTTAATTGGTTTTTTTTTTTTAGTCTGGGATACAATCTCCAGTAACTTCTTTCATTATTTACTGTTATATTTAAATCTATTTTTTAATAAAGGGATATAAGGAAACTGAATGGGTTTGGGAGACATTTCAGCTGCGGTGAGCGGCCTTGACGAGGTAAACGCAGGAATTCATTCGATTGGAGTGGGAAATACTTCACCGACTCTCGGAAGGGGTGTTCATTTTGATGAGTACGTTAACGGCAAGTCCCCACCGAGAACGAGTCCGTTTACGAATCTGAACATAAATAACTCTCCGTTATTGGGATCTAACAGTGGATCTCCAGTATCTAGACAAGGCGTACCCTATCCTGGACATGCATTTGCTAGTCCGGCATTTAGCGGAGGAAGGTTTGATACCCCGCAATTGAATTTAGGAATGGACAGTCAAGGAGCCTTAAGAATCAGATCAACGAATAGAGATACAGCTTTACCAATGTCTGAGTCTTTAGAGTACAGTGCTGGTGACTCTGTTCCTGGAGCTGGTGTTAGCGGGTTACTCATTCACGGATACGCAACAGGTCAACAGGTAGAAGCTGCTCACCCTCTTCACATTATGCTTCATGATGAGAAGGTAATGATTGTACAGGGAGGTGATATTGGAACTGTTCTTGGACCAGCCACTACTGGAGATCCTGGTAGAATAGCTGTCTTATTTGAGTCATATGTGGGTGAGCCATTAAATGTAGAGCCCTGTGAGATTTGTATTGGAGGGAAGCCATTCGACCTCACAAGTCGATCCATAGAAACACATTTAGCAAGAATGCTTTGGGAAGGAAGGGATCCATATGCTGGACCTTCACCAAAACGTGAAGACATTCCTCCTGCCGGTGATATGTCTCCTATGGTAATAACGCAATCTCCTAGAAAAGCACAACCAGCTGTTAACGCTGTTTATAGAGATCGTTTACTTAATATGTTTGAACGTTATAACCCACACAGACTTCCTTCGATACCAAATCTTCTTCGAGAGTATCACGGTTGTGAAGAAGCTCTGATGCACAGTCTCGTTAAAAGGTACGGACCAGAACCAATTCAGAAAACTGTAACATTACCACCAGGATGGTCACAAGTCCAATCATCAAAGGGACACGTTTTCTACAGACATGTGACAGGAAATAGACAGTGGACTCGACCTACGTGATACTAGGACTTCAAGGTTGTTAGGATCCCAAACGCTTATCGAGGTAGGTATTCATTCCACCAGTGGTTACTGCTCACACCAAGGTTGTATTTCGCCGCATTTTTTCTGTGGTTGAAAAAAGTAATGTACTTGTACTGTAGACAAAATAGGTCTTCTTTATCATGTTTCTTTTATTATTATTAATAATTACTTAAATTGTACACAAAAAAGAAAGTAATAAATTATCTCCACATCCTTTGTGGAAATAATGTGTTGTCCGTGTTATGTTTTTTTTTTTTTTTTTTTTCCTTTTTAACATTTTTGTTAAAGGATAAAAAAAAAACACTTGAAAACCTAAGCTAAGCTGTCAACAAGTTGTAAACTCGAGGTATTAAAAAAAGGGAATAAACATAGTTGTAGTGCCCACAAAAAAAATATGGAGCCACTTTTCTTGCACCAAACTAACCCTTGTTAAGTAGAACAAGAATATTAAGATGTGAATTTCATACGATGATGACAGAATAGGGAAGAGCTACGAAAGCGATACCTTGGTGCCCAATAATCAGCCCATATTTCTTTTTAAAGAGCCCATATATATGGGCTGATTTGTAGCGCGCTACAACCCCGTGATAAAGCAAATAAAAAAAGCACCCATATAAAAGCTCCCAAAAAAAAATCCCCCCTCCTTTCGCAGTAAAATGTGATAAGAGTATTGTAGTTGTTATTGTTACTATTTTTTTTATTATTCGATATGGGTAGGTCCCTTTAGATGTGTTTGTTTGTTATACCGTGTTCGATTGTTTTTCTTCTCTTGCAGAAACGAATAACAGATGTACAAAAATACGTGTTTCATGATGCACCACTTTGAGTCTTAAAATATCTTAATACAGGTATCTACTGGAGGAAGATGAATTCCTCTTTCTCAATGTTGTTTGAGCATCCAGACAAATACTATGCTGATGTTCTGATCACCGTTGATAATGGTGCTATGCAATACAAAGGTCACAGGTGTGTTCTGGCTACCAGGTCCGGATATTTCGAAAAAGTACTTCGGCACGGAGGTAGAGAAATAGCTATAAACGAAGTCCGACCGCAGGCATTTGAAAGAATCATTCGCTACATTTACACTGAAGAGGTGATGGTGATGGAGGATGATGAACTGATAGAACAGTTGACAGCAGCAGACTATTTCGAACTTACAGACCTCCGTACACTTTTACACAACCAGCTTCAGCAAAGAATGATCAAAAGTGTTGAGACCTGCTGCTGTGTAGCAGTCCAGGGATTTCTCATCGGTGATGCGGAAATATACAACCCGGCAGTACGATTACTGATAGGAAACGGAGAGCAATTACTGAGATGTGAGAAAGCCTGTGATCTCCCATTACAATTAGTTATTAAAATTATATCATCTGACGACTTGGTTGTAGGGTCTGAACTTTCAATTTATACATTTTGTACCAAGTGGTTTATTAATAATAAATCAACACCCGATGCTATTTCTATATTTGATTGTGTACGCTTGACGCTAATCCCTCCAAAAGACATCGCAACCCAAATTGAAAGTTGTCATTTTGTATCACCGGATGTGATAGCAGCAGCTTACAGGTCAATAGCATTGTGCTCATTTGAGTCATCGAGAAACTCTTATTAAGAGAATGCATTACTTGTTAGTTGTTATAGTTTTTTTTTATTTGATTATTTTAATTCAGACTACACTAGAGATGCCTGTGATCCAGGAAGACCTACGCGATGCTACTCACTGCTGTGCAGTGGATATGGACACGAGACGGGAACCCTATAAGGGAATGACCTGTAAAGATGTATATAGTATGTTATGCAGGCAACATGCATGTAAAGTAAACTCTGGTGTGGCAGCAAAACTTCCGTTACTGGCTGATGACTTTGATATTGATTGCTTAGATCTGACTGCAAACATGGTTGGATCAAAAGGAATGATTCCTGTCATGGAAGTAGCCAGACTATCAAAAACATTGAGAAAGATAATATTAAAAAACAACTATCTAGATAACGGTGCTGTTCGATCAATCTCAATGGCACTACGAGATCATCCAACTGTTGAAGCCATTGACGTTTCAGGAAATCCAATTTCTTGGACGGCAGGCATGCATATAATCGACTTAGTTGCGAGCAACCAAAGCATTCAACGTATTGACATGGAAGGGACATTCTTAAAACCCAATATCATTGAAACAATAAAAAATCACACTCGTAAAAATCAAGCAGCGAAAGCACGCAAAAAGGTAACTGGTGCTAACCCAACCAACCACCCTCTAGCAATACGAATACGGGCTCTTAAGAGAATGTACAATGAACTAGTAACACGTGAAGGTACCGAAGGAAAGATTCCAAAAAGATGTGCAATCGAGGGCTACAAGGAGAACATGAGAATGCAGTCAAGAGAGAATGAATTAGATAGTCGCTCTGTTGCTTTTTATGAAGGGTTAAAAAAGAGATGTAATGCTGATCTGATGGGGTTAATTACATGGGAAGCGTTCTTAGTTATATCAATGGTCGATGACATTGCTTTTAGTGACAGTGAGATTCTGAAGATCAAGGAAATATTTTATTTATATGACTCTGACTCTAACGGATTTATTGATCTCCAAGAGCTAAAGGCGATGATTACTAGTATTTCTGGTATCGCTCCCTCTGATGAATACGCACTTGAAAAGCTAACTCTCTTCGACGCTGACGGATCAAACACCTTAACACTTAATGAGTTCGTTATTATGATGGTCGACAAAGGACCACAACAAAACAGCTCTACTTTAGTTCCTTTATTTCCGCGTCAACAACCAAGAGTTCGACATCATTAATTTAAAGTCGTTGTTTTTTTTTTTTTTAAAAGTCTTTTTACACATTTGTTTTAACCTCTTAGTAAGTTACTCTACCGAGAACTTGTTAATTATTTTATAGTCTGGATAGTTTGCATCTGTTTATGTTCTGAACTTTTATTTTATCAGAGACAGAAAGCTATGATGAACTCTACTTCAGAAGAGTGTTTTACTGAAGAATGTGATGACTATTTCCAATAACAGGATTTCTTTCTTACTAAATGTCGTACAGAATAGAGTGAGAGAGAGAGAGAGCAATGAGAAGCATCAATGTAGCGGTGATGGTGTTAATTTCTATTAAGACATCAGTTTGCCAAGACAACACCACCAACGACACTCCGGATACTGGTGGTGAGCCCGTCGAAAATATTATCTTACCCGCAAACGATGATGGAGACGTTAGGATCCCTATTTGGTTCCTCGTAAGTATATTATTAATTATTATCTGTTTGACCATTGCACTTGCACTGATGTACAAAAGAACGCTTACGTTGCAGGAGGCTAGAGAAGAAGCTGAGCTATCTTGCAGGTCACTTCAACAGCTTGATGAAGGCAGGAAGGAACAGGTATGAAAATCTTTTGGCAATCTTCTTCGTGTCCATTTTCAGTTCCTTTGTTTCTAGGTCAACCTGACACTCATATGTTTGGTATTGCTCCTAAACGAAAACGGTAGCCTGCTTCGTCCCAATTTGTTCGACATAAGAACAAAGTCAAGGTACCTGAGACGTCAGGCATGAACGCCGGGGCGGCAGTCTGCTATGAATTCTATTTTCTTACCTACTAACTTAGCTCTGTCTGCTTCCTATTCTCAGCAAGATTGTTCGTTCTGTTTTTATCCTCATCATTGTGCCTAGTGTGGACTGTGACATTTCTATCCAGTACAAGTACAATCCTAATAATAAAACATACACAGGACAGGATATTATCAGCCTTAGAGTCTCCTCCAGTTCAAGCAACAGACATACTAGATGCAGAGATTGAGGAATACTTAAGCAGCAATCGAAAATATCCAACTCGAAAGGTCTGGAGTGGCGGCTACCATACTCACCCATTGCAGGCAACGTTGGTTCCATACAGAAGAACTGTCAGCCCAAATACTACTCTAAAAAGGGTTTCCTTCGCTGCAGGAGAAGACGGTTATGTACCCCCAATGTCTGGATTGTAATGGGCGCCTTGCTATTCATATATAAAAAAGAAAAAGGAAAATCCAAATTAAGCAGCGCCCGTTCTGTACTTGTATAAATATTTGTGACGCAAAGTTTCTATCCCCTTTAATTTTTTCCCCCCTCCTTTTTTCACTTTGCCTAGGTCTGGGCAGGAACGGGAGACTGTGCGTGCTATCCACCGTTGAAGTGGACAAGTTTAATGCACTTCCCAAGGGACAAAATTAGCAAAAAAACGGCGGCTAGTCCGCGTGGTGTCCCCCTCTCCCTGTGTGAATTATGAGGATGTTTTGCTCGCCCCTTTTTTAATTTTGGAGCGGCATGATCGAAGACAATCTTTCTTTTCCCTCTTTTATTTCCAATCCCGTCGCCCCCGGGAAGTTTAATTGTAGTGACTAGCCATGAAGGGCATTTTGATTTACATTTGTGACAGCTAGGGGGAGTGGAGTGTAGCGAGGGAATGGCACTTTGCCACTTACCGGCTGTTGACCGTATATGCGGGTTATCACGTTTCCTTTTTGTTTTAGGTTTTTTGTTAGTAGTGAGATGTGCTACGTTTATTTATTTCACAACGTGTTTCGCCATCTTGAACTACTTTTAATACAGTTTTCGTATCATCAAATACCAGTATATACGGCTATTGACAAAGAGCCGCCCCCCTTCCTGGTGTTCGTCTTTTTCTATGGTTAATTTTCAAGACAATATAATGTATTAATTAAGTACTCATGAGTTTTATAAAAAGCTGTTACGGTAACATAGGCAAGTGGCGCTCAACTATGTTCACGTGGCCTCCAGTGGTATTATTTATATATTTGCAGTCATTTACTACGCTGCCGCTGACAGTCAAGATTGTCGGAGAAATTGTTGTTCCTTTTGAGCTTGAAAATGCAGTATCAAATTACCCCTCTTTGCACTGTACCCCGGTATCTCTGTACTGGCGTGGAGCAGTGTATACCATATTGTGCCTATGTACAACTGACCACTCATCCAGTGTTGCTTTCCTAATTATTTATGCAACCCACGTTTAAAGTTACACACTTTGCCTAGGTCTGGGCAGGAACGGGAGACTGTGCGTGCTATCCACCGTTGAAGTGGACAAGTTTAATGCACTTCCCAAGGGACAAAATTAGCAAAAAAACGGCGGCTAGTCCGCGTGGTGTCCCCCTCTCCCTGTGTGAATTATGAGGATGTTTTGCTCGCCCCTTTTTTAATTTTGGAGCGGCATGATCGAAGACAATCTTTCTTTTCCCTCTTTTATTTCCAATCCCGTCGCCCCCGGGAAGTTTAATTGTAGTGACTAGCCATGAAGGGCATTTTGATTTACATTTGTGACAGCTAGGGGGAGTGGAGTGTAGCGAGGGAATGGCACTTTGCCACTTACCGGCTGTTGACCGTATATGCGGGTTATCACGTTTCCTTTTTGTTTTAGGTTTTTTGTTAGTAGTGAGATGTGCTACGTTTATTTATTTCACAACGTGTTTCGCCATCTTGAACTACTTTTAATACAGTTTTCGTATCATCAAATACCAGTATATACGGCTATTGACAAAGAGCCGCCCCCCTTCCTGGTGTTCGTCTTTTTCTATGGTTAATTTTCAAGACAATATAATGTATTAATTAAGTACTCATGAGTTTTATAAAAAGCTGTTACGGTAACATAGGCAAGTGGCGCTCAACTATGTTCACGTGGCCTCCAGTGGTATTATTTATATATTTGCAGTCATTTACTACGCTGCCGCTGACAGTCAAGATTGTCGGAGAAATTGTTGTTCCTTTTGAGCTTGAAAATGCAGTATCAAATTACCCCTCTTTGCACTGTACCCCGGTATCTCTGTACTGGCGTGGAGCAGTGTATACCATATTGTGCCTATGTACAACTGACCACTCATCCAGTGTTGCTTTCCTAATTATTTATGCAACCCACGTTTAAAGTTACACACTTTGCCTAGGTCTGGGCAGGAACGGGAGACTGTGCGTGCTATCCACCGTTGAAGTGGACAAGTTTAATGCACTTCCCAAGGGACAAAATTAGCAAAAAAACGGCGGCTAGTCCGCGTGGTGTCCCCCTCTCCCTGTGTGAATTATGAGGATGTTTTGCTCGCCCCTTTTTTAATTTTGGAGCGGCATGATCGAAGACAATCTTTCTTTTCCCTCTTTTATTTCCAATCCCGTCGCCCCCGGGAAGTTTAATTGTAGTGACTAGCCATGAAGGGCATTTTGATTTACATTTGTGACAGCTAGGGGGAGTGGAGTGTAGCGAGGGAATGGCACTTTGCCACTTACCGGCTGTTGACCGTATATGCGGGTTATCACGTTTCCTTTTTGTTTTAGGTTTTTTGTTAGTAGTGAGATGTGCTACGTTTATTTATTTCACAACGTGTTTCGCCATCTTGAACTACTTTTAATACAGTTTTCGTATCATCAAATACCAGTATATACGGCTATTGACAAAGAGCCGCCCCCCTTCCTGGTGTTCGTCTTTTTCTATGGTTAATTTTCAAGACAATATAATGTATTAATTAAGTACTCATGAGTTTTATAAAAAGCTGTTACGGTAACATAGGCAAGTGGCGCTCAACTATGTTCACGTGGCCTCCAGTGGTATTATTTATATATTTGCAGTCATTTACTACGCTGCCGCTGACAGTCAAGATTGTCGGAGAAATTGTTGTTCCTTTTGAGCTTGAAAATGCAGTATCAAATTACCCCTCCTTTTTTGTTTCTTTGATAAGTTAAGTAGTTAGTTCTTGCTTGCGGGTTCAATCCCCCTTGAGTAATAGAGTCTTTGTTTTTCTGAGTTCGTCACATACACTTTGATTGTTATTTATCTACTTCAGGGCTGACAACTGTCATATTATTTTAATTACGTAAATACAAATGTGTTTGCTAAAGTACCAAACACGTGTTACCACAAGCTGGCTTACCATTTTATTTATTTACAGCTAAAAACAACACATGAAGATGAGAGAGGTAATTGTGGCTCTTTTATTAGTAAGTGTCACGGCGCAGTCTCTTTGTGGTGACAATTGCAAAGATAGAGACTGTCGTGTCAGTGCTGCGGGAGATGTAGAATGTTACTTCGACTGTAAGTCCACTACATCATGGTCAGATGAAAAGAAATCATGGTGTTGTAAGGAAGAACATATTTGTGACTTTGATTGTCAAACAGATGAAGAATGGTCCATTAAGAAATCAATGTGGTGCTGCTCAATTATGAACGAGTGCAGCTACAACTGCAAAACTCGTGAACTGTGGACTGAAGTGAAGACCAAGTGGTGTTGTGAAGTTCGTAATATGGGTTGTCCTTTTTCCCAGCCACCGCAACTTGGAGATCATTGCGATGCGAGTGAGCCGAAATGTGACTCAGGACTGTCTTGCCAACCTCAACTTTACCCAAGTGACCAATGGGTGTGCAAGTCGAGATGTAATTCTGACGCTGACTGCGATGAGAGATTCGAATTTTGCAAAGCAGCCTTCTTGCCAACGGGAGATTGTGACTTTCAAAATCAGCTTCGCGAACGCGTTTGCATCAAGCGATTAGAATTCAACTCTCGTTGTGGGGGATACTCCCCGCCCTGCTTCGAAACCAAATGCGGATTAGGAATGACTTGTGAAGGAGAGCAGCAGCAAGTTGATGGTTCAGGTGTTTGTGTACGTGACATCATTCAGAAGGGTGAGGTGTGCAAGACTCGGGATTATAAAATCGGAGGATATATCGGATATGATCTTTCTAAAAGATGTAAAAGTGGGTTATCTTGCCAGCCTGCGCTACGTGACGGTGACGGCGACTGGGTCTGCAAGCAATCTTTTTCTTCGGCTGGTAAGTTGGGAGACTTCTGTGAAGTTGGTGCCGAATGCGATTCCGGATTGCTGTGCCAGCCTCAATCATTCGCTGATATTAAAAATGGTAAATGGATATGCATGACAAGTTGTTCTACAGACGGTGAGTGCATTGAGAATACTGAATTCTGCAAACCCCTCATCTTACGATCAACAGGTTTCTGTGAAGAACCGTACAGTGGAAAAGGTGTTTGCAGTAAACGGACAGAAATCAACTCTCAGTGCGGAGGATTTGTTCCGTATTGCATGGTAACCCGATGCGAGTTAGGAATGACTTGTGAAGGAGATCAGCAGCAAGTTGATGGTCCGGGTGTTTGTGTACGTGACATCATTCAGAAGGGTGAGGTGTGCAAGACACGTAATTATGATGTCAGTCATTTCGAAGGATTCGACCTGTCACACAGATGCGACAAGGGATTATCCTGTTTAGTTGCACCAAGTAGTGACTGGATTTGTCAAGTAGCTGAGATTCTGAAAGAAGGTGAGGTTTGTAAATCTGGTGGCGTTGAAAGCGGATTCATTATGGACAAGAGAAATATGTGCGCTGAGGGATTGCTATGTAAGCCAAGGGAAGATGTCGCTGCTCCTGGTGGAGAGGTTCCTTGGATCTGCGCCACTTCCATCAATCTCAAGCTCGGAGAAGGAGAAGTCTGCAAAACCGCAGACATCAACCGTGAATACGACTGCGACTCGGGTCTTGTTTGTGATGCTTTGGACAGCAATCGATACACCTGCCAGCAACCTGAAGAATGTCACACTGACAAGGATTGTATCAAGTCCCACGTTTGTCGCCAAACTCCAGGTCCTAATGGAAGTTGTGAACGAACTGGTCCAAAAGGTTGTGTGAGATACGCATCGAAGGGAGAATCGTGCGGTGGCTTCATGCCGGCCTGCTTCGCAAAGACTTGCCACCCGAACCTTAAATGCATCTACAATGAATTCATTGCCGATGCGCCGGGTACCTGTCAGGATCCATCTGAAGCATTGGCTCTGGGGGATACATGCAAAGCTGCTGGACAGCTTGCTGCTCAACGCAGGTGTGAAGTTGGGCTTACATGCTCTCCGAGAGATGGAACCCTAAATGGAGAATGGAGTTGTCAGCTGTTGACACCAACCCCGCCGCGAAAGCTTGCAGAGGGCGACGTTTGCTTTGGAAAGGAAGTGTCGCGAAGATACGACTGCCCTGTTGGACTTATCTGCGATACTAAAGATTCCCTTGATGATGTCCAAACTTGTCGGGTCCCAGAACCGTGTGAAAGCAATGATGACTGTTCCAACACTAAACACTGCAGACAGGTTGTTGACAGTAAGGGTGGGTGTGACTATGATAACCAAAAGGCTTGTGTTCCTTATTCGCACGAGGGTGAGTACTGTGGGGGGTACACCATGATTTGTTTTTCGGAAGCCTGTCATCCAGATTTTGAATGTGCTTACAACGAAAAGATTGCTGATATTCCAGGAGTGTGTGTCAAGAAGGTAATGGAAGAGGGTGATGTTTGCAAGACTGCTGGTTTTAACTCCTTTGATAGAAGCTCGTCGTGTGGTGATGGATTAGTTTGTAAGTCATTGCAACTCAGCAATGCTGAGGGTTCATGGGTTTGTACGAAAGCATCTACTTCCATCAAGCTCGGAGAAGGAGAGGTCTGCAAAACCGCAGACATCAACCGTGAATACGACTGCGACTCGGGTCTTGTTTGTGATGCTTTGGACAGCAATCGATACACCTGCCAGCAACCTGAAGAATGTCACACTGACAAGGATTGTATCAAGTCCCACGTTTGTCGCCAAACTCCAGGTCCTAATGGAAGTTGTGAACGAACTGGTCCAAAAGGTTGTGTGAGATACGCATCGAAGGGAGAATCGTGCGGTGGCTTCATGCCGGCCTGCTTCGCAAAGACTTGCCACCCGAACCTTAAATGCATCTACAATGAATTCATTGCCGATGCGCCGGGTACCTGTCAGGATCCATCTGAAGCATTGGCTCTGGGGGATACATGCAAAGCTGCTGGACAGCTTGCTGCTCAACGCAGGTGTGAAGTTGGGCTTACATGCTCTCCGAGAGATGGAACCCTAAATGGAGAATGGAGTTGTCAGCTGTTGACACCAACCCCGCCGCGAAAGCTTGCAGAGGGCGACGTTTGCTTTGGAAAGGAAGTGTCGCGAAGATACGACTGCCCTGTTGGACTTATCTGCGATACTAAAGATTCCCTTGATGATGTCCAAACTTGTCGGGTCCCAGAACCGTGTGAAAGCAATGATGACTGTTCCAACACTAAACACTGCAGACAGGTTGTTGACAGTAAGGGTGGGTGTGACTATGATAACCAAAAGGCTTGTGTTCCTTATTCGCACGAGGGTGAGTACTGTGGGGGGTACACCATGATTTGTTTTTCGGAAGCCTGTCATCCAGATTTTGAATGTGCTTACAACGAAAAGATTGCTGATATTCCAGGAGTGTGTGTCAAGAAGGTAATGGAAGAGGGTGATGTTTGCAAGACTGCTGGTTTTAACTCCTTTGATAGAAGCTCGTCGTGTGGTGATGGATTAGTTTGTAAGTCATTGCAACTCAGCAATGCTGAGGGTTCATGGGTTTGTACGAAAGCATCTACTTCCATCAAGCTCGGAGAAGGAGAGGTCTGCAAAACCGCAGACATCAACCGTGAATACGACTGCGACTCGGGTCTTGTTTGTGATGCTTTGGACAGCAATCGATACACCTGCCAGCAACCTGAAGAATGTCACACTGACAAGGATTGTATCAAGTCCCACGTTTGTCGCCAAACTCCAGGTCCTAATGGAAGTTGTGAACGAACTGGTCCAAAAGGTTGTGTGAGATACGCATCGAAGGGAGAATCGTGCGGTGGCTTCATGCCGGCCTGCTTCGCAAAGACTTGCCACCCGAACCTTAAATGCATCTACAATGAATTCATTGCCGATGCGCCGGGTACCTGTCAGGATCCATCTGAAGCATTGGCTCTGGGGGATACATGCAAAGCTGCTGGACAGCTTGCTGCTCAACGCAGGTGTGAAGTTGGGCTTACATGCTCTCCGAGAGATGGAACCCTAAATGGAGAATGGAGTTGTCAGCTGTTGACACCAACCCCGCCGCGAAAGCTTGCAGAGGGCGACGTTTGCTTTGGAAAGGAAGTGTCGCGAAGATACGACTGCCCTGTTGGACTTATCTGCGATACTAAAGATTCCCTTGATGATGTCCAAACTTGTCGGGTCCCAGAACCGTGTGAAAGCAATGATGACTGTTCCAACACTAAACACTGCAGACAGGTTGTTGACAGTAAGGGTGGGTGTGACTATGATAACCAAAAGGCCTGTGTTCCTTATTCGCACGAGGGTGAGTACTGTGGGGGGTACACCATGATTTGTTTTTCGGAAGCCTGTCATCCAGATTTTGAATGTGCTTACAACGAAAAGATTGCTGATATTCCAGGAGTGTGTGTCAAGAAGGTAATGGAAGAGGGTGATGTTTGCAAGACTGCTGGTTTTAACTCCTTTGATAGAAGCTCGTCGTGTGTCAGTCCTCTTGTTTGCGCAGAAGATGCCTCTGAGGCTGAGAAACGCTGGACTTGCCAATATTCTCCAAAATGTCAATCCGACCGGAAATCTGCTATTCTTTGCTCGCCAACGGGTCGATGCCCTCCAGAAAAGGTTTGCTCAGGATGTATGCCATGTACTGATGATAAAGAGTGTCAACCAGTTTGCCTTGACAAACCAACTACAGGGAAGTGTATTCATGCACGCTCTTTGTCAGAGGAGCAGATGGAAGACTGCTGTACAACGGACAATGAATATTGCAAGGCTGTGGGAGACAGATATCGTTGCAAAACAGAAACCACACTGTGGGGTTTTCAGCAGAGACAATGGTGCTGCGACAACCAAAAAATGGGATGCCCAATCCCAGAGTATGATTGCACCTTGAAAAGTCAGTTATTTGGAACTCGAGTTGAGGACCTGTTGGTCCATAAAGATAATCAAAATGTGTGTTGCAAACATTACAATATTGGATGTCCTGTTGAAGAGAAGCCTGACTGCTCCGATGGTCAAAGGCTCCCCTGGTCAGAAACAAAGCGTCAGTACTGCTGCGCGGCTGAAAACATCAACTGTCCGCCTAAAATTGATATCGAGCTGTATCATAAGTGTAGAACTGCGCAGCTGAAAGATACTCTATTTGACAAACAAGAGTGCTGCAACAGAGTAGGTGTGGGATGTCATTCAGAAAAGTTCGATTGCTTTACAACAACGGCAAGTGTGTGGTCCTCAGAACAACAGAATTGGTGTTGCAGTGAATTTAACATTGCTTGTCCTGTTGATTGCAACAGTCCACAACTACTATCAATGGAGCATTCTCAATACTGTTGTGAGTTAAAGGGGCTTCGATGCACGGATCCTTTCTTTCACGAGTCATCAGACATCGATTTCCGTATCAGTTTCAGAGGTGCTTTTAGTATGGTACAGTCGAACCCAAAGCGCTTTCACAAACACATGCAGCAAACTCTAATTAGGGCATCAGCGACACTGCTGAACAATCCATCATTGTTGAAGATAAAGTTTATCGGTTGGGTTATGAGCAATGGAGACCTACCTCCAACAAAGAACTTACAGGAACATGGAATCAGAGTTAGTGTGCTTTGGTCAGAGGAATCCGACATTATAGAATTTGACACAAAGGCCAGGGGTTCGCTTCTCAGTGGATCTTCGCAGTCCAGAATTGGAGAACATGAACATGTTTTTGTAGATTTCGAAACCAACAGTGAAATAGCAATCAACGAACTCAAGCAGGCAAGCAAGCTGGCGACAACCAACGAAGGGTCTTTTTCTAACAACGGTGACGGTTACGCATTCATTCTAGAAAACGCAACCATTCAGAAGAGTGTAAATAATTCCCCAAATGATTCAAACGACAGCATACCAGCATGGGTTATCGCTCTCACAGCGGGTGCAACATGCGGCGTGATGTTTCTTGCTATTGGTGTTGTATTGTTAGTGAAAAAAAGGAGAAACGCAAATGGGGTCCTGGAAGTGACGATGCCACCAACAATGGAGTTAAAGGTTGAATCGTCAAGTGATCACCATTTAATTTAACCCTCTAATAAGAGGCCAAAAACCCTGTTTTTGAGAAAAATCGAAAAATTTGACAAAGGGGAAAAGGGGTGTGGGGAAAAATACAAAAAAATTACAGGGTGAAAGACACCCCCCCGCGCATTGAAAAAAAACTGAGGTCAGCCCGCAAGGGGGCCAAAATAACTTGAGAAAATGCAACAACAGCCTAAAAAAACACTGTTACTTAGGACCCCTGGGTTCGCTTTGATTTTGGCAATGTTGTAGGAGTAGAGTGCTTCTGTTTCATGTTTTTCGGTGGGATATGATTGTGTGTAGCAAAGGTATGGTTGTTGCAAACAGGGGCTGAATACTTGTCAATATTTTCGTGATATTGTTCGAAGCAGGGATCCATGCATAAGAAAACCTCGCTTTTTGAACAAGAAATCGATGACCTTACTTTTTTTGAGAACAAATCCGTGAACTGCAGTCCCCAAAAATATCAAATTTTCGTAGGTAGTGACATTTTGTGTGAGTTTGGTGTGTTCCGTGATCAATAAGTTGAGAACATAGCCTCTTTTTGAACTGAGCATATGTCCCGACGTCTTTTTCAGACTTCTTTTGGAGGGTGAAAACATTGAAGATAGAAATCTCTAACAAGTAGTGAAAGACTTTCAGGGTCCAGCGTTTTGTCATCAGAGTTCTTCTTGCCTTCCCCCTGATACCGTCTACGAGGTCAACACCACCCATCAGTTTGTTGTACTGATGGATCTGTACCGGTAAGTCGATAGTCACTTTTTGATAGATTTCCTTATTTTAGTCCATCACGTGGCTGTCTCATAATTCTCCTCGAGAGGCAATGTGCTGAAGACATGTACTTCTTTTGGATTGTCCCTGAATTTATGTGATGCACATTGTGCTAGGACTGAAAGTACGAGGCAGAGAACTTCTCCACCCGTCCCTGCGCCTCCGCCTTATTGATCTCGGACTATTTGGGAACTATTGTTTCCCAAAAGCTGCGGATTTTGTAGAGCTTGTCAGTAGGTACGGGGTTGGTGACAGTGTAAAACTTTAGATTGGTTCAAATTTAGAGGAACCGATCTCAGGAAGCGAAGTGGGGTGTGTACGCTGGGTCTGATGTACCGTTCCTGTAATCTTAGGATATTTGGCTTATCACAGAGACCCACGAGGATATTGAGTCCTAAAGAGAGTTTGAGTTCAGCTACGTTAAGATTGAGTGCCTAGTTGTTGCTGCAGTGCGAAATCATCTCATCACCTTTGGGGTGAACACAAGTTCAAATTTCTGCAGTTCCTTCATCAATTTCAGGTCTGACATGTCCTGCAAGGACCGCCGAAACGTGTGTCGTCTTACCTTGGTGATTTTCTTGCTCCATTTCAGAGGGGAAATGCTTGGCTCTATTGTACTCTTTTCATCGCTCGAAGAAGACTCAGGAGCACCCGAATCTGGGATAGGTGACCCTACTGAATCATTTTCGATGGAAATAGTTTTAGGGATTTTAATTTTTGGCTGAAAACATGGGATAGTCATGGGCAACCTGGCTAAGACTGTTCCCAGTGCAGAAAAAAAAAAATGAACTTTTTCTCAGAAAAAGCTGGTGATTTTTGCAGCACGATCCCACATAAAATTTGTCGTTTTTGGGCAGCTCTGGCTCCACCCTTATACTCACAAGGTACATTTTTCCCCTTTGTCAAAAAAAAAAAAACGCGAAAGGCCACTATAGTGGCCTTCAGGGCTTAAAGGGTTAAACTTATATTTTGAAAGAATTTCCTCACTGCCTGTCGTGCTCATTTAATGAGCACGACAAAAAATACAAGTTCACGTCACAATATTCAAAACTTAATATTCGCAATATTCAATTCAGTTGGCATCAACCGATGCGAGCTCTTCCCATTTCCCAACGTAATTTCGCTGTTGAAGAAACGCTTTGAATACAATTCTATTTGCATTGTCATCAGTCGATTTTTTTTTTTTGGTTTACTCTTTTCCTTTTTCCTGAGAAACTTGGGAAGCCACGAACGATGAGGCTTCATTTTCGGTACTCTGTGTCGGTTTTTTTGATTTCTTGGTTCTATTTTTTTTCTTCTCTATTCTGTTATGTTTCCTTGCATCTGCGGTCAGATCTTCAAAAACGTGTCCCTCGCTGGGCATAGATGAGGTTCACTGACCTGCGTGTTTGCTTGGATCATCTGTCACCCCTTCTAACTCCTTCGCCCATGTTTTTGCTGGAGTACAAAACAAAGCGAATATGCGGCTAGGTCAGCTAATTGAAGTGTTTAAAACTTATGAGTAATTTTTTAAACAGGATTTTCATCTTGAAAAACTGACGAGAGTGGGGTTTGAACCCACGCATCCGAAGATATTGCGGCCTAAACGCAACGCCTTAGACCGCTCGGCCATCTCGCCATATAAATTTCTTTTTTTTTTTATTTATTGCAGAACGATCAACGGAAGAGAGGAGTTCATAGGAAACATCCTGGGTAAGTATAGCCCTGATGTATTATGCCTACAGGAAACTTCAGTTCGGAAGCCTCTGTACCACTGGAACTACATCACGTACAGGAGAGATAGACCGGGTAGAGGTGGCGGTATAATCACCATGGTGAAGAGAGGCCTTCAGCATGCTTGCTATGAAGTCTGTATCCCTTCGGTTAGAGGAATTGTTGAGACATTGGGTGTCAGGATTAATGATGAGGTAAATGTTCTCAACGTGTATTCGCCGCCAAGTTCTAAGATAGATTTTGATCTCTTCCCTTTGAAGCGTGACGAAAGGTTTATATTTGCTGGTGACTTCAATGCTCATCATAAACTCTGGTCAAAGAAGACGGATACGAAGGGCTGCCAGCTTCTGGAGTGGTGCAGATCTAATAACCTTCTAATTGCAAACGATCCGGGATTTGTAACGTTGCCGAGACACGGGACTTCACCGGATGCAATCCTCCACCACGAGGAGTTACAATTACTACACTTCGGGTTAATTGGTGATGGCTCTGAACATGGGTCTGATCACTTACCTCTTGCTGCAGTCTTTGACACGTTCTCACCGCTGGAAACAGTGAACAACCAGGCATCGAAAAAATCAGTCTGGGACTTTAATACAGCTGATTGGTACTCGTTCCGTCTTGATTTGGACTACCGACTTAGCAAGGTGAACAGTCCTCCGAAGGTGGGTATCAGAGCGGCAACATTTAACCGTATCCTGCTTCATGTGGCGAAGAAGAACATCCGCAGAAGGCTCAGGATCCAGGGTAAGAGGAGGAGATTGTGGAATTCCTCAACCCCTGAGACCAAACAAGCGAAGGGAAAGTTCGTTGCTGAGAAACTTGCACAAGGTGAAGGTTTTGCATTCGCCTTCAAGAAGATTAAGGACCTGGATGCCGATGGGGGTCAAGACATCCAAATCCCTGAATTCAGTGAGGACCAACTCCCCAGTAAATTTCTCGATCAGTTCGTTAAGACCTCTGTCAGGAAACGTTTGAAATCTCCGAAGCTGAAGCCAAGTGATTACGCAGGTGCTTGTGGACCTCTGGTGATGTCTGAGCTTGAGCGCGCTATCTTATTCCCCCAGCCAAAGCTAGTGGGTTGCGCGGGAACGAATGAGACCGAGAGGTATCAGGAAGAAATCACGCAACAGGTGAGGGGGCCAAACCGGGCGAGCGACAGGTGGAGACTGAGTCCACCAGCGCGATGGCACAAGAAACAAGAGAAGAAGCGGGAAAAGGCCCGGAAAACGAAAAGTGGGGGACGAACAAAGGAAGAGAGAGCGCCGGAAGATGAACAGTCGACGTCAAAGCCGAGAAGCAGTTGCAAGCAGCAACCCCACGAGATGAGAGGTGGGGGTGCGAGCTGCCCAGTGTGTGAGTGGTCTGGGACGGAGAATGGCCTGCTGGCACACATAGATGGGAAGCATAAAGGTCAATTGGGACAGGACCAGTGGGCTGACTGCGGCATGAAGGCGTGCGGACACTGCGGACGAGCAATGAAGGGGACGGCCAGTATGCACCCAAGGTGTAGGAAGTTGAGCAGCTCCAGAGAGGTGGAGGGGGAAGCAACGCCAAGCACGTCCATAGAGCTACAGAGGGAGTTCCCGAGAGTCAGTGTAACCAAGACTAAGGGGGATGGGGACTGTATGTTCCGAGCAATCCTACTGGCGAAGGGAGAATGGAATCGGCGAGTGGGTGCGAGGGTGCTGCGGAAGAGACTCGCGGAATACATGAGAGGTGAAGAGAGGACGGACCAATGGTTCGTCAACGGACTGGCCAAGGAGGACTACGCTGTACGACTGGAGAACAAGGGATGGGGGGACAACGTAGCGCTGCAGGTTGCGGCGGACCAGATGGGAGTAGTGATCATAGTGTGGGAGGCGGGGAGACTCCTAAAGATGCTGCCCCTGAGAAGGACTGAGGACATCCCGCTGTGGATAGTGCTGGATAAAGAACACTACGAGGCAGTGCTCCAAGCGGACGCCGAAATGCTCAATCGGGTGGAGGAGAGAGCCGAGGCGGTGTATGTGCTGAAGCTCTCCGAACAAACGGCTGAAGAGGCTGCGGTGAGGATAGGCCTGGGGACGGGACCAAGCGCGGGACTGAGGGGGTCTGGGCCTTACTACTGCCCCAGGGGAGAATGCTCGCGATCACGCGCCCAGCGATTTGAGGGATATAAGAACTGGGGAGGACTATTAGGCCACTTGAACAAGGAGCACCTCCTGTCAGATCGCCCTCTCACGGAGGCGGAGCAGCAGGCGATGGGGGTGCGACCATGCACGATGTGTGGGTGTCTGACGGGAAGCAGCACCGGGGTCCACCCGAGATGTAGAGAAGCCATGGCGCTAGATGGGGGGGAGGAAGAGGTTCAGAACGCCCCGTGGCCAGACGAAAAAGAGCTTGGAGAGCTGCCGTCGTGGGAGGAGATAGGGGCGGCACAGGTAGTGGTGCCAAAAAAGTTGGACGAGAGGCTGACGATGTTGTGGGCGAGAGCTCTCATGGCAACATTGCAACGGATAGCACAGCGGAATGACCCGCGGGCATGGAAGCTGCTATTGATGCTCCCGAAAGCATGCCTGGGAACGCCGGCGGTGCGGAAGGATGAGAAGGGGACAGAGACGCATAGGGAGAGGCTGACGAGCAGGCTGGAAGGATGGCTGAGGGGAGAGTATGTAGCGATGTGGAGCACGAGGGCAAAGAGGAACAAAAGACGACGGGAGAAGGAAACGACACAGGGAGAACGGTATGAGCGGTGCTGCGCCCTGAGCAGGAGAGGGAGGTACGCGCAGGCTAATAAATGCCTGGTGTCGAGCGGGCTAGCGCCGAACGCGCCGGAAGTCCTGGCGGCGATGCAGACCATCCACCCGAGTCCCATGCACGAGAAGATAGACCTGGAGGGGGTGAGAACGGGGAACACAGTAGTGTCGCCGGAGGAAGCACTAGCATCGCTGAAGACATTCCCGAAGGACACGGGGGCCGGACCGTCGGGATTAAGCGTGGAGCTCCTGAAGCAAGCGTGCGACACGGGACTGCGAGGGTTGATGCCAACGCTCTGCACTACATTAGAGCTACTGGTAAGAGGGAAAGTACCTTATGAGGCGGCACCGGTGTTGGCAGGAGCTCGCCTGATCGCGCTGAAGAAAGAGCCGACCGGGTATAGACCAATAGCAGTAGGGGAATCACTGCGGAGGTGGGCGTGGAAGATAGTGCTAGCAAAAATAAGGCCCAAGATACCAAACCTCTTAAAGCCAGGAGGACAGCTGGGGGTGGCGGTACCCAGTGGGGTGGAGGCGGTGTACGCAATAGTACGGGACTACGCGAGGAGGAACAGGGGGGCCAACAAGGCAATCCTGACCATTGATTTTGAGAACGCTTTTAACTGTGTCTCGAGGGCGGTGTTCCTGCGTGAGCTGGCGTCCACGCTGCCGGAACTGTTGCCTTTGGCATCGTGGTGTTACGAGAGACCGACGAGCCTCTTTTTTGAGGATACCACGATTCCGTCGAGGGAGGGGGCCCAACAGGGGGATCCGGCGGGGCCTCTCCTTTTCTCACTCGGGATAAAAAGCCTACTGGAGGGACTCAAGAAGATGGGACTGGATGGAAGCCTCTGGTTCTTAGACGATGGAGTGTTGATGGGAGGCGTAGACGAACTAGCGAAGGCGTACGACTACCTGGTTCAAAAGGCATCAAGCCTGGGGCTAAAGGTAAAGGAGGCGAAGTGCGTATTCGTACCTCTGCGGGTGGGCCTGGAACCGAAGGGGGGCTTGGAGAAGGTGAAACAAGAGTCCGAGGGAAACTTCACCATTCTCAAGCTACCGGTAGGGAGTGGGAGCTACTGCAAGGAATACCTGCTGCAGTACGTGACGAAGCTGAAGAAAGTAAGCGAGTCACTGACGATGCTACCGGATCGGCACGTAGCGCTGACCCAGCTACGATACTGCCATTCGTATGGGAAGATGGTATACTTGATGAGGTCAATGTACCTGGAGGACCAGCGATCAGGTCTGGCAGATTTCGATGCGGTAGTGAGAAGCGTGTTGCGGGGTCTCGTGGGTGGGGATATGGATGAGCGGGCGCACTTACAGGCGGAGCTACCTTTGCGGGAAGGGGGGGTGGGCCTGCGAAACTGTGGGAGACACGCGGCGGCGGGCAGAGCAGCGTCGGCCACTGCGACGAGGAAACTGTGCGTGGAGCTGGACGCCCAATACCAAGTCGACCCTGAGGAGTGGAGTGGGGTGTGTAAAGCGCTGACGCTGGAGACCTCGGAGGAGTGCGACCTGGACCTCGATAAGGTAGTGCGACAGAGAGAGCTGTCAATGAAGATCGACGCCTCGCTGAAAACGAAGATGGTCAACGACCTGAAGGGGAGCGGAGACCGAGAAAGACTTGCACACTTCAGAGCGGTGTCCATGCCGAGGGCGAGTGCGTGGTTGGCGGAGGCAAGCGACACGGGAACCGTGATGCCGTCACAAATTTTCCGGACCGCGATCAGGGCGCATTTAGGGCTGGAGGTCTTACAGGCGGGACAGCTATGCAAGAGGTGCAACGCTAAGCTAGACCCTCGGGGGGTGCACGCAGGGATGTGTAACCGGGGGGCAACGCCAACCATACGCCATAACCTAGTCAGGGATTTCCTGGCGAAGCAGGCAAGGGTGACGGGGATGTCCGTGGAAATGGAGCCGCAACGAATCCTAGATGGAGGGAGGAAACCGGCCGACATCCTGGTAAGCGAGGCAGTGCCGGGAACGACACGAAACTGGACAGGAAGACCGGCGGCGTACGACGTGACGGTCATCGAGGTATGCTCGCAGACAAGTCTGTCCCGGGGATCGCACTTGGATGCGAGGCGGGTCATCCAGGCGAAGGAGAGGGAAAAGGTGAAGAAATACGGGGAGGAGTGTAGCTCGAAGGGAATAGCTTTCGTTCCTCTAGTCTTCACGCGCGACGGGGCCATGAATGAGGCAGCTGCGGCCTTCATCAAGGCGATTTCTCTGAGGACACGGAGACCGGCAGAGGCGTGGAGGGCACTGTCGAAAGAGATATCAACAACGCTAGCGTATAGCTGGGCGAGAGCGGTCGAAGATAGGGGGGAGTTGCTGATGGGGGGCGACGGAGCACCTATCAGTACGGATCTACCCCCGATATTCAAGGAGGATGAGTGGGAAGACGAGATACAAGACCTGGTCGACAAGATGGGGAGCATCGGGGAGGGGCCAGACGAATCGGGGCGGTTACTGTCGGAGGCCGACCGGAGTGTGGGAAGGACTACCGGACCGGACGCTGCGCCGGAGATTGGCCAAGCTGCAAGAGATAGCACACAGAAGGCAGGCAACCAGAGGGAGGTGCAAGCCCCGGAAAGCGGGACGAGGTCCACCCTGCAGGAGCCGAAGGAACTGGAGCAGACTCACGGAGGGGCAGGGGAGCCGGGGGAGGCACGAACGGAGGAACCGTCAACTGAGGAATCTGGAGTCGGAGGGAGGACGCCGGCGGAGGGACCAACTCCGGACCGAGGGAACGCAATCACGGAGCCTTCACGAGCTGAGGGACCGGGACCCACGACGAAAGAGACAGGACGGTTGCCGGGCGCCCCGGTGGTGAAGCTGGTAGTTTCGGAAGGCAAGCCAGGAAGTGTTCCAAGGTTCAAAGGACATGGCAGAGATGTGATGGCCCAGCTAGAGCGAGATATGGCGGACCTAGACATCACGAAGCGGCCGTTATTGTCCTACGAGGCGTCGGGAAAACAAGATGACAAGTGGGCCACATCGGATGTGAGGGGATTTGAGAACACGAGAGGGACGTGCTACGCCGCAGCAACAGTCTGCAGCCTAATATGGGCCACACCACTAATAGGGTTGATGAGAGAGAAAGAAACGGCGGATAAAACGTGCGTAGGGGGATGTCTCGCCTGTGTACTGTGGAAGATGTCTAAAGAAGACCACCCAAGACTGGACGGGTTAATGGAGGAGACACGAGTCACGATCCAGGACTTCACGGCGGACACGGTCAGGAAGGAGATAACAAGGTATTCTTTGGCAGGAGGTTCGCCATTGGCTTTCCTTAAACAGATCCTAAATAACCTGGCACTGAAGGAATGCGCGGTGTGGGGGGGGACTCTGAGGAGCCTGTTCGAATCCAGATTGAAAGCGACACACAGGTGTGTATGTGGGTTTGTGAGGCAGGAGGTGCAGCTGAGTTTCATGGTCTTGGACCCAAAGACCAAGCCGGAGACAGCAAAGATCATCCTCTTAGGAGGGCCGCTCGAAGAAGAGACGAAGAGTCCAACGATCTGCGAGAGGTGTAGATCGCCAAACAGAGACTGCACTGTGCAGTGGAGATTCGCCGAGATGCCGCCGATCCTGTTCGCGAAGGAGAGAGTGGAACAGACGACGAGGGCCGCCTTTCAGGTAGAGACTGAAAGCGGGCCACGCAGTTATGTTTTAACGGGGAGTGTATGTGGCAATGGGAGACATGCAATGACAATGGTAAGAACGCCGAGGAACCGATGGGCATGTGTGAGCGACGAACGGGTGCGGAGCAAAGAAGGACCAGGCACGGGGCCGCTTTATTGGGTGTATACGAGAATCGAAGGAACGGAGGGTCTGTTAAGTGAGAAGCTCCTCTCCATAGACCACCGCATGCGGACAAGCCGAGCACTGAAGCCACGCCCAATGGACGATAAATCGGGACGAGCGAGGCGGCGGTACTTTGACCAAAAAACACAAGTAGCGAAGGAGGCGGTGGTAGAAAGGAGGGAAGAGCCAGTTCTGCATGTGGAAAAGCCGAGGGCAGAGCAACCACCATCCCCGTCGGAGCCGAAACCTTTGGAGCCAGCATCAAACGGAGACATTGCGAAACTGACGCAAGAGACGAAGGAAGAGCCACCAGTACAAACTAACCGCTCCAAAGGGGACGGTGGGCAGCAGGCGCTGCCGCCGCCCCAGCTGCTCAAGTCTGAGGCGCGGAGTCCAGAGCGGGCAGAAGGCTCAACAACGGAACCAATGCGAATGGACGGGAGCGACCAGACTAAAGACGTCACCGAACCGTCGGCGGGGATAGGATTGCACGCAGGAGGGAATTACTCGGACACATCCCTGTCGCTATCGGAACCGCCGCCTGTGAAACCCCACGGAAATGTCGAGACTTTGGAGCCAGCATCAAACGGAGACATTGCGAAGCTGACGCAGGAGACGAAGGAAGCGCCACCAGTACAAACTAACCGCTCCGAAGGGGACGGTGGGCAACAGGCGCCGCCGCCGCCCCAGCTGCTCAAGTCTGAGGCGCGGAGTCCAGAGCGGGCAGAAGGCTCAACAACGGAACCAATGCGAATGGACGGGAGCGACCAGACGAAAGACGTCACCGAACCGTCGGCGGGGACAGGATCGCACGCAGGAGGGAATTACTCGGACACATCCCTGTCGCTATCGGAACCGCCGCCTGTGAAACCCCACGAAAATGTCGAGCGGATGCCACAGGGACTGAGTGCGGTGCCATTGACGCTGTCAAAGCAACCGGAGGACCAGGATAGACGACAGGCACCGCCGGCTCCCCAGCAGTCCGTATTAAAACTACAAGAAACAGGACAGGATTTGCTACAGGTCCCGGTGAAAGTAGCCGAGCGGTCGAAAGAACCGGAGGCGCCGCCTGCGGTAAAAGAAGAGTCGAACCTGCCGGCGAGGAACCTTTCACCACCGGTGTCTATTTCAACACCAAGCCAGGACGTGCGGACGCCTACGCAGCCGTTGCGTGATCCCGAGCAGGGAGAACCGCATGCACTTGTGAAACCGACAGAGGGCGCACAGACGCAAGCGAATGGATTGGTTTCAGAAGGAGCAGCCCCACAGAAGAGCAGAAGGGAGCCGACAGAACCTAAGACGTCTAGGGAGCAAGGTCTAAAACTGGGCTTTTACGCAACAGGACCGACCACGTGGGAGACAGCACCGTGGGAAGGAGAGCAAGACCCAGAGGAGGCCCAACAAAAGAGGGAGCCACTGGTACCACAGGAAGCAAACGCTCGGGAGGAAGACCGCGAGGGATATGACGAACCGACAGCGCGTGGAACAGACGGAGAAGCTGATGTACAGATGGAGAACTATGAGAGCCAGGAAGGGGCGAACTCCCAGGAACTAATGGAGGAAGTTACAGGGGAGATTGCCGAAACGAGCGAGCCGCTAGCGTATGGAATGGATGAAGGGGGTGATATACTCATGGAGGACTGTGAACCGGAATCAAACCTTTTCTGCACGCGGGTAGCGCCAGCGGCCCCGTGTCTTGGTAGCAGAGGCCCGGACGTCACCGAACCGCAGAGCCAAGGGGGTGGGACGAATATCCAGACGCGGACCACCTGGATGGAGGGCCTGACGAACCTCGGAGACTCGTGTTACCTGAACGCCACCTTGCAGGCACTACTGAAGGGGTCGCATGTGGATTTCCAGCGGGCACGGAACACCCCTCACGTATGCGGGACGAGGTGCACAGTGTGCGCACTAGCACTGGTGCAGGGAGGTGGGTCGCAAGGAGAGATAACGAGGATCACAAGAGAATGGATGGGAAGAGGACAACAGGACGCCCACGGAGCCCTACTACACATAGTGTCGGACCTGCAGGAAAGAGCAAGACCAGGCGACCTCTTAGCAAACGCTTTCACATGCATGGTGGCAGTAGAACGCACGTGCATATGCTGTGGCGGAGGGAGCCAATCAATCGAGCTGGACTGCGGCCTGATACTGCGGGGATGGGACCTACAGTCGGCACTGGAGTCGACGACGATACCACAGGACTACGTGTGCGGACTGTGCGGTACGGGGTCTTTGCAGGAGCGCAGGATCTTGATGGAGGCGCCGGAAACGATGATCGTATGCATTGTGAACGAGAATGCCACGAAAATGGCGCTGGGAGAACAAGTGTCGATGCGGAACAGCAAGATACAGGCCGACTATAGGGTGTCCGCTGTGGTGGTCCATCAGGGGTGTCTGGGATCGGGTCACTACACGTCTTTCACCCTATCACCGGGCGGCTGGAGGTACCAGGACGATGAGGTGGAGCGAGCAACAAGCTGGCGAGAGGTGCTGTCGTCTGTCCCTTACGTGCTATTCCTGCGAAGACAAGCTACAAAGGAGATGTTCTGCGCAAATGAAGTTCCGATGATGCCACGACTAGCTCCACAGGTGGTCAGGGTAACGCCCCCAGAGCAGCACGGAATGGAAGGAAGGGATTATAGGCAAGTGAACAGTGAAATGCTCATACGGCCTGGAACGCAAAAGTCACGGACACAGTGTGAAGTACCACAATCAACACGGACCCAAAACCCACCGAACCTGCTAAGGACGGTGAAGACACTAGGTCGGTGCGAGAAGAAGAACGCCACGCGTGTCACAATACGAGCACACACAACGAAAGGCCAGAGGAGTCAACCGGCGACGCGAATGGAGAGCAAGTTCAAGCTCTATGCTATCTCGAAGGGAAGGGGACGCACTACCATCGTGAATAGCTGGGCAGAGGCCGAGAAACAGACGAAGGGACTCTCTTGCGCTGTTTATCAGGGCTTCAATAATGGAGAGGAGGCGGAGGCTTTCCTGAGAAGCACTGACCCAGAGTATAAGACAGCAGACAAGCCAGTAAAAGGCCCACGCAGAAATCGGCGGTACGCGGTCCCGTGTGGACGGCGTCCAGGAACGTACAGCACATGGAGTGAAGCCTCACTGCAAGTGCTACGCTGTCCAGGTGGGAAGGTGAAGAAGCTTTGCACGGACAGGAGAGCACGGGAGTACGTCGAAGAGCACAGAGCCACGAAAGGGTTAACGCAGCCAACACCACCACATCCAGCTGTGTACCTTTTCTTAGGCAAAACCGGAAGGGCGTGCCTGGTGCGGAGTGGCGGAGGACCAGTGATGAAGAAGTGGCATGAGACCACAGGAGAGGAAAAAGACCCCATGCTGGCCGCACTAGAATTGGCACTGGAATGGGTCACAGGGAAGGGCCTCCTGGAGGGACCCGTGGAAGTGCAAGCATACGCACCCTTGGAACAGTGGACGAGAGAACGGTGGGAGAAATTCGGGGCGATAAGTAGCGTGGTAAGGGCACGAGGACTAGTGTTGAGGCTGGCGGACCTACCTGTCGAAGTAAAGCACACAGCTTACCAGTGGGTGTGCCAAGTGATGACAGGCGAAACAGAGGTAGAACAGAAACCGAAGCCAGCGGAACCAGTCGAGGAGCCGAAGGAAGGATCGGCAGATCCCCACCATGGACGTGAGCCCCGAATAGGATGGCGCCCAAGTGCGATCCATGAGCCTGAGGAGGGAGTGCGAGGACAGTCGGAACCGGAAGCGGCTTTTAGAGATTCGAAGAAGAGGGCGAAGATCGAGCTCATAGAATGGCACTCTGAAAAGCCCATCTATGAACTGTTCTACGCAGCAACACAGAGGGAGACGAGAACGTGTGTTGTAAGTGGCGGTGAAGTGATCCACATGTGGAGATTCCCCCTCAAGGAATGCTCGCCGAACCGCGAGGGTAAGGCGTTAGGGATCGGGATGGCGCAGCTGCTAAGTTACGGAGACGCAGTGAAGGAAATAGTGGCGTACGGCTCACTCGAGCACTCAGTAGAGTCACACCGACGATACATCGAGGTCTCGCAGAGAATGGCGCATCGACTTGGATCAACGCTGAGGCTGGAGCGCCTGCCCCCCGAAGCCAGCGAAGAGGCCTACCGATGGGTGAGAGGTGAGGAAAAAGTCGGGAGGAGATTGTTAAAGTGGAAGGAGGAGAACGGTAAGGAAGTCTCACAGGCGGTAACAAGCACACACGAGAAAAATATTGTGCCTGAAACCACCACGGAGCCTACCATGGACCATGACTCAGACAAGATGACGTCAGACTCGAGCTCGATCTGCTCCCCACCGACACAAGAAGACCGCCCCCCAGTAGGGATGTGTGGGTGCGGAAAGGAGATACCGCAAGCAGCGATCAAGAATCCGGTGAAACACCCGACGAAGGGATGGTGTGATAGGTGTGGAGAGCGGATCGCGAAGGGAACGCGGGTAGTCATGTGCGTGAAGTGTGACTACGCTGAATGCTGCGGATTGTTGGAGAGATCGCGGCGTGGGAAAGAGAAGAGGAAAAGGAAATCACGGGGATCGCGATCGAAAAACGATGCCATGTGAGAAGCATGAAACGGAAAGTGAATGAACGGAAAAAATTAAATGTAAAGAAGTGAACTTGTAAAAAATGTAAAGAAGCAAACATGTTAAAAGAAAAATGAAAAAAAAAAAAAAAAGAAGAGTGAAAAGGAAGACAGAGTTGTATGTAAACTGTATGTAAATGTAAGAAGAAAGAAAAAACACGCTGGAAGTGGGAGTGCAACCATCAGCGCAAACACAACCACAAATATTGTTTTTTTTTTTCCTTTTTCTTTTCTTCGCTTCGGCGACAGATATGGTAGGACCTAGAAAACCGGCCCAAAACTTGTGTTGCAGTTTATCTTTTTAGCGCACACTCATGTAACATAAGGATCGCTGGTTCCGAGGGTTTGCTCTCCTGCCATACTTGCCTCTCACCTCCCTCAAAAAAAAAGAAGGTAAAAGCTGGTAAGGCTCCTGGTCCTGATGGAATCCACGGGGCGATGCTGAAGAACCTATCAGCAACCGGTAGACGATTTCTCTTATCGGTATTCAACGACTCCTGGCTCTCAGCTAGAGTTCCGAAGGTCTGGAAAGAGGGTATGATTAAACCGGTATACAAACCGGGTAAACCCAAGGAAAAGCTATCCAGCTACAGGCCGATCACGTTGACATCTGTAGTCGGTAAAATGCTTGAACGGATAATTTACGACAGGCTGATGTATTGGTTGACGTCAAATAATGCCTTGTCCTCGATTCAGGCAGGTTTCAGAAGGGGTAGGAATACTTGCGAGCAAATCTCACTGCTGGTCAATGCGCTTCATGGTGCGAGAAAAGGTGGTAAGAGTTCAATTCTACTCTCTTTCGACTTCACTGAGGCTTTTGATAGGATAAATCATGTTAAACTGATTGCTAAAATGGTGACGATGGGGATTCCTTCACCATTCATCGGATGGGTTGCTGACTTTCTGACGCGAAGGAAAGCAAAGGTTAGTGTCAATGGCAATCTGAGCGCATACAGAACTGTGACGAAAGGTGTTCCGCAAGGGTCGATTGTTGGGCCTCTCCTTTATCTGATATATGTCGACGACCTGGCTAAGAAACTTGAGAAGACTGGATGTGTTTCAGCACTCTACGCAGACGACACAGCTTGTGTGGTTTCGAATAAGGATTTTAAAGTAACTTACCGGATGGCGCAATTAGTCCTTGGGTTAGTAGATCGTTGGTGCAAAGATAATGACATGGCACTGTCGGTTTCGAAGACCTGCGGGATGCCGGTGGATTGTCCTAGGAATATGTATTGGAGGCTGGGATTCCCCAGAACGTCAGGAGAGAACTTCTTTCGGATCAGTAGGGAAGAACTAGCTGGGATGATTCGGTCAAATGAAGAAGGTAGGCCATTACTTGGAAATGGGGCGATGATCCTCAAGCTGGGTGATACTGAGGTTACGAAGGCAAGTGAACTTCTTGCACTGATGCCAGTGGGACCGGATCCGACCTGGGTGAAGTTGCTGACTGCCGTACTCATGCCGATGGTGGATAGTGTTAAGTACTTGGGTGTCCATATTGACGATGACCTGAAATATGGTACGCAAGTGGATAAACTACTTGATGAGACGAGGAAGGGACTTGTTCTGCTCCGAAAGTTGGAGCTATTCAACTTTGATTTCAAAACGCTGAACATGATCAAGAACTTATACATCCTCTCAAGGATTCTGTATGGGCTCGAGAGCTATGGACCTTTCCTGACAGATGAACAGCTTAAACCTATTGACCTGAATCTGAGGAAGATAGCTAGAAAGATCACCGGCTGCGGCTTCAACACAAGGTCCCTTCCGTTACTGTGGGAGGCGAACATACTCCCGATGAGACTGCAGATTGAGAAGCAAGCCAGGATTGCTTTATTTAGGTATCGGTCACTGGATTGGGTTCCTTCTACGAAGGGAATCGCTAGTGGAACTTGGAGTTCAACTTTACCGGCCGAGGACCGTAATATGGAGATCCAGGGGATTGTCATGCCTGACAGCATCGAGCCATGGATAGATGTTCCGAACCTGGAGATATCTTGCGGATATGGACATTCGAAGACCGGTGTTGCTGAAGTGGACAAGGCTAAGTTCGAGGAGTACTGCAGCGAACTTAGGCCATGTACCTCGTCCATTTTTGTTGACGGATCCCACGACCCTGTCAACTACACGGCAGGCGCAGCGGCAGTGCAGATCACGCCGTGTGAACGGACCATGGCATCGAGACTTGTTGCAACGGAAAGTAGTTATAAAGCGGAACAGGTAACTCTGAAGCTGTTAATAAGTGAATTTGGAAAAGCAACCTCTGTCTTGGGTCCCAGATCTGGAATCACGAGAGTCTTCAGTGATTCTAAATCCAATCTGGATGAGCTGCGTGGTGGAATTGCGGCTCAGAGGAAGCTGAACTCTCTCTCGATACTAGAAGGGATAAGAAAATTAGACTCATTCGTACACCTTCAATTCATCCCAGCTCACGTGGGAATTGAACCGCATGACAAGGCAGATGAACTGGCGAAAAAGATCTCAAAAGATGTTAAGAGCAAGCCGGTGTCAACGACTATGGACTTCTTCGCACATAAGTCAAGGATAGTGAGAGAAGCTAACAGAAAGCTGTTTGGTAAGATTATGGAGGGTTCAACAAGGGCGAAACCACCGATCAAACGGGTGATGCTTAGGCAATATCTTGATGCTACCGGAGGCCTGAGAGCGGCTCGATACCCCAAGGACATGCTGAGAGAATCAGAGATAAGGATAGCCAGGTTCAGAACGGGCTCTCACCCCCTGCTCAGGGTAAATGAACTACCGATAAAGTGCCCCTTCTGCAAAAGAACAGACTCTTCTGCCCGACATCTAATATTTGATTGCGAGGATGGTGACGTGGTCCGCATTAGAGAAGGAACAATTAGATCAAACATTCAGGAAGCGAGAATCTCCGAGACCAAACTAAATCTTTCAATAATGTTTGCGACGAGAAATCTTCACGCCCTAGCCGGCTACTTATGGCATTTGGAACAACGAACAGGCTTATCAAACTGTTAACTGATTGGTAGTTGCTAATTCATTAGTATCATTCTCCCTTATCACACTCCTTAATCATCTCCTAATTTCTCTGAGGACATCCGCAGAGCTTCATGGCTCGTAGGTAACCCAGTGGTCTTTGGCCACCGTCCCTGTACTGATCCTTCGCTTTATATTAACTGTGTCTTGAGTTTCCTATCCGGGGAAGTCCTCCAACGGACTCAGGTCAGTTGCGCTTGTTTTTACTTGTTTACTTTATCAAAAAATAAGAAGGGCAAGAATGCTCAGAATGAAGAAAAATAAAGTGGAAAGACAGGGGGGATGTGACTAAATAAATAAATAAATAAATAAAACTTTTTTTTTATTTATTTTTTTTAAATTATTAAATTCTTTTTTTTTTTTTTTTTTTTTTTTGGGAACCTTCCTAGCCGTACTTTCAACCCCTGCTAAGTGAGTCGCCTTTCTCTACCCTTTCTGTTGGTAGGTGAGTGAAGGTGTGTACTTGGAAGGCGAGCAAGCTCTCAAAGTCCGGGGCCCGAACCCGCAAACCCGCAAACTTGCGGGTTTTTCCTCTTTTCTTTTTTTTTTTTCCCGGGAAGATAAAATGGAAACTACTTTCTTTGTCCTTTCTCATTATACAACAAATTTGTACAATCTTTCTACTGACTCTGATCGTTGTCTCGACATACAGCGACAGGGAAAACCCGCGAGCTGGGGACGACAGTCTTCTTTAGCATTTAAGCATTTTTCGACTTGAAAAGACATGACCCTTCAATTTAATGAGTTCTCATGTTTCTGGGTTTGGGATGGGGAATGTGCACTTCTTCTCTTGATCCTTTGTTCTCATGGATCCCTTGTCTCTGTGCACAAAAAATAATTCGTCGTCTACCCAGCTTTACATTTGTCGCTGTACCAGTAAATAAAATGGGGCGAAAGAAGGGGGTATGAGTCGTCCGTCCTTTGATCTCTGGGGCGTACGGACGTCAAGTTTTTTCGCTTGAAAGTTTTTCATCCTTTTCTTGGGTTGGGGGGCGGCCTTTGATTTTTATAATATGTGTGCGGCCTTTGGCTCCACTGGTCGGTGTTTCCTGGGGGGGGTGAAAAGCATGTTTTGGTCCGAGTTTGCCTCGTTGACCGGGGTTTTTTTTTTGGGGGGGGTCTGGTTGCAGGTTGTGTCTCCTGCTTCGCGGGGGCTTTGGTCACGTTTCTAACCTCGCTCCCGCTCTTGTTCTCCCTCGTCCTCTACCATGTGTTTTGGGTTGGCTCTGGGGTCTTGGCTCTGTCTTTTCCTCGACTCTTGAGACCTCCTTCGTGGAGTCCCTAGCGCCTTACCCCTTTCGACGAGAAGTCCAGGACCCTTCGCGTTGGATCCCCTTCTCTCTCCCTCATCTCTCCTTGGGTGCTTTTCTCACTCTGTGACGACGACCTTGTGACCAACTCTACTCCTGCCACACCTTGTCCGTCTCGCTCCGCCGGCTCCGGGCGTACGCCCGCGTCCGTGTACGAGGTCAGGGAGCCCGGGGGCCCGTGTGCGTACCCCATTGTGTCGGGTGAGTCTCCCTTACCTACCCGACGCAGTGTGGGTTTCCTGTTGTAACTCCGCGGCGCCTGTTCCCTCGTGGTGCCCTCCACTGGCTCCGGTTCCTTCTGCTTGCGTCTCTTCCTCTTCGCTTTCCTGCTCGGGTCTGGGGAGAGAACCTCTATCCTCTCCCTCTCTTCTCCCTTCCTGTACCTCCTCCTCGCCTGCCGTTCACCTGAGCTCGGGGTGGACTCTCCCATTTCCGCCTGCAACACCTGCGGACTCGGGTCCTCCTTTCCGGCCCCCTTTGCCCCCGTCTTTGCCTTCCGGCCTCTCGTGCGTCCCCTTCCCGTATTTGTCTTCGGCGACACACACTCCTCCCTCTCCTCCTCCACCTTTCTGTACTTCGTCCTCCCTCTCGTGCTCGGTGTCGACACCGTGCCCGGCGATCTCTCTGCGTCTTCCCCGCTCCCGACACTACCCACTGTGCGTGGTCCCATCTTCGCCCCCAAACTAGATCTCTCGGCCATTGGTTTTGTTTCGCCTGAGTTCACCAGCTTTGAAAGGGGCTCCGATCGGCCCTCCCGTCGTGTATCCGCGTTCCCCCCTTCTGGATGTAGTCCCAGCATCCAGGTCATCTGACCTGCGTTCCCCTCGGGCGCCGCTCTTTCTTCCAATTCCTGTTCATCGACCGTCATGGTCATTTGGGAGTCTGACGATCCCTCCTCCTCTGTGTCCGACTCTGCCACCTGGGCCACGTCCTCTGACGTTTCCTCGACGTACTGGACTACTGACCCTTCCGTCACATTTTCTCCGTCGACTTCCATCTCCGACTGTGAGTCTGCTAGGTCCTTCAACCCCTCCACTCCGTCCATGCCGTCTGACGACGGTGGCTCTCCTGAGTGGTGGGACGTCTCGTCCAGCTCGTCCCCCTTCTCGGCTTGCAGGTCCTCGGCCAGGTGATGGTTTTCGCCTGAGGTTTCTGCTGCCGACGGGTCTACGGACTGGTCCATTTCTTCCGTCTGTTCTTCCGCTTCCGTGTCCGACGTCCCTGGACTCCCCAAGGAGCCTCCCGACATGGAACCGTTCCCTTCGTCCTGCCCTGTCGCTGGGGAGGATGATCTATCGTCAACACCCTCCGACCCTTCCGAGCTCAACTCCAGGACTCCCGCCTCTACCCTTTGTACGGCCCCCTTCGGGGTTGGGACCGGGCTCTGCTCGTCTCGGCCCTCCACCCTCGCGTCTTCTCCTTCCACCGACTCTCGGCCGCCTGACGATCCCGTCCCCCCTTCCGTGTACTGGGGTTCCAGACGCAGTTGTCTTCCCTCCCACCGCACCGTGAAGGGACTCCCCGTCCGTGTCCCGTGTCCCAGGCAGTTCGTTGCCCCCTCTGTGAAAACCTTCATCACGGCTTCCGTCACTGAGGTCGAGCCCTCTTTCGCCGCTTTTTCCGCCTCCTCCGTCGCGTGTGTTCTCATCCCCTCTGGCATCTCCACCAGCGTCGTACGCCTCCCCATCAAATCCGCCTCCTCCAGCACCTCTCTCTGGTCCGTCGACCAGTGTGTCGTGCTTCCTCGCAGCAGCAGGGATGCCTCCGCTGGGACGAGGCCTCCACACGCCTTGGCCGCTACCAGCCCCACCAGGGCTGCGAAGTATCGCCCCCAGTGTGTGTCTCCCGCTGGCAGGCCAGCTGACCATGTGCCCAACACCTCGAACCGGTGTGTGTCCAGCCAGCTCGCCGCCGCCCCCAGACGGCCCGTTATCGGGTCTACCTCGCACGCGTACACCAAGGTGTACCTCGTCCCTACTTCCCCAACCACCTCCCCCAGCAGGTGGGTTCGGAGGTATCCCTCCGCCTCCCCCTTGCTTGCGAAACTCTTGTGTCTCGCCGCCGCGTAGCCTGACACCATCGAGTTCGCCTCGTTCCAGCATTGGAACAGGCCTACATTCATTCTTTTAAAAAAAAAAAAAATCTTTTGGTCAACACCAGCATTGGCTGTCCTTTCAGAGGGAAGAAACTCTGGCGGGAAACGGGTGAGAAGATTGAGGAGAGGAAGGGAGCACTAAAAGAAGTGGTTTCAGTGGTGCCAGTTGTGTTAAAGAAAACTGAGACGAAGTCGAAGGCAGAACATGACACGATGGAACGCAGGATGGATCGCTTAGAGATGCTGATGACGAGATTCTTGGGACGGCACGTAGATGGTAGGACTGGGCTGAGACTCGAAGACGTCTCTTGTTGATAGAGGGGCATTCTTTCCGGTCTGTACGATGTCCTTGAGAAGATGTTTTTATTATTCTGTCCGCATCAGAAGCGCCTGAAAAATGTAGTTGAGGAATCATTATTCATTTAAGATTTCAGGCCGGCAATTAAAACAATGGCACATCTTGAGGTATGGATTTCTAATCGTGACTATGAAAACATAGATAAGTGGGTCGTGGAAGGGGGAGACGAGTCGATTGTTATCAAGACTGCCGTTAAGTTAGGATCTGTAAGTGTATTGCAGCAGTATAGTTTTGCAGTAGACAACCACAGAGCAGATTGTGGAGGAACACTATTGCACCATATTTGTAGATCGAACGACGGCGAGGCGGAAGGACAAGTCGAATCTTCACGCAAGGAGTTAATTGAATATTTGATTGAAAAGGGAACCATTGATCCGACAGCACGTAATGACTCAGGTCAAACTGCTGAAGAGCTAACGGCCTGCAAGGAGATTCGCTCGGTACTCCAAACTTCTGGACAAGCTGTAGCGTCGCAAAATTCAAGTGACAAGGATCCGGTGACTGAGGCAGCATTCGATTATCTAAATCGTGTAGTTTTCCCTAAACTCTCTCCTGCTATTAACGAAGTTGCTGCCATTCGACCTGCTGATCCGATAGCTCACTTGATTTCACTCCTTTCTGAGGGTCGGCCTCAGCACTATTATAGCACACCTGCTAGACAGTCGCGTTATGCTTCAAGTTCTGCTTACAGTGGCCAGTCTTATGCCCCACCAGTAACCCCAGGGTTGTCTGCTCTGCGCCAACATAATTACGGTGGAGTGTGAGTGTAGGGTTAAAAGCGTACAAGTGTTTCATTTCGAGGTCAACGGTGCCGACGCGTCTGTTTGAATACTGAACAAATGGAATATGCCTCTGCGCTAACTTTTATATATCGTAAATGTGTACGATGAAAATGTTTGTCAACGTGTAAGAATGTTAGGTATCATTTTCTAGTTCGTTGTCCCCCCAGAAGTCTTAAACAAATAGATGAATGACTTCCGTCAACTCTCCGACTTCACTGAAGTACACACAAGTCGATGGGGATGGCAGCACGATATTTGGAACCGGAGGAAGGATGAAAGCTGCAGTTAAGGAAGCGGCACTACAAACATTTGATGTACTACGAAGAGGTATAACCAATAGGGGAAGACATCCCCACGAGAGAGGGGGGGCGGAAACAGAGAGATTGATAGATGTTGAGGACGATGGGTCACCACAATTAGCAAGCAAAAAATTTGTAAGACGCTGGCGCAAAGATTTAGGGCACTGGTGTCATGTTGAAGCAATTCTAGAGTCAGTCAAGTACAACTGTCCTATGAGAATAATGTACGCATTCGAACACGGGATTAGATCTATTCTTGAACGTCCTGATCTTACCCTCCTCGATATTGAAGACTGTTTGCTAACAGCTTTGTTCTTGGAATTGTTAGGTTGTAAAGTTGATTTTGCATACATTCATGCGATCAAGCTTTCGGCTCACCCAAGCGCAACCCTACTCCAAAAGAAGATTGGTTATTTATTGTGTTCAATGTGTATGGATCAAGATGATGAAAAAACCATATTACTTGTAAATAACATTCACAAGGATCTACAAGCGACTGATAGTGTAACAATAAGCACGGCGTTGCGAGCAGCTGCGAAGTGTGTTCCTCCACAGCACTATGATATGCTGCTACCTTTTATATGGAAACACGCTGACAACACAACAGATATTTATATAAGAAAACTTGCATTAGTGACATTACATTCTTTTTTGTTGAAGCAATGCGGTTTTCATAAAACTCCTGAAGTTGATGCTTCTTGCAGGTTAGCAGTAGAGCCGCCCTCAGCAGTTCCCTGCAGTGACACTGTTTTTTCAGCCAGAAATAAAAACGAGTTACTGATTAGCTTGTTAAAGGCGAGTTCAAGAGGTTCTCACTTAAGTACAATGGAATTATGTAAAACGATAATTATTCACACAACGACAGGCAAAGAGACAGCGCCTATGAAGGGCGGTGTACCATTGGATGTAACGTTTGGTGTTCTTGAACACATTTTTGAGTTCGGAAAACGCAATTTCTTCGCGAATGGAGATGCTGTTACACCTCACGTCAAGGTCTGTATTATGCAAGTTAGCTGGCTGAGACTTTTGGCGGCAGCTCTATCTACTTCTGTAAACATACCTGAATTCCCACAAGTTATGGATGAGATTTGTGAATTTCATAGAACTAACATCGATATTGTACCAAATGCAACTAAATATGAAATGGTACGCTTGGCGGCCACGGAACCATACCTCAGTTTGTTTAAGGGGAATAAAACACCTAAGATATCTATGTATTTATCGTCTTTGTTTGCATTCGCAGACTCACTAATATATATTGATGACTCGAGTAGTGAGGATGAGTCGTCTCCGAGCTATACTCGAAGGAGAAAACGTAAAAAGGAACCCACTGAAATGGAGCTCAATATGGCCTACATATCCATAAGATGTATTTCACTGTTGTCTAATTGCGACAGAGATCGAGGTATGTCCCGTCATGCACCTGTCCTCCGCGGTCTTGTCAGCACAGATCCGACTGTGTTACTGGCTAGTGTTGATGTTTTATGTGCTGCTGCACGTGCTACAAATGTTCGTGCGATATTGAGGCAGTTGCTTAATTTCATTCGAAAACCTCCGTCTCGGATAACAAACTTTGCGACTATCAACAACCTTCGGGTTGCATTGGTAAGCAGGGCGAATGAATTGAGTTGGAGAGTAGCAAAAACTGCAAATCCGGAATTGCATTTGAAGGCAGCTTCATTGTTGCTCACACACTGCAGCTCATCTATGTTTGGCGTAGAATCGGAGGAAGAGGCACAGGGATTCGCTATTTTAGATTGGTTGCATGAAGAGCTTTCCCTTCAAGCGGGTGAGCCAATCTTCGGTCACGGAGATCTAGAGTTACGAGTTGACCTCCAAAATACAGCAACAAGAGCAGGATCAGAGCGAAATTTGTTTCGACGACAAGTCTGCAAACACATGCTCAATACTCTTCAGGTATACACGAAGAATCTTCATAACGGACTAAGCAAGTTTGTTTATCGAAACGATCCGATATTTTTACCACCAACCGAACCAGTTTTAGTGAGGGTAGCATCGTGGGTGATTGGTGAATTCGGACCAGCATTTGCACCACACGACTGTCAACTAAATGGATTATTCCTACTACTGATTGAGAATCTACATGGAAGCTTATCACCAGCACCTGGTGTGATAATGGCTATGTCAAAAATAGTATTTTTATACGCTCAGCTGCGACTAACAGAACAACCGATTGTCGTAAATGGCAGAAGCACCTCATTGTCTGTTGACGCAATAGAGGATGCTGAACAAATATTGGAAAGAAAAACGCGATCACGAGACACAACCGTTGCATCAACAGCGGGAGAATCTCTTTTCTTAATAAGATATGCTATCGATGTGCTTAAGAATTTTAAAACTAAAAATGCTATGCTGGCACCGACAAACACTGAAGATGCATCTATTTTTGAGGAACTCTCTCTTCCATTCAGTACTGGAATTGCACAGGAGTCTGATGACTCTTTGTCATTTCTGAACGGATTTGTTAAATCACAGACAGAGCTGTTAGAACAGCAAGGAAAGGTAGTAAAGCCATACATGAAATTATGCGAACGAGAGGAACGCATTGTTTCACCAGATCCTGATGAAGATTTAGAATTACGTAATGATGCAGCCTACGATAACATCAGAAAACTACTCGGAACAGATAACGAAAATGACCCTCAAATAGACTTGATTGCTCCAACTACTGGTCCTTGGGGGAAGGGCGGTTATGGTGTCAATTCCACTGATGATTTGACAGCTGACGAACTTGTATTAAATTCACCCATTTCACAATCAACCCCAACCAGTTTTCCCAAAAAAAAGATTCGACCCCGACGTAAAAAAGCTAACGCGTGGTTCAGAGAAGCTGTCGAACTTGCGACAACAAAGTCTGGAAGACGTCCAAAAATTGCGAAAACGGTGCAGGGGAGGGATGGGCTAACTAGTGGAGGTGGTCAATTTCGTTGGGGGGCTCCAACTGGAGGAATAATTCCATCTGTTCCTCAATATCAAATGATTGGTGATAATGATGAGATTGACCCGTCTTCTCCAATTAGATCTGGTTTTGGTATGTCTTTTTTGTTTTTATGTGACTGTTACAGTGTTAGCTTAGGGAAGGGGAAAAAAAAAAAAAAAAAAAAGAAAAAACAGATTCTATGAGCGACCTAACGCACTTTAGTGGAGACGAATTTGACACGCCTAGGTCACGACCTGATTCTGTCGGGTCTTCCAATCGTGGATTCTTTCGTGGGTTGTGATGTCAGTCGCTTCATTCAGTTTCGTGTGTTCTCCTTTTTGATGTTTTATCGATCTTGTTGAAGGTACCGCCCCATCTGTTATGTGGGTTACACACCTCAAGGACAGTTGTATATAAAAAACCTCACTTTTAGTTTTTTATTTAACTCACCTAAGGTAATACAGCAACCTAAGCAATTGCACCATTTCAGTTTAGAGACGTGTACCGCTGTATTTGCGAGTCACTTCACATCATATTTGTCTATTATTAAAGCACTCTCTATTTTGTGCTTATTAAAAATAAAAGATTTTTTTTTTTATGACTGAAGATGAAGCTTCTAAGAATTCCCACCATCCCTACCCCACTCTTGAAAAACAAGTTATATAAGATACTAATTTTAGCTTGTGTCACTGTTGCACTACGTTATGAGGTTGCGTCGTAGGTCTTTCTTATCTTACTTAGACTTAGGTTTATATACGTGAACTAGATAAATACCGCAGCAATAGGAATTGTACTTGTGCAGAAAACAGTTTTAGTTTAATAACTTTATTATTTTTATTATTTTAGGACTCAGCAGTATGACTCGAAGGGGATCTAATACGCGTTCGCTGGAGTCGTCATCAGAACTTAGTTTCTATAGCTTTCATTCTCCAAAAACAAGAGCTTCCGCAGCAGAATCTTCGCCGCTTAGATTTATTGAAGTTGATGACGATCACTCACCAACTACGATGGCTTCGTACAGCTTTTCTCGTAATAGTTTTACGCGAGCTGCGGAAATGAGCTCTGCGAGTATAAGAGATCCGCCATCGTCACCGATTTCACCGAAATCACCACCAGTTGTTATTGTGAGTCCTCAGGTGACAGTTCAAATTACGAATTTCGCAGGTCACCTTCTAAACCCATTAACTTACTGCTACCCACAAAGAGCTGATCTATCACCCTTACCGATGGCTGGATACTTGTTGGTCTGCTGTGGTTCGGAACAGATTTCAAAAGCGAAATCGCTTACCTTTGATCCTAATACCTCTATCATTCACGATCAAAACGGTATTGGTGGATGTGTAGTATCCCCAGCTGATGTTCTTTCAAGGTTAATAGTTATGTGTAACCATGCAGGGATTCGTCATGACTTAGAACAGAATTTTAGATATCACAGTAGTTCTGTAAGAGGTTCTCCAACACACTCTCATAGTCAAGTCAATAGCAGGTCTTGGCAAAGACTGTATGAAGATGCAAGATTAAGCAAAGCAAGAAAGGATTTCAAGTCTGAGATGCTTCAAGAACACCGTCGACAGCAAGATGAAGATCACCGAACAGTAGTAAACAGACGTGTGTCACTTTCCGCATCTCCAGGGATGCGGAAAATTGAAGACGAATTTGCAGCTGCTGGCATACCTTTTCAGCGACACATAGCTAAGAAAAGATACCACTATCTGAGAAAAACAGGTACAGCAGTCGACTATAACGATGCCTTTAAGGATTCTTACGATGTGGACATCTTGGCTGGTAATCCAGAGGCGGAAGCTATTTTATTTGATGACGGTTTGACAGAAGTTTGGCCTCGAAACCTTCTTTATCGCTGCAATAAACGTGAAGCAGGTACCTGTTTTAACCGATTGTATCAGGATCGTAAGGTTCCAATAGTCAGAAAGCCATCTGCAACCCCTGCGGACATGACTAAACGCGAAAGCAGAAAAAAATCTTTCTATGAAAACCTGAGTCGACATGCAACTTCTTCGAGTGCTGCAAAGCAACATGGTGATGCGGAAATGACTGAGAACGCATCAAGCGTTCGATCTCCCTCTCCTGAAAAACGAGCAGCAAGCACACGAAATGAGTTTTACTATAATCTGGCAAAACCAAGAGCCAAGGACTCTGTTTCTTAGTACAGGGATAGTTTTATGAATTTAATTTTTCACCAAACCCGATCATCTAAATGTCGTACGTTTTTTGTGCTGTTTTCTATTTTATAGATCAAGATCACATTTGAGAAGATCCATGTTCTGACTTAGTTACGTCCGTTGTTCTCGTTTGGTGAATGACTTGTGCCTATTTTGACCAACTTGGGCTTGCTGTATCACAGTTTCCTTTCCCCCTTTTTGTTTTTTAGAAATTCAATTTCGAGCCTGTTTTCCCAACTGTTTTTCACCTATTCATTTCACTGTATGGCCTGAGTGCCCAACCGATTCCGTTAACGAACGAGATCTCGACTCTTTTTAGTACTGCGTCCTTTTCCTAAGCACTGCCCTTCTTAAGGGACTGTGTGAACCTTTAGCACGTGCAAGAGCGAGCCAATAGCAGGTCTGTGATGCTCCTAAATGTCTAGGCTGCGAGCGCAGTACACAGACGCATTAAACGAGTCTGATTGGTATCCTAAGCAATTAGGTTTCTATACCGTACGGTGGCCATCAGAAGAAATGCTTTGAAAGGATTTTTGATAGTGATCATAATGCAGATCTGTGTTTTTGATTCCCTCTTTGCTACGAAAGCAGTCATAGACTTGTCTCGGGAATGAAGTTGTTAGTAAAGCCTTCCTGTTGTATCCGAATCGACTGGCTAAAAAACTTTTGCCTGCTCTTCCCCGTTTTCTTTTTCTTTTCACCAACCCGAAACCATTTGTTTTGTCTTGTTATCTCTGTATTTATGATTCCAATGTGTTATTGATTGATGATTGAAGAATAAGTTACCTTTTTAACAGCCACATAGAAGAATTATATTAGAAGAAGAAATCGATTCACTCGTATTGATTATTTCTATTCTACAGACATCGCGGGATGGGAAAAAGAGTGGGAAAATATGTGATAGGGAGCACACTCGGTCAGGGTGCGTACAGCAAGGTAAAGAAAGCCACGCACAGTGAAACTGGAAACCACGTTGCGATAAAAATTATTGACAACAAGAAATATAAATCTAAAGATAAGGAAGAATGGATTCGACGAGAGATTGCTGTTTTAAGAAAACTAAAGCATCCAAACATAGTTAAACTATACGAAGTACTTCTAGTTGGTGATCAACTACATATGATAATGGAATATATATCTGGAGGGGAACTCCTTGACGTTATCAGTCGTGTTAAGAAACTCCTTGAGGATGAGGCTAGAAACTACATGCATCAAATAGTTGATGCGATAGCATACATGCATGGACAGGGTGTAGTCCATCGAGACTTAAAACCCGAAAATATATTAGTCACCAGGAGAAATGTTATTAAAGTAGCAGATTTCGGACTTGCAAACATCGCCCAAGATGACGAGCGACACAAATTTCAACTCATGAGTACTATTGTTGGATCTCCGGATTACTGCGCTCCGGAAATTGTTAAAGAAAAATCATACAACGGATTCAAGGCTGATATTTATAGCTGTGGGACTGTGTTATTTACTATGGTCACTGGGTCTCGTCCTTTCGAAAGTGAGAGTGAAACGACTACCCTTCGACGTGTCAAGGGAGGTGATTATACTGTTCCTAGGCATGTTTCTCAAGGATGTAATACTTTAATAAATGGAATGATGGCAAACGATCCAAATAAAAGATTCTCACTGGAAAACGTTGTATCTGATCCATGGTTTTTAATTAATTATAATGGGTCAGCAAAAGCAATGCTGTCTGAAACGAAACAAGTACGAGATGAAGTTACACCCGAAGACTTAGGAGGCGCAATTGAACGTATTATGCTTGATCAAGCCAGCGGTAACGCCTTCTCAGTAATAGCTGGTTTACAAGCTGGTGACGTTGATGCCTTAGTCGGTAAAGGCTCTGATGTTAAATATTTATTAACAGTTAAGGATATGCATGCTGCTTTCACTCGAGTCATAGATCTTTATGAAAAAATGAAATGTAAAGTTCAACAGCGTAATGCCGCTAACACAACAGGTGGTAGACTCTGTTTGTTTATTTATGTTCCAGTTCTCAATGACGTTCTGACTTTTACGTCAGAATTGCAAGCCAGACCTCCTCATATGATGGTGATTGTTAATCGTTTGGAACGAGGTCCAACACATATTTTTGAAAATCTCTGTACGGTTGTATCTGCCCATTTGAGTGATCTTTTTGAAGGTCACGAGTACAAACTTGTGAAGGGATTCCAATCGTGTACTGCAGCTCCACCAAAAGCTTCTCAATACAAAATATCAAACCTCACTGTCCCTTCGGAATCCGATCCTAGCCGCATGTGGTCTTGTGATGTAGCCGCAGAGGTTCACTTTGTGTGGAAGGCTTTATTTGATATCCTTCTAAGTATTGAATGCTGTCCATCAATGTTACAACACAAAGAAACTAATGGACTTCGCATAGTCTGTCATGCTTCTCCTCACTCTTTTGGTTTAGTATGTTAGTATCTGTTTTAATTTAACTAATAAAATTATAATAATTAAAAAAATAAAATAAAAAAAACAGATAACATTCACGATTGATTTTGCAGCTACCAACGCTGAGAAGACTTCTCTCACTGTGTCTCTCCAGCAGGGCAATGCAGAAATGTTTGCGCAACTGCGACTTACGTTATCGCAATTTTTTAAGCCGTCGAAGTAGCATTACTTGGCTACTTCTGGTGAACCATTTTAAAGTGCCGCTGTGAACTGCATTTCATGAAAGGCATCGCATCCTTTTTATGTGATATGAGAAAGGTGTTAAATTGTGATGAGAAAACGATTGCCTTTCAAATATCGTAAAAACAATAGTCAGATATTCTTCTTTTCGTCTTCCAGCTACACACAAGAGTAACTGATTGTTTTATCGGCTGCACTCTCTTGTTTAACGAACTATATATAGATTCGTTGCATGCTCGACTCCTTTATTGGAGTCGACTAATTCGTTTTATTTTTTTGATATTTTCTTGTTTTGATTCCTTTTCGTTTTAGAGCATTCCGAATGAAGGCTCCTTATGATTGAAGCGCACCTGATAGGCAGCTGCATAGTCATGTTGTTTGGGAGACTCGTACGTCAACAAGTACCTGTTTTCGAATTCTTTAATCTTTAGTTGGTTGTAGTAACCTTGTGAGGATAATTAATTCTTACAAAGGTCGTGTCGCATAACTGCCAAACTACTCCTCAAATACGATGTATGAGAAGTATTATTTAGAGTATTCCGCATGAGAGCTCCTTATTGAAGCGTTGTTGCTCTTTAGGTAGTCTTCAGTGGGTAAGCACCTTTTGTTTCTACCCTGTGAGAGAAAAATCGATTCTTGGCAAAGGTCGTGCGCACTTTAAAAGCAAAATTATTGTGCGCATAACCGCCAGTTTTGTTAACTTCTTCAGCTTGATTACAATGTGTAGTCTTACCTGTGAAGTGGAAGTTCTTTTCTTCTTCTTTTTTTTTTTTTCTTTTTTGCGCCATGTTTCATTTTACTCAAAACTACTCTCTGTAGTTTAATTTACTGATAGCCATCAATACTAACTGAATGGAGTAGTTTCCAGTCTGAGTAAGAATTGTCTCACTTTCGGTGCGTATAAAATGTGGAGGTGCTATTTGAGGTTGATATTGTATCTCGAATAGAGTGAGAGAACAATGTTATGTTTGCCTTGCCACCTCTCTAAAATAATTACTTTTTTTTTTTTTTAAATTTTTCTTCTTTTCTTTTTTGCGAGCAATTTTCCTTTCCCGTTATTCACCTTCCCAGTTCAGTTTTCGTTGTTACGAATCTGAATATAAGAAACTAAAAATTCATTCGTTTTTTTTAGCAAGTGTGAATTGTGTAGTTATGATATTCAGAATTGTTGTGATAACGTGTGAGGTGTTTTCTGTATTATTTATTTCTCTTTTTTTATTTTAAAATTATAAGAAAAAATCTTAACTACAAAAATGAAAACATATCCTTGTCGAGTCCTAACTAAAACAACAACAATAAGACAGAGAAGATGGTTAACGGATGGTTGGTACTTCCCAAAGTCTAGAGGCGATACACCTCATGAGAAAGTACCTAAACTCGCATGGGAGAGCAGCATCGAACTCCCAGTAACGTTTGGTCGTATGAACGATCAAGGATTAGAACATTTCTGGGTGTCAAAAGTAATGGATCGCCTACCGCCAAATTCAGAAATTCCTTTACCTGATACAAGCAAACCTCTTACTCTGAAATTATGGAAAAGATTCTACAACGACATGAAGGCAATGCATCCAATGCCTGTGACACAATGGTATGAAGAGAAAGGTTGGCTCTTCACAGAAAGAAACGATCCGTACCTGAAAGAGTATCGAACTGCGACGACAAATGTTTATCAGACTTTTTCGATGAACAAAGCTCATGCTCAAGAAACCGCAGAACGTGCGATTCATGGATCAAGACAGGCATTGATGGCTATTAGAGAGAAACTTAGATTACAATACAGTCCAAGTCCTCCTTGTGATGTAGTCCTGAAGTGGATTGTTAGTAATGTGTCACCTGGTGCTAACGTTGTTGAAGTTCAGGCAAAACTTGGGTACTGGGCAGCTCAATTACGACAAATGAATGTGCCGGTAGTTGCTTACGAAGTGTGGAATATTCCATACACAAGAAGAGGACACAAACCTTTCACTGAAGTAATTGAAGACTCTGGAGAAAAACAATTTGCAAATGGTGTTCATGACAAAGATACAATCCTCGCAGTCTTCCCAGATCGTGAACTTACTGAACTCGATAACTGGAATGGTGACACAGTCATCCTTGTTGGAACAGGTGCTATCGGTGGAAGCTGTGATGTCGGCAGATATCTTATAAATAGAAATGAAGGATGGTATCTCCATTCTCATCATCGAGTCCTCATCTATCCTCTGTTCTATGAACACGCTTATTGCTTTAAGAGACTTAAGGAAGACAACGAAACAAAAGACAATTAGTCTTTACAACCTGTTACTCTCTGTACGTCACCTGATGTTTGTTGTCCGAATGGGGAAGGAGTTCTCCCCCAGTTTCTTTTGTTGGACAAGTAAAATGAAATAAAGAAATTAATTCTCTTCACAGGTACCACCGACCGGTAAGATGAAGGTCACGGTGCACTTAGCCTCATTGGTATTTTTATTGGGGCTGGTTATCGCTGCTTCAATGCTCAGTGTTATGTATGTCGGATGGAGGAGTACAGAGGAGGGGATTGATGAAGTTGCTGACTCATTAGCGGCTACGATAACCCAGGCGGCTGTACTTGAGATAAAGGAATTCATGCAAGCTCCATTCCAATCACTGGAAAAGACTATCGCTATGATGGATGAGAAGTTATTTTCGGTTGACAGATTAGATGCTTATGAATTAGCGAAGGGTGACACTTCTCTGGGATGTATTTATTGGCTTTCAGAACGTTGCACAGATATCTCTGCCGTATCTGGTATGTACATAGGTAATAGTCACGGACACTTCTGCTCTGCGAGATGTGGATCAAATGAGGTAACAACTATGCCGCCGATTGATCAAATTCAAAAGAACACTCCAACTTGGACAATTCCTTGTCGTTACTCACCATCATGTAATGCGTCAATAAGTAGTAATAATTGTGTTGGTTTATCGAATGATTTACCAACTTGTTTTGGTTATAAAGAGATAGTAGACTATCCATGTAAGCCTCATTGGTATATTGAATCCGATTATTATCAAAAAAGTATTGCTCCGAAATGTCGTGATGATGCAGTAGCGTCTCTTGAGGTTTGTTTGGACCCTCCATGTCCTGAATTTAATCGAACTTATTATGAAGAATCAACAGGACATCATTTACGAACTCGTAATGACTTCGATCCTCGAAACAGAATTTGGTTCATAGAAACAGCTAAGCTACCTGCTGGGTCAAAATACTACACAGGACTTTACATCTGTTTTACTTCTGGTAGGTCTTGCCTAACGGCTGCTATGCCTATTTACAGTAAAGTTCCTCGTATTGGTAGTATTGTTTCATTTAATCCGTCAGTGCTTCCTATATCACTTCGTCCTGGTTGGGCTCCGCAACACAAAAAACTCCGCGGTGAGGTACTGAACTACTCAGTTCAGGCATCTGACACGCATAGTTTAGTTGTTAGGTTTGGTTTTCTTTTTTTTTTAGTATTTAATAATGGGGGGGGAAACAAAAAAAAGATATCAAAATACAAAACAACATCACCATCAGATATTCAAACACATCAGCGCCAACTATTATCCCACGTCAGTTTGTAGCTCTCGCTTGTCAGTCCTGTTTAGATGAAGACACGATGTTTATATCAAACACGCAAGTAGGTAGCTTAGCACGAGATGGAATCCAATCAGAAAATAGCATGTACGTCGGATCAGCAATCGCAGATTATGAATCGTGGTCTCTTCGTCAACAACTTAACGAGATAACAGTCGGGAAGACAGGAGGGCTATTCCTGGTTGAAAGGAACATAAATGCGACCTTAATTGGAACGAGTTTGGGAGAGTATAAAGATGCTAACACTACATTTAGCGCATGGGATACTGAATACAGTCCACAACAAGTTGTAAGAATACTTGACGCTATTGTTGGATCAAATACAAAGAATCGAATTCTTACTTTAGGAACTTCCAGATCTGAAGTTCGTATCACTGGAGCAGACTATTGGATATCTGTTGTTTCTATTAAACCGAATGATATTCATAATATCGATTGGATTTTATTTGTAGTCATTCCACAAGATGATTACTTATCCAGAGTTCAGGAACGTCGCAATAATACAATAGCGATCTCTCTTTCCATGTGTGGGTTTGCACTCGTGTTGTTGTTACTTTTTACTTATTTCTTCTTCGTTCGTCCCATCGGTAGTATAACTGCAGACTTTGACTTGGCCTGTACTATGGAACTTGAACATATTCACGAGAAGAGAGAAAAGGAAAAGTATCGAACGTCATTTATTAAAGAACTTCATTACTTGACTGAATCATTTGATAAAATGGTTTCAATCCTCGGAGAGTATCGTTCGTTCATCCCGGCTGCTATTTTAAAAGACGTTCAACGTAATGATGAGGACTTTATTGTTGCGAAGGTATGAAATTGAATTCCGTGATATCGCATTACTCTACTTTCAGGTTTTTATAAATAACAAACAGGTATCCCCTCCGACTGGTAATGTAGCAATCGTATTTACAGATATCGAAGGTTCGACACCATTGTGGGAAGCTCATCCTCAGGGAATGAAGACATCCCTCGCGATTCACAATCAGCTCTTCAGACGAGCTATTGCGAAATTCAACGGATACGAAATAAAAACAATTGGCGATGCGTTTATGGTCGCCTTTGAATCGCCTGTTGACGCAGTTAACTTCGGGTTGTGGGCTCAAATGGAACTACTACACCAGGAGTGGCCTGCTGATTTATTAACAGAGACAAAGTGTGAGGAACGGACATCAGGGGGAGCCGTCATATGGAACGGTCTTCGAGTTCGTATTGGAATCCATTACGGACCTACTACGATGGCAATAAATCCAATCCTTGGAAGAGCTGACTACTCAGGTAGTGTTGTCAACATGGCTGCTAGAATTGAGTCAATCGCTTGCGGAGGACTTGTTCTTTGTAGCAAAGAAGTTCAAGATGTCATTGCAATAACTGGACTCGATTCAGAATGTTCTAAAGTTCGATATGGTAAGCAACCGTTAAAAGGATTTCCTGAACCACATGAAGTCGTTGGTTTGATACCAAATCCGTTAATCGGGAGAAAACCTGAACTACAACTTCAATTAACAAGAAAGAAAGAAACTCAAGGTGTTGAGCGTGGAGGATGTCACAGCAATCCACTTGTTGGTAGGACTGCCTGTACTCACAACTACAGTGAAATAATTGGAAACCATCCATCTGCATCAGTCGGAGTATGTCTCCCTCGTTTAGAGATGTCTTGCGGTGCAGTTGCCTCAACAGAAATGTACTACCGCGGAATCGATCCTCTCGCTCAAGAAATTATCGCCAATCAAATGGGAGCTTTCCTAAGCGCCTGTGAGTCAGCTCTTCACAAAAGCGCTGGTTCCTTAATTACGTCAATCGGTTCTATTTTATTAGTCAGTTGGGGAACATTTAAACCTTCAACAGGTAATCACTTAACATCAATTGTTAGATACTCAACACTTCTATCTGCTGATACTGAATGGATTACTTCATCTGTGGGTGCTGTATGCGGGTGTTTGTATTACGGAAAAGTTATTGGGAAACATCGATCTCTTGCAACCATAATCGGACCAGCTGTTAATCTTGCTCTTTCTTTGTCATCAGCAGCTTTACAACGGGATAAGTTTTGTCTTATTGGAACGTTGCCTGATTTTGATGTTCCGATACCTTCGGAGTTGTATCCGTACGTTAAATATCATTGTAGGGTTCCTACTGTTTGTGGATCAGGTCTTCCTGTCTTTAGTGTAAAAATAAGAAGAGGATTTACTGAAAGAGGTCTTTGGAATTATTTTGGTGATGAAGATGAAGGAAAAGAACCTGAAGTATGTGCGAGTGTTTCATTGGGATCTGCAGCAACAGCTGAAGCAATACCTGTACTGAGAACTGTCGACTTATCAACTGGTAAGGAGAAGGAAGAGAGAGATAAGGCGCCATTGGCAAATCTTCACAAGACCTTTGACTCAAATAAAGCAGCAACAACACTTGGTCTTAGCTCTACCTGTACCACATTAGCTCCAATAGTGTACAGTAATAACACAGACAAGAATCAATCTGTCTCCTTCTCAGTAGCCATGACGATACCAACGAGTTGATACTCAGATCTCACTATTAGAAATATATTCTGGCATACTAATCAGTAGGATTCTTTTATTTTTTAAATTTTGTTTTGGTTTTGTTATAATTTTATTTTTATTTTGTTACTTGTTTCGTTACTTATTGACAACAGCCTCACGGTGCGGGATACTTTCTTTATCTTAGGCTTATCGATTCCTGCAAACAACAATAATCTTTTTTTAAGTTGGAGTGTGGGCCTTTTGAAACTTTCTGTAATTACTTTTATTTAGATAATCAAGGTTCTATTCCTGAATGCTTCTTCTCTTCTCTCGCAGTAAGCTTGAGATTTCCGCTTCCTCTCCTGTACGTGTTTTATCACGGCACATTACTCTCAATCGCTGATTGTGAGTTGCGGTGGTTCCATGTCTTAGACGCGTTATCGATGCAAGATTCCCTTTTTTTTTTTCAGCCATTCATCCTAAGCTGCAAAAACTTGCAACGTTCACTTGCGTGTCTGCAGAACTCAGCAGATTGTAATTTGTATTCAATTGTGGTAGACTTGGGATTCATGTTCCTCTCTTGTTACGTGCTATCGTGACCTCTTTATTACTATTAGTTTCTGTTAGTGGGTTATAATGGTGAAGATCCTTGTGAGGAATTTCTGTTTAAAAAAATGGAATGCTCGTAACAAGTTTCAAAAAACCTCATTTTATTGTATCAACGGAGAGAAGGCAGATGTATTTTGTGTTTTCTTAATCGGCAAAGTATATTTTCTGTTTTTTTTTAACTTTTATTCTTTTTGATAGCGTTTGTTTTCTTTGCCATTCTCTCTACTGCATGGGTTTGTTCCGTTATTGTTTTATCTACGCAACGAAAATCTCATGCCCTAAACATTCTTGGGTATGTGGTTTTATTTTTCCCCCCTCTCATTGTGAAGGGACTGCTTGCATTTTTGCCAAGTTTTTAACGCACAATCCCGTTTCGGGTGTGCAAAGGCTTACTTGAACAAGTTCATTGTTCATCATTCGTGGCGTTCTGGACAAGAAAAACACAAAAAAACAAAAAAAAAATAATGCTCAGTCGAAAGGAGGGATTAGCGATTATCTGTTTAGTGTGTTTGTCTCCCCTCCCGATGCCACCAGGTGTACGTGCTTTACTTTTTAGTTTAGGAAACCTATTTGTTCTTGTTCTATATAATCGACCGTTGTCCTTTTTTTATTTATTTATGCGTCTCTCTTCTTACTGGCTATTGTTAGATCACCCAGACAGTTGAAAAAGGGCTATTCGACTCTGTAAATGAATGCTTACTTAAGAGGCAACATTGACTAAGTGTTCATTCTGCTGCTGTCGTTATTCTAAATAAAATTAGAAGTTTGGGTAACAATTGGAAACCAAGTTAATCCTTCTTTTTTTCTTTTTGGTTTTTAGTTTTTGCACAAGAAATTATCCAGAAAGGGAAATCCAAAAAGAGAGACTTCGCGTACCAAACTTATCAAAGCTAAATCTAAAACAGCACAGGTTATATTGATGAAACTGTTCTGTGCGTGATATAACTCTAGAAGAAGGTTTCTCCAGGTACCTTCTGCAAAGTAGCACCGCACAAACTTGTCCTTTTTTTTTATTTTTATTATGATTGTCTCGCAATAGTGACAATCATATTTTTTTTTTTTTTTGTTGTTGTTGTTGACTTTCTTTTTGTGTGCAGTGTTTGAAGTGCAATTTACCCATGTGAGAAAAAAACTTGTTGTGGTTTACTGTATCAGCGATGCAGTTATTTCGCGATTTGGAGAGCTGATCTTGTGTTGGGTTTTGTGACATGGCAACTGACACACTTGTACTCCGAGCTCTGAGCAAGAGAAGGTTATCAAAACATAATTAGAAACTAACCACTGATGTTCATATTCGTTACGCTCTCACCCTGTTTGAATATAAATAATGATGTAGAGTGTTTCATAAATTACTAATATTACTTATATTGGTTAACTTTGATACAATTGCTCAAACAGTTAAGCCCTGCTTGAATACAGATATAGCTCTCAAAACAATTGGTGTGAACCTCTTTTTTTTTAGTCTGTTAATCTATTACCCTGTGTGCCGGTATTTCTGCCCGCGATCAATAAAATATAAGGCAATGTTATTCTTTTAATAAGTTCATTCTTGTTCCTATCTCACGGCTGGTACCCCGTGAGCTTCTCTAGAAGTTTGGCTTCCCTTACTTCGATAAATAAATAAATAAATAAAATTAAATAATTTTCTTATTGTTGGTACAGTAACACGCTGACAGCATGCACATCAAGAGAGCTGATTGGATTTTTTATCCTCAAAGCGGAGCCTCTTTTCACGAACTGGTGCATCATCGCAATGGTTTCTTTTAAAGAAAGAAAATCAAGAAGAACAGAAAAAAAAAAAAAAAAAAAAGTGAAAGTAATTCCCCAGATGTATTTGTTGTCTTGTCAATATGGTTTTGTTTATTCTTGTTTTCCCCTTAATAGATTACCGCAGCAGATGCGATGCAACAACAAACGGAAATACAAAATATCAATGACTTCCGGTTCCAGACGATTACAATGGATCCACGTTTGGAAAAATTTGCCAACTCTCCGAATCTAGTTTACTACACGATGGCTCACCGAATACAATCTGATGGAAAGACAAAGGAAGACCTGCTTTGGATGATAACACCGAAATTCACAATTCTCGCCAAGACTAGCGGAGACATCAGAAGAGTTATTAGAAACAAAGATATCGGAGTTATATACGTTCAACACTTTAACGGTGTTCCTCGCTGGATTATTAAATCACAAGTTCAGGCGAAGGAAAAGACTCTCGTTCTTGAAATACGAAGCCATCTGCACAACAGTTGTCCAATTAAAGTTGCTCAAGACCCGGATATCATTGCTAGGATTTATAATGCTTGTTACAAGACTTGGACGGGAAAAGATTTACCAGCATACAGAATAGGAATCGATTATAATGTTTATAAAGAACCAAGTAAATATGGACCATTCCAAGTACAAGATCGTAGAACTTTGAAGGAAAAGCAAAAGCAGTGGTTGAATGACAATGACAAACCGTTTGAATTTCCAAAACCAGAACCTCCTCCACCACCACCACCACCTGTTATTGAAGAACCATCTCCTGTAGTTGAAGAAATAGAAGAAGAGGAGGAAGAAGAGGAAGAAGTCTTCGAAGAGGAACCTGAAGAGCCAGAAGTAGAATTCGTTGAGTACATTCCTCCAGAACCACCTGCTCCTCCTCCTCCACCTGTTCAACCTGCAGAGCCAATGATGCTAATCCCGATTGATATGCTTAATACTCTTCAGCAACCAGCACCTACTGTTCGTCGTAAGAGAAAGCCGAAAGAATTACCTGGGGCACCTCAAATAGGTCGAAATAAAAGTATTCAATCTGTGAATCTACATCTCTATATGCATCACCCTACTCATATAAGTGGTAATCCTGGACAGAGAAAGTCTTATGTTGGTAGTCCTAATACAATGGGTATCAACATCGGTAACGCTAATTATGCAACTACTCCTGTTGGAACTGCTCCTGCTGCTGGTCTCTCTGTCGATAATGAACTGCCAGCTGCTTCTCCACTCGCATACACACATAATGAGGTTGGTGCTTCTTATTTGCCAAGTCCTTTTAGAGTTTAATTTAGTTTCTTAAAAAAATAAAAATAATAATAATTGTAGTACTGAGTTAGTGTATTGTATTAGTTTGTATCTGTTTATTACCATTCTGTTTGTGCCCGTAGTTTCTTTATTGTTTATAAATATTAACCCCTTCCCTTCATTGGCAATGCTGATAGTATTTTCTGTGCCTTTTATTGTAACTTGTTTTTCTTTTTTTTTATTATTAAAATATTTAAAAAAAAACTGCTGGGTGTATACCCGCAATCCTGTACTGTTTTTATGTGTTGTTCTCTTTTTGTTATTACATTATTACTAATAAGTTGTGATCCTAATAACAATCAAACACATATTTACAAATGAATAATATTTCTTTTACAGGTCCTAGTTGGCGTGTGATGAATATCTATGCACAACCGGAAAGCTCAAATGAATTATTTCCAATCAATCTTGAGATTGGGGAAACGCTCCGCAGTCTGAAAGAGAAAGTTGCAGAAGAAATGGAAGTTGATGAAGATAGAATATTATTGTATTTTGAAGGAGAAGAAATCGAAGAAGGAAGTATCAACGGGATTATGTGCGACGATGTTATTGAAGTCGGAATTGCAACAAAAGATATCGCAATTAGAAGTCTTTTACAGTCTGGAACAACTTTATCAATACCAACTTTCATAGAAACGGCAAAACTTGGAGGCGGATCTCTAATTCCTTTCATAGAAGCAGGTATACCAGTTGATTCTATTGACAGTAATGGAAGGACTGCTCTTATTTATGCTTCTTGGAATGGTCGGTTAGAGTCTTGCAAGGAACTAATCAGCTTTTCTGCGAATCCAAATAAAACGGATGACTTTTACAGGACGGCACTCACATACGCTGCTCGTATCTCTCGAGAAGAGATCGTCGAGTATTTGTTAAGCGTTGGGGCTGATCCAAACATAAACGGAACAGGTACAACAGCGCTGATGGTATCTGCTCAAAGTGGAAATGAATGTGTCTGTAAAATGTTGATTGCAGCTGGTGCTGATCTGCGCGCCCGTTGGAAAGCAGATTCGGCTCTTACTATTGCTGCTGAGTATGATCAACCAAGGATTGTTAACATTTTACTTGAAGCTGGCACTGACCCAAACATGCGTGTACTTGGAATGACAGCTCTCATGGTCGCAGCCAGGGCTGGACATCGAGAGGTTTGCGAAATACTACTGCGAGCAGGGGCACGAAAACGTATCAAACACAGGGGGGTGTCTGCCTTCACGTTAGCTGCTGGTAATCCAATTATCATAAACTTGTTAACATGATATTATTTGGTATCGGTATTGTTGACTTGTACGAACTATTTCTCATTACAGGAAACTGAAATACCAATTAGCTATGTTATGTTATCTATTCCCCTGTCTTCGATTAAATGTTCATTTCGTCATATATTCAAAATGTTTAATAACTTTATACTTCACAGCAGGGCGTGTCTTATGAGTGATGACGATAAGAAACAGCAGGCCCGAGAGGAGCTGATACAAAAAGAGCTCGAACATGCGAAGACGGTTATCGAATTGCGCAGGAAATTACGTGCTCAGAATCTTGCAGGAGAAGGAGGAATGGAAGTTAAGAAATTAAAATCAGACTTGAAGAAGAGCACAGCTTTTGTCAAGCGATGTAAGTCCTTTTCAACAGATGACCACGACTGGTGTGAGACTCAACTAAAAACCTATAACCTCACGAGATACACCTCTGAGATAGTACAAGCATTTACTCAGGCAGTACACGATGGAAAGCTAAAGGCTGCCGACTCCGTTAATGCTGGTAAAATAATTTCTTTGTTAAATGCGACTTACAAAGGATTCGCATCAGACTTGACGGCTGCTTTGTCAAATAATCTACAAAATAACACATCCTTATGCGATGCTCCAACAGAAGGCTCTCCGTCAGTTGTATGCACCCGATCGACATGTAGGCTACTTGTTGAATTATATTACATTGGTGTGATTACTGATGTCAAAGTACTTAAAAAAGTATTAAAATCGATAGTATTTCCCTGCTCTGACTCTGCTGCACCAACTGAAGTACCGCATCCAACAGAGAGGTCCCTATCACTAGTACAGCTGCTACTTAAGTATTATGGACATGATGTTTTTGGTATTGTATCAGCAACAGGAGAGCAGCTTATGTCTGATAAAAATCCTAACCCGACCCCTCCAGACTCTGTCCAAACAGAAGCTGACATCATCACTTGGTGTCTTACTGTTCAGAGATATATTCATCAAAAACAAGATCCTCTCATCCCATCTTCCGACATCGAAGTTTTTAAAAACGGTTTTAAGAAATACTTCAAAGCCGGTGTCCATACTCACAATAAGTTCCTCGCAGACTATAAATCATCTTATGAACAAAGTCTTCAAATTATTAATACGAAAGGAGAGCTTCCTGAAGACAAAAAGACAGCATTACAAGAACAGAAAAAAGCCTTCGAAAGATGTGTTGTATTAGTAACTCACATAGCAGATTCATTAAACTGTGTTGATGATGCTCCAGAGTCCAGAGATGAAGAGATCCAAAAGATGACTTCAGGTGAGACTTCTAAAAACATTACATTCATGTCAGGGTTGTCGTCATACTACGCACCTGTTGAAGAATTCGGAACCTCATCAACTTTTGATGATGAGGATCAAAGAGCTTTCTATGAAGACCTTCCAGACATTACTGCAGCTCTTCCCGAATGGGTTGTCAACTCATCACTTCGCAAAGCAATTATAAAAGGAACAAAAGCTGAAAGATCTACAGATACTGAATCGTCTCCAGAGCGTGAACGAGATGCCGAACCAGCATCTGGCAAAGTTAAGTTTGCTGAAGGAACAAAGGAAGCCGACGGTAAAGATGATCACCCAAAAGGAGAGGCTTCTACTGGAAAAGATGAAAAGGATAAAAGAAAGCCTGACTTCGCAGCAGTTGATGTCCTCATATCCCAACTACCAGAACGCTGTACGGGGAAGGTGTCAACTGATGCCTGGGTGGGAGAGTTTCTTGAGGAATGTTTTCACCCTCCAAACGTGACGATTGCCGAGAGCCCGACCCCCGCAGATATTCTGTTTTTAGGATCGTTTGCAGCAACTTGTAGAAAGAAACTCTCAAAAGCGATATTTGAAGTTCCCCGAAATAGTTTTAACCTCTTCCCTCAATACATAAGAGTTGCTGCAACTTTTACGGAAATTTGGAAGGAAATTGGACCGAATTTGGTAAGCGCTTTTGAAGATGAATTTGAGAGGCAGTACAGCCAACAAAACCAACTTTGGATTGAAGAGAGAAGACGAAACATTCGAATGATTGCTGAGTTAGTGAAGTTTAAGATCTGCCAACCCTCATTAATACTTCGATTACTTGCAAAATTGACGGACAGCTTCGTTCATCACAACATTGAAGTCGCTTGTCATCTCTTAGAGTCTTGTGGAAGATTCTTATACCGTGGACTAACATCAAGTGTCAGGTTTCAAAATCTACTTCAACACGTTAAAAGACAGCGTCAACATAAAGATCTCGACCCCCGACATGATATGATGGTAGAGGCTGCTCTCGTTGAAGCACTTCCACCAGAATTAGATTCCGCTCCAAGACCTGTAAAAAGATTAAAACAATACAGCGAGAAGGAAGAATATGTCAGGTATTTGTTATTTACACAGTTAAAAGGAAGGAAGAATGTTCAGCAAGTCGCTCGATCTCTTAGAAAATTAAATTGGAAAGAACCATCAACAGAAAGAGTTATTGTAACAAATTTACGAAAAGCTCACAGAGTAAAGTATACCGTAATACCACTCATCGCATCGTTGATTGCAGCGTTAGGAGAGTCTCATCCTACTGTTGGGATACGTGTTGTGGATAGCTTACTCGAAAGTATTAGATTAGGTCTTGAGATCTGTCCTCCAGTGAGTGATATTTCTCAACCAATTTCACCACAAAAACGACTACTCGAACTTCAACTACTCAGCGAACTTTGCATCTCTCGCGTGATCGGCAGCGAAAATGTTCTCTTTGACACATTATACGTCCTTCTTTGGTACGCTGGTTGGAATGACCCGCCAGGATACTATTTTAGAGTTCGAATGGTCACAGCCGTGTTACATGCTTGCACTGTATATTTAACCGAATCGAGAGCCTCATGTAAAAAGTTATTCAGATTCCTTCCTTACTACTATCGTTATATACATAGTAAGTCACATCCTTTTCCTATTGACTTGGATTATAAAGTAGCTGATTATCTTGATCATTTATATAACGTCACTGAGAAGCAAGCCAGACCATTTATAAGTTTCCCAGAAACAATCGGAGGAGCTAATGCGATGGTCAAGAACGTAGAACAGGTACTACAACATGGAAGGTTTAATAGTAAATCATTGTTGGGAGGGAAGAATGTTGCTCAATTAGCATTTATGAAGAACTTACAAGAAGCTCTGGGAAATCCTGGAGTGTCAATGGAAGGAGGTGCACGAAAACAACTACTCTCCAACAGCATCGTTCCATTCAGGACTAAAGTCTATCCTCTCGGTATGACAAGTGAAGTTGACAGCGCTGATGAGGACGAAGACGATGAAGAGGAAACTGTTGATCAAAAACCCGATGCACAGCCAACACAACAAAAAGAACAGCGAGATGATGATCGCGACTCAAAGGAACCTTCTGAGGATCTCGACCCTTCACAGGATGAAGATTACTCTCGTGGTAGGTTTTTAATTCCAGCAGCTGGTGCAGGGTTTACAGCCACTCGTCGTAAAGATCCCAATCGCTCTGAAGAAGATGAAGAATTCGATGCGCTCTTCAAAGATGCCCTCCGTGGTCCCACCACCGCTGCAACAGATGTGAACCGCTCTGGTAAGCGTTCAGGAACTAAACTTGACGACAAGATTGCACAGACGATGAATATTCCATTAGCTTCTCTTATGCGAGCAAATGATAAAAGAACTGCTCGGGGGTGTTCCGATTCTGATCCTGAAGTGGAAGAGGCCACGCCGTTCACGGTAGTCCTTCGCCGTAAAACTGAATCTAATGCGTCTGTTCGAGTTGGAACAAAATCCCTTGCGGTAGGTACCCTCCAGGTATGTGTATATTTAGTGTTGCTCCTTTTTTCCTTTTCTGGTTTTTAGATTTTTTTGGGTATTTACGGATACTGATAATTGAGAATTATAAATAATTAAACAGGTACCAACATCATCTGAATTCATCTCTAACCAAATGGACAACAGACAGCGTGCTCAGGACGAAGCAGACCAGGCCAGGCTGCGCACGTTGGAACTTCAAAATCAGGCACAGGCACAGGAAGCGGGCGAGCCCTATGCTACTCGTAAAGGTGGGAAGAAATACTAAATATGCTGAGCGTGTACTCTAACGTCTTTGGGGTTCTACTTCTTTAGCTCTTCTGGTTATTATTAATGTAAGGTTTTTAGTTGGACCTCTTCTCTGTTTTTGCACGAACGGATAGTAAGCGTTTTTTTCTTTTTCTTTCTTTCTTCCGTTTATTTTTACTTTATTAACTTCCCTTCTTTATGTTTTTGGAAAATTGATTTCGGTTAGTGAGGTTTGTGTGATACTTTGTAACATACGGGTATTATTATTTTTTTCTGTGGTTGCATTCTGCTAACCACATTTTTCATGGAACACTTGTGCTTTAGTCGATTCTTTTTCTAGCTTAGCATGTGCTCTACATGTGCATTTTTTAAAAACTAAATCTTTTTATTTTTTCGCCCGATATTCTTTTTTTTTTTTTTTTTGTACACGTACGGTACGGATAACATGACAAGAACAGAAGAAATAATAGCCAAGAAAAAAAAAAGAGGAAAAAGGAACGAAAAAAAGAAGAGGAATAAAAAAAACAACAAGATTAACAATTCTAGCACTGTCCATGTAGCAAAGTATATACCGCTAGCGTAATGAATGGCGGTGTCACTGTCATAAGTTTGTGGGTCCACGCAGCCCCTCATTGAAGTGTCTGCAGTGCCTCTTGTTGCTCCATTTTAATTAAATTAGGTTTTTTTGTTTGTTCCACCCCACAGATTTCTTTTTAGTTACTACAATCGATCGAAACAATAGCGTACTGTGTTCAGGATACCCTTATAGTAATGGGTAGTGTTTTCTCTGTAGTTCTATGGAGTTTATTCTAATGATCGTTTTGTTTACTTTTATCAGATGATTTCAATTTATTTCAATCAATCAGATTCTTATAAATGGAAGTACCTCCCAACACCCCTGGGCCTGATGATGAATATTATGCGAGGCTCACGAAGGGGAAAAAGATTAGAGTTGCGAACATCCCCGGAAAAGGCAAAGCGATGATTGCTATGAAAGATGTTGAAGAAGGAGGAATTATTATTGAGGTATGGCCAAACACCCCCTAAGTATTTTTTTCAAAGAATTGTTGATTTTAAGCAAGTAATTTGTAGGTGAAAGCTACACTCTGCCGTATTACATTATACCCTGGTTTTGGTTTCCCAGGGCTCACGATTAATTCAAAATTGAATAACTCGATTCCGTACTGCACTGAATGACAACACGGAAAAAGAGATGTGTATGCAGCTAAGTTAGAAACATTTATTGTTAATCATCAGAACTAATGTTAAATTATCGTTATGTTGTCTATGATACAAAACATTTGTATTTTACGTACAAACTCGAACAGTTAACCCCCTAAGTATAATTTAATAAATAACCATAACAACTACTAATCTAAACAGGATCACGCACTTGTCTGTACACAAGATGCATCAGATAGAGTTGATGGTATTCCAACCTGTGCTCACACTCTGTCGAGTTTTGAAACTCCGGAGCAAGTCTACACCAGATTACGTAGAAAACATGACACTCCAAACATGCCTGAAATGAAAGCCTATCTCGGAGAAGAAGGTAGACATCCAGTCAAGTGTGAATTCTCAAATCAAGGATGCCCTGCGATGTTTATGAATGAAAGGATCAGGGAAAGAGCTGATAAAACCTGGCACTACAAACTGTGTAAGGGAAGAATGACTGATGAGCAAGTCGAAGCTTACAGTAAGTTAGAGAGAAAGTCATGGAAACAAGGAGGAGTTGACTACAGTGATTCATTTCACTTATCACTACATGCTATTGCTAGAGTGATATGTGAAGCAAGACACTCATCTGTTCAAGAAGCTTGGTATCCTTACGACATCTTAGCTTGGGCACCGTGGGATGAACTAGCAGTAGTTTGGACTCTTAAGAAGAAAAAAACATCTCCAACAGAGATCGTAACAACCTACCTGAATTATATTTATGAAATCTTTGGTAAAACTGATTGTGAGTTCATAGGACTGGACTTTAAAAAGGTCAGCAGACTACTTGGAGGAATTCAACTGAACGCACAAGAACGAAGCCCTGAATCACCTTTTGGTAGATACCTCGTATGGCTTGAAGAAGAAGATGTCCCAAATGGATTAGTTGGTAAGAAGTTTGATTGGAGAGCTGCTGTTCCCACAGATATCTCAAATAAATTGTACTACTCATCTCGTGGTCAAGGAGTCTATCGTGTTCACTCAGTTACAAATCACTCTTGTGATCCGAATGCGGAAGTTGCCTACACTGAGTCAATGGACGAGGGGATTTATATGCTCGCTAAACGTCCTATCAAGGCTGGTGATGAGGTTACTATCTCATACGTTGACGAAGTAGAAAATGAACCGAGAGAAAAACGTCAGGCGTACCTTCTTAGAAATTATCGATTTTCATGTACGTGTTCTCGATGTGAAAGTGAGAAATAAAACACTCTTAACCACATTGTGATATCTGTTATGTCATAGTCTTCTCACAGCTAATGAGTGAGGGCATCCGGTAATTATTAATCAGCCGATTATCACTCTCACTCTCTTTTAGTAAAAGAAAATTTAACTTTGCACGTGCGCAACCAGTCGGTGCGTTCATCTTTGTGTTGCATTGAAGTTGATTTGTTATTTTGTAATAAAAAAACTTTTTAATTTACAGGAGCATCTGGTCTGTCGGGGACGTTATCAAATCACAACGAGAGGAGTTGTAATCATATATCTTCATCTTCTATTCAGGTCGGGGGTTGCAATGTCTAAATGTTCGCGACATTTCGTTATAAAAGATATCTTCGGTGAGCATTTCATAGTCTCCAGTCTGGCTCAACGATCTGACGTTCAAATAATAACAATCGAAGGGACAACAGGAGACTTGTTATACACAGCGACTCCAGGTGTTGACTTGTTCTCCACTCTTGATGGTGCTTTGGAAACAATACAAAAACCAGAAATAGTTAGTGATGCTGCTTGTCTTATTGGATACGTTACTCTCGGTATGTACGGGAGGGAAATGTTATTTTTTGATTTTCAAATAATTATTAAAAGCAATAAAACATAAACAGGTAATGAAGGACTGCTACTTGTCGGAACATCAGTTGATGAGACTTGCACATTACCACCTGAGTATCCGATATTTACCTTAACGTCATCTCAGTGGGTGAGAGTTCCTTTGTCATTTCCATTTCATCCATTAAACAAAACTGAACAGCAACATGTAAATACACTCTGCTCAACAGTAATTGGTAGTAATTACTTCTACAGTGAAAGTTACTCAGTTACAAAACAATTTCCAAATTCAAAACCGGTCGCAAAAGGGATAAAGAACGATGAGTTTGTTTGGAATGAATCATTACGCAAACGTTTTGTTGAAGTCGGTTTGGAGAACTGGTGCATTGTTCTCATTCAGGGAATGGCACGTTCGATTGTTATCACAGACAGAGAGCTTATTAATGAAGCTAATGTTGCTTTAATTGCTAGAAGATCATCAAAGAATCCATCCTCAAAGAACTGTACTACAACTGGACTCAATGTAAACGCATCTCCACCAAATGAATACGAAATCGAATTTATAATGTACACAGTAAGAGATCGTCCTTCTGGAAAGTCTGATGTCTCAACTCATACGAGTAATCCTGTTCCCAGAACACATTACGTTCGTGAAGTCCAGTGGTCTTCTTACGTCATGAGAACTGGTACTATTCCAACAACACGTGAGGAGACCATTCCTGATGGAATATCACAAAATAAAAAAAGTGTTAAATATTGGGAACGATTACTCTGTCGATACGGAGGAGGATGTCCACTCGTATGTTTTATAGGTCTTTTCTAATTCATTTATTTACTACTTCATTCTAACAAAACATAATAATAAAACAGGCCTGTGTCTGTCTTACATCAGACCGCGAGAATGCCGACAAATCTCATTTCGAACAGTCACTAAATGATGTTAAGAAAACTTTTAATATGCACGTCGACTTTATTCATTTTGATTGGCGAGCATCGATCAGCAACAACGGTTTTGATATCACAGCTGAAGCGATGTGGAAATTATTAGTTCCACCTCTTGCTCGTCATGGTGTTAATAGTGGAGTACAAGAATACTCAAAGACATCACTGTCGCTGATTGGATCAGAGTCTACGGGTAGTCAACAAGGTATGTTCTCTTTATCTTTAATGACTTAATGATGTTATCAAATCAGATTAAAACAACACCACCAACACCACCAACACCACCAACACCACCAACACCACCAACACCACCAACACCACCAACACCACCAACACCACCAACACCACCAACACCACCAACACCACCAACACCACCAACACCACCAACACCACCAACAGGTATAATGAGATTCACATCAACAGATGGATGTAACTACTCTACCAGCGCTGTATTAACAGCAATTCTTCAAGTAGTACCTGAGATGTGTCGTGTTTTAGGAATCAATCATTGTGGGTTAGAATCTAAGACTCAAAACATTAATACATTCCCACTTCGTGATATCGGATTTACTCAATTAAGAAATCGATTTAGTAAATATTTGAGATCTGTGATTGCTACATTATTCGCAGACTTGGCTGACATCGTAGAAGCAATCTACTTTAACTTACCAAGTATTGGTGTCGGATCTACTACGAGAAAACGTCACAAGCAGCAGTCTGATAAATCTCAAGACGCACAGCAGAGTACTAAAGGAAAGATACTTTCATATTTAGGAGAAGTCTTTTACATCGTTCGTGAAGGAGTTGAGCAAACAGTCGCCGCACTTGTTGAATCAGAGCGCTGCACTGGAACAGAACAGTTAGAGTTATTGTTACAGCATAAGGTTGATAAGTATTTCCCTTCTCTATTTAAGGAAGGTCCAGGTAGTCACAAAACTGTTTTGGTATCTCAGCCTGGATGTGCTACTTTAGTTGCAGCTGTTCCAAGTCCATTTAAGAGTACTGAGCTACCTGTTGTCTCACAGGAAACTGTTTTACTGTCTGCAAGTAATAGTCGATATGATCCTTGGGTAATTCCTGTATCTCTAACTCATGCTGATCTTCAGATTGTGTTGCCGTACTTCTGCAGACTAACAGAAATTCATTTTAACATCCGACATGTTGGTACTTCTGGAGAGACAGAACTACTCACACCCGCTGCTGTTGATGTTCTTGTTGGTCATCACGCAGATGCCTGCTTTCCAGCATTCAAAGGTCTTCGTCTTCCAATAACACCTTGTAATACAACACTTCGATACACTTTCCCTTCTCATATCTCTGGACATGAGTGTAGCAGAACTATTTCCGGGTCGCTTTATAATTTCGGAGATCCAAATTCTTCCCCGCCGCCATTCTTTCGAGTCGTTCAGGTTATATTTCACTCTCTGTGTGCTGAGAAGCCGATGTTGTTAGGCAACGTTCAAATATTTGGGGAAAGGGTTGCTGCTGGTAGTGAAACAAACAGTCTGGAAGAGATGTTGCCGAAGTTGGCGAATTTAACGTTTCCGCAACTTGGTGGTGTTAGTGACCCAGATAAGACACCACTGTCACCAGGAGCAGAGTTAGCTGCTCGTGTTGGTATTTCACTAAAAACACTTTACGCTATTGAAGACGTTGATGACTTGGTACCAGACAGTGATGATGATGATTCTGATGGTCTCTCTGATATGGAAGACCAGACAGCAATCAAGTTTGAAGAGCCATCTGAAGAACTGAACACATCAAAAGATGCATCTAATCCAACAACACCTGTTGAGCCACCTCGTCCCCGATCGAGGTCTATGGCTAAGAAAGATCAATACCCAAAGAAAGCTTTCCCTCATGCGTCAGATATATCACTCAGACAATCTTATATTAAATATTCGGATCAGATTGAAGAAAGGAGAAGAAGAGCTATAGACTTTGGTGAAGCATTGTCACTTGAATACATCAGACTTACTTCAGGTATTAGTTCTTTAGTAAGAGATTCATTACTGTATAGAGTAGGTCAAGATTCTGATTTATTTAACCCTTCAAGATTAATTCATCGAAGAGATCCTATTCTTGAACAGGCCTTACGACGAAAACTACAAACCCCAACCTGCAGTGTTTCGTATTGTCAGAAATCACTTCGATTCTCAATTAGAGGAAAGGGTTCATGTGCATACTGTAGAATGATATTCTGCAAAGACTGCCTCGCAAAGGAAAAGATGATAATTTTGGAATACAGTTGGGACGAACCAACAAATGAAGTCTGCCTGCGATGTGCAGAAGAAGTAATCAGACAAAAATCAATAGTAAGCAGCATACAACACCTGGCTAAATCACAGCAGAAACTGCAAGAAGAAAAGCGACTCCCTGGAATCAACGAACTCTATCTTCACGTCTTTAGAAATGATGTGACGAAAGGGTTTCCTGTCGCTACTAACTTTGAGCAACTGTTGAGTCAGCCGTACAGTATTGCGGAGGACTTAGCGGCAGCGATTTATTCATCGGTTCCGACTGCAGCAGAGTCTCCTCCAATTGAGACAATTCTTTATCACAAACATCGAAAGCTGAACACTGACATTACTGGTTGTTCTCTCTCAGGATTAAATAGAAGTACTTTCTGGAAAGCACCTCCTTCTTGTGATTCTGTAACAATTGATATCATACTTCCTGTTGTTAGTCACATCACTTCACTTGTATTAATATCTGATCTTCTTGGTTACTCAAATAATAGAATTGGTGCAGAATCAGACACAATAACTATTTCAGTTTCTTGTGGTCTTCTAATAACTCAATTATACCCTTGTGGTGACTGGGAGGTAGGTCCTATGAGCGCAGAATCAAAATGCGAATTTTCACTTGGAAACTACCCCCCTGAGAAGGGCGCTAGAATAGTAAGACTTCACATATCTAAAACTGATGTTTTAACTGAAGAACAGGAATCTGTTAAGAGTAGTATTCACATTGGAAGTGTATTAGTTCATGGACTCCCTATTTTAGATTTAAGTGATGAGAAAGAGAACACGTCTACTAAACCAGCATCGTCACCACGAAAGATTGGAACCATCTGTGAAGAATACATCCAACGAGAAGATGAAGAAGGAGATGCTAAGAATGGAGTGAGTGGATACTTAACAAAGTATCATGAAGATATTAAAAGGGTTTCATTACAAAGAGAGAATGAAGAATGGTCTTCAAGAGATAGTATTCTTAGTATTACATTACGTTCTTCTGATGCTACTAAGTTAATAATGGGTTTCACAATCTCAAGTAAGTCAGATGATCGTACAGCTCAACCTCGTGACATTAGAATAACATTCTTTAGAGGAATAGGACTTGATTCTCTTTCTCATATTCATGTTGGAGATTTCGTAACTCCGATAGTAGAAGTTGGTGTTCCACTTCACTACTTATTCCCAGTACAGTATCAGCTGTCGAGTATTAGAAAGGTTTGATTCGATTCTTTTTAATATGATTCTGGTAGTCAAAATTTAAAACAAATAAAAAAAAACAGGTTCGTGTTGAAGTTCTCTCTCATTACGGAAGTGCTAGAGCTGCAAGACCTTATGTTACCATGTTTACTTCCCCTACTGTGGTCAGTGTTCCGAGGGTATGCGAGTTATTTATTTTTATTTTCCCCGTAATTATATTATGACTCTGTAAAGTTTAAACAATAATAAAACAGGACTTTCATGATGCAGCAAGTCAGGCACGTTTCACTAGAAACACACCAGAATTCTACGCTGAATGCGTAGATAAGTATTTGTCTGCTCGGGACAAGTAGGCTGCTATTTAAAACGATTACACATTTATAGTAATGCATATTCTTCTTTGGTGAGATTTGATTAGTCACAACAAGACACAAAACTTCGAATATGATTCGGATTTTTTGTTTATTATTTTTTTATCGACTGTTGACATTGGCGACTGTGCTTTCTTGTTTTAAACGGTTCGTTTTCATTCTGTTTATTTAATGTTTACTGGTTGTCGTGTTTTGACATTTGAACGAATTCGATCGTTTTTGTGGTAATCTCTTCTAACTGTCGTCGTTGTTACATTTATCTTCCATACCTCTGCAGGTTTATTAGTCAGCGGCACCTGACTGCTAACCTTATCAGTTAACTTATTATATTCATCGCATTCTCAATACAGGTTAATTTCTCAACCTCAACTTAATTAATTATGAAGGCATTCGCAGCAATTCTATTTATGTTGGCAGCCACTGTCAACGGTGCAGCCATCAGCGGTCCAGAAGTTCACATCCTAAGAAGACATTATTCAACAGTTAGAGTACAACGTGTTATGAAAGATAGTAATGATTTGAGAATTCCTTTTGGAAATGATAATGAAGAACTGATTAACATTCCATCAGTGATGTTAAACCAATACTACTTCCCAGTTCATGAAGTCACTCCGAGGGGGAGTGTACTCAAATTGAGATGCAATGAAAACTCTGATCACATCGGATGTGACTTCTTTGTGAATGTGTACCACTGCCCGGGATGCTCAGGTCCTGTCAACGGAGGATTGGCATCGGCTCTGACTGCTCAGGGTCACCAGGGAGGTTCTTGTGCTCCAGGATTTATTGTTCCGGACATGTTTGAGAAGTTCGTTCAGCCGATGGTTGCGTTCCGAATTCGTGTTGAGGCTGGGGAGCACGTGTTGCTTCCAGAACTTGAGAATGACGCGAAGTACATCGCCATCTTCGGAGCTCAAGAAGAAGATGTTTGCAAACACCGCGGACCGCACAACTGCGAGGAGCCAAATGTTTGCACTCCTGATGACGGTAAGTGTGTGAGAGTACACTTTTGCCCAAAGACAAGCAACCCCAGACCACAGGGACCTGATGCGAGAATGTGCCCTCGTCACTGCCTTCCTGCTCCTCGTTGGATAAATTTTGATGTCGTAGCGTGATTAGATTCCACTACTCAGTGACTTAGTGCGATGGGATTTCACTACTTGGAAGTTCCGAGTATGCGATACAGATATCTCGTCGAAGTCGTTTCATTTTTATTATTTTTCCTCTTTTTATACAATTGAGTGATCCTTCAGAAGGCTGACTAGTCGGCCTCGATGGTTCACACCCAGCAGATGATTTGATGGCAATTTGATTCAGTAATCTATTTGCTTGTTTTCTATTTTAATTCTTCCTCTCCATTTTTCAATATTTCCTTGAGTGAAGTGATTGCCTTTGGAAGTTGGTTTTCACTTCACTCGGTCTTTCAAAGTTGTCCACATTGTGAAATCAATACACGATGTGTTGACGACGCATAAAGAGTTGTGTTGGCAGTGTCTTCTTTTTATGTTTTATTTATTTCTCAAAGACATACAAATGTGTTGTGAGTGTACAAGGTAAAATGGCTGCATTGTGTTTGTACTGCAAACGTTGATGCATTTGATTGATGATCGAGTGGGAGCTGTATGAAAAACGAGTGATGCAAAAGTAACTTAATAAAAAAAAAAAAAAGAAATACATTGATTGCAGTGCATGTGTCGTGTTGTGTCATCCTATCTCCCCAATACAGGTTAATTTCTCAACCTCAACTTAATTAATTATGAAGGCATTCGCAGCAATTCTATTTATGTTGGCAGCCACTGTCAACGGTGCAGCCATCAGCGGTCCAGAAGTTCACATCCTAAGAAGACATTATTCAACAGTTAGAGTACAACGTGTTATGAAAGATAGTAATGATTTGAGAATTCCTTTTGGAAATGATAATGAAGAACTGATTAACATTCCATCAGTGATGTTAAACCAATACTACTTCCCAGTTCATGAAGTCACTCCGAGGGGGAGTGTACTCAAATTGAGATGCAATGAAAACTCTGATCACATCGGATGTGACTTCTTTGTGAATGTGTACCACTGCCCGGGATGCTCAGGTCCTGTCAACGGAGGATTGGCATCGGCTCTGACTGCTCAGGGTCACCAGGGAGGTTCTTGTGCTCCAGGATTTATTGTTCCGGACATGTTTGAGAAGTTCGTTCAGCCGATGGTTGCGTTCCGAATTCGTGTTGAGGCTGGGGAGCACGTGTTGCTTCCAGAACTTGAGAATGACGCGAAGTACATCGCCATCTTCGGAGCTCAAGAAGAAGATGTTTGCAAACACCGCGGACCGCACAACTGCGAGGAGCCAAATGTTTGCACTCCTGATGACGGTAAGTGTGTGAGAGTACACTTTTGCCCAAAGACAAGCAACCCCAGACCACAGGGACCTGATGCGAGAATGTGCCCTCGTCACTGCCTTCCTGCTCCTCGTTGGATAAATTTTGATGTCGTAGCGTGATTAGATTCCACTACTCAGTGACTTAGTGCGATGGGATTTCACTACTTGGAAGTTCCGAGTATGCGATACAGATATCTCGTCGAAGTCGTTTCATTTTTATTATTTTTCCTCTTTTTATACAATTGAGTGATCCTTCAGAAGGCTGACTAGTCGGCCTCGATGGTTCACACCCAGCAGATGATTTGATGGCAATTTGATTCAGTAATCTATTTGCTTGTTTTCTATTTTAATTCTTCCTCTCCATTTTTCAATATTTCCTTGAGTGAAGTGATTGCCTTTGGAAGTTGGTTTTCACTTCACTCGGTCTTTCAAAGTTGTCCACATTGTGAAATCAATACACGATGTGTTGACGACGCATAAAGAGTTGTGTTGGCAGTGTCTTCTTTTTATGTTTTATTTATTTCTCAAAGACATACAAATGTGTTGTGAGTGTACAAGGTAAAATGGCTGCATTGTGTTTGTACTGCAAACGTTGATGCATTTGATTGATGATCGAGTGGGAGCTGTATGAAAAACGAGTGATGCAAAAGTAACTTAATAAAAAAAAAAAAAAGAAATACATTGATTGCAGTGCATGTGTCGTGTTGTGTCATCCTATCTCCCCAATACAGGTTAATTTCTCAACCTCAACTTAATTAATTATGAAGGCATTCGCAGCAATTCTATTTATGTTGGCAGCCACTGTCAACGGTGCAGCCATCAGCGGTCCAGAAGTTCACATCCTAAGAAGACATTATTCAACAGTTAGAGTACAACGTGTTATGAAAGATAGTAATGATTTGAGAATTCCTTTTGGAAATGATAATGAAGAACTGATTAACATTCCATCAGTGATGTTAAACCAATACTACTTCCCAGTTCATGAAGTCACTCCGAGGGGGAGTGTACTCAAATTGAGATGCAATGAAAACTCTGATCACATCGGATGTGACTTCTTTGTGAATGTGTACCACTGCCCGGGATGCTCAGGTCCTGTCAACGGAGGATTGGCATCGGCTCTGACTGCTCAGGGTCACCAGGGAGGTTCTTGTGCTCCAGGATTTATTGTTCCGGACATGTTTGAGAAGTTCGTTCAGCCGATGGTTGCGTTCCGAATTCGTGTTGAGGCTGGGGAGCACGTGTTGCTTCCAGAACTTGAGAATGACGCGAAGTACATCGCCATCTTCGGAGCTCAAGAAGAAGATGTTTGCAAACACCGCGGACCGCACAACTGCGAGGAGCCAAATGTTTGCACTCCTGATGACGGTAAGTGTGTGAGAGTACACTTTTGCCCAAAGACAAGCAACCCCAGACCACAGGGACCTGATGCGAGAATGTGCCCTCGTCACTGCCTTCCTGCTCCTCGTTGGATAAATTTTGATGTCGTAGCGTGATTAGATTCCACTACTCAGTGACTTAGTGCGATGGGATTTCACTACTTGGAAGTTCCGAGTATGCGATACAGATATCTCGTCGAAGTCGTTTCATTTTTATTATTTTTCCTCTTTTTATACAATTGAGTGATCCTTCAGAAGGCTGACTAGTCGGCCTCGATGGTTCACACCCAGCAGATGATTTGATGGCAATTTGATTCAGTAATCTATTTGCTTGTTTTCTATTTTAATTCTTCCTCTCCATTTTTCAATATTTCCTTGAGTGAAGTGATTGCCTTTGGAAGTTGGTTTTCACTTCACTCGGTCTTTCAAAGTTGTCCACATTGTGAAATCAATACACGATGTGTTGACGACGCATAAAGAGTTGTGTTGGCAGTGTCTTCTTTTTATGTTTTATTTATTTCTCAAAGACATACAAATGTGTTGTGAGTGTACAAGGTAAAATGGCTGCATTGTGTTTGTACTGCAAACGTTGATGCATTTGATTGATGATCGAGTGGGAGCTGTATGAAAAACGAGTGATGCAAAAGTAACTTAATAAAAAAAAAAAAAAGAAATACATTGATTGCAGTGCATGTGTCGTGTTGTGTCATCCTATCTCCCCAATACAGGTTAATTTCTCAACCTCAACTTAATTAATTATGAAGGCATTCGCAGCAATTCTATTTATGTTGGCAGCCACTGTCAACGGTGCAGCCATCAGCGGTCCAGAAGTTCACATCCTAAGAAGACATTATTCAACAGTTAGAGTACAACGTGTTATGAAAGATAGTAATGATTTGAGAATTCCTTTTGGAAATGATAATGAAGAACTGATTAACATTCCATCAGTGATGTTAAACCAATACTACTTCCCAGTTCATGAAGTCACTCCGAGGGGGAGTGTACTCAAATTGAGATGCAATGAAAACTCTGATCACATCGGATGTGACTTCTTTGTGAATGTGTACCACTGCCCGGGATGCTCAGGTCCTGTCAACGGAGGATTGGCATCGGCTCTGACTGCTCAGGGTCACCAGGGAGGTTCTTGTGCTCCAGGATTTATTGTTCCGGACATGTTTGAGAAGTTCGTTCAGCCGATGGTTGCGTTCCGAATTCGTGTTGAGGCTGGGGAGCACGTGTTGCTTCCAGAACTTGAGAATGACGCGAAGTACATCGCCATCTTCGGAGCTCAAGAAGAAGATGTTTGCAAACACCGCGGACCGCACAACTGCGAGGAGCCAAATGTTTGCACTCCTGATGACGGTAAGTGTGTGAGAGTACACTTTTGCCCAAAGACAAGCAACCCCAGACCACAGGGACCTGATGCGAGAATGTGCCCTCGTCACTGCCTTCCTGCTCCTCGTTGGATAAATTTTGATGTCGTAGCGTGATTAGATTCCACTACTCAGTGACTTAGTGCGATGGGATTTCACTACTTGGAAGTTCCGAGTATGCGATACAGATATCTCGTCGAAGTCGTTTCATTTTTATTATTTTTCCTCTTTTTATACAATTGAGTGATCCTTCAGAAGGCTGACTAGTCGGCCTCGATGGTTCACACCCAGCAGATGATTTGATGGCAATTTGATTCAGTAATCTATTTGCTTGTTTTCTATTTTAATTCTTCCTCTCCATTTTTCAATATTTCCTTGAGTGAAGTGATTGCCTTTGGAAGTTGGTTTTCACTTCACTCGGTCTTTCAAAGTTGTCCACATTGTGAAATCAATACACGATGTGTTGACGACGCATAAAGAGTTGTGTTGGCAGTGTCTTCTTTTTATGTTTTATTTATTTCTCAAAGACATACAAATGTGTTGTGAGTGTACAAGGTAAAATGGCTGCATTGTGTTTGTACTGCAAACGTTGATGCATTTGATTGATGATCGAGTGGGAGCTGTATGAAAAACGAGTGATGCAAAAGTAACTTAATAAAAAAAAAAAAAAGAAATACATTGATTGCAGTGCATGTGTCGTGTTGTGTCATCCTATCTCCCCAATACAGGTTAATTTCTCAACCTCAACTTAATTAATTATGAAGGCATTCGCAGCAATTCTATTTATGTTGGCAGCCACTGTCAACGGTGCAGCCATCAGCGGTCCAGAAGTTCACATCCTAAGAAGACATTATTCAACAGTTAGAGTACAACGTGTTATGAAAGATAGTAATGATTTGAGAATTCCTTTTGGAAATGATAATGAAGAACTGATTAACATTCCATCAGTGATGTTAAACCAATACTACTTCCCAGTTCATGAAGTCACTCCGAGGGGGAGTGTACTCAAATTGAGATGCAATGAAAACTCTGATCACATCGGATGTGACTTCTTTGTGAATGTGTACCACTGCCCGGGATGCTCAGGTCCTGTCAACGGAGGATTGGCATCGGCTCTGACTGCTCAGGGTCACCAGGGAGGTTCTTGTGCTCCAGGATTTATTGTTCCGGACATGTTTGAGAAGTTCGTTCAGCCGATGGTTGCGTTCCGAATTCGTGTTGAGGCTGGGGAGCACGTGTTGCTTCCAGAACTTGAGAATGACGCGAAGTACATCGCCATCTTCGGAGCTCAAGAAGAAGATGTTTGCAAACACCGCGGACCGCACAACTGCGAGGAGCCAAATGTTTGCACTCCTGATGACGGTAAGTGTGTGAGAGTACACTTTTGCCCAAAGACAAGCAACCCCAGACCACAGGGACCTGATGCGAGAATGTGCCCTCGTCACTGCCTTCCTGCTCCTCGTTGGATAAATTTTGATGTCGTAGCGTGATTAGATTCCACTACTCAGTGACTTAGTGCGATGGGATTTCACTACTTGGAAGTTCCGAGTATGCGATACAGATATCTCGTCGAAGTCGTTTCATTTTTATTATTTTTCCTCTTTTTATACAATTGAGTGATCCTTCAGAAGGCTGACTAGTCGGCCTCGATGGTTCACACCCAGCAGATGATTTGATGGCAATTTGATTCAGTAATCTATTTGCTTGTTTTCTATTTTAATTCTTCCTCTCCATTTTTCAATATTTCCTTGAGTGAAGTGATTGCCTTTGGAAGTTGGTTTTCACTTCACTCGGTCTTTCAAAGTTGTCCACATTGTGAAATCAATACACGATGTGTTGACGACGCATAAAGAGTTGTGTTGGCAGTGTCTTCTTTTTATGTTTTATTTATTTCTCAAAGACATACAAATGTGTTGTGAGTGTACAAGGTAAAATGGCTGCATTGTGTTTGTACTGCAAACGTTGATGCATTTGATTGATGATCGAGTGGGAGCTGTATGAAAAACGAGTGATGCAAAAGTAACTTAATAAAAAAAAAAAAAAGAAATACATTGATTGCAGTGCATGTGTCGTGTTGTGTCATCCTATCTCCCCAATACAGGTTAATTTCTCAACCTCAACTTAATTAATTATGAAGGCATTCGCAGCAATTCTATTTATGTTGGCAGCCACTGTCAACGGTGCAGCCATCAGCGGTCCAGAAGTTCACATCCTAAGAAGACATTATTCAACAGTTAGAGTACAACGTGTTATGAAAGATAGTAATGATTTGAGAATTCCTTTTGGAAATGATAATGAAGAACTGATTAACATTCCATCAGTGATGTTAAACCAATACTACTTCCCAGTTCATGAAGTCACTCCGAGGGGGAGTGTACTCAAATTGAGATGCAATGAAAACTCTGATCACATCGGATGTGACTTCTTTGTGAATGTGTACCACTGCCCGGGATGCTCAGGTCCTGTCAACGGAGGATTGGCATCGGCTCTGACTGCTCAGGGTCACCAGGGAGGTTCTTGTGCTCCAGGATTTATTGTTCCGGACATGTTTGAGAAGTTCGTTCAGCCGATGGTTGCGTTCCGAATTCGTGTTGAGGCTGGGGAGCACGTGTTGCTTCCAGAACTTGAGAATGACGCGAAGTACATCGCCATCTTCGGAGCTCAAGAAGAAGATGTTTGCAAACACCGCGGACCGCACAACTGCGAGGAGCCAAATGTTTGCACTCCTGATGACGGTAAGTGTGTGAGAGTACACTTTTGCCCAAAGACAAGCAACCCCAGACCACAGGGACCTGATGCGAGAATGTGCCCTCGTCACTGCCTTCCTGCTCCTCGTTGGATAAATTTTGATGTCGTAGCGTGATTAGATTCCACTACTCAGTGACTTAGTGCGATGGGATTTCACTACTTGGAAGTTCCGAGTATGCGATACAGATATCTCGTCGAAGTCGTTTCATTTTTATTATTTTTCCTCTTTTTATACAATTGAGTGATCCTTCAGAAGGCTGACTAGTCGGCCTCGATGGTTCACACCCAGCAGATGATTTGATGGCAATTTGATTCAGTAATCTATTTGCTTGTTTTCTATTTTAATTCTTCCTCTCCATTTTTCAATATTTCCTTGAGTGAAGTGATTGCCTTTGGAAGTTGGTTTTCACTTCACTCGGTCTTTCAAAGTTGTCCACATTGTGAAATCAATACACGATGTGTTGACGACGCATAAAGAGTTGTGTTGGCAGTGTCTTCTTTTTATGTTTTATTTATTTCTCAAAGACATACAAATGTGTTGTGAGTGTACAAGGTAAAATGGCTGCATTGTGTTTGTACTGCAAACGTTGATGCATTTGATTGATGATCGAGTGGGAGCTGTATGAAAAACGAGTGATGCAAAAGTAACTTAATAAAAAAAAAAAAAAGAAATACATTGATTGCAGTGCATGTGTCGTGTTGTGTCATCCTATCTCCCCAATACAGGTTAATTTCTCAACCTCAACTTAATTAATTATGAAGGCATTCGCAGCAATTCTATTTATGTTGGCAGCCACTGTCAACGGTGCAGCCATCAGCGGTCCAGAAGTTCACATCCTAAGAAGACATTATTCAACAGTTAGAGTACAACGTGTTATGAAAGATAGTAATGATTTGAGAATTCCTTTTGGAAATGATAATGAAGAACTGATTAACATTCCATCAGTGATGTTAAACCAATACTACTTCCCAGTTCATGAAGTCACTCCGAGGGGGAGTGTACTCAAATTGAGATGCAATGAAAACTCTGATCACATCGGATGTGACTTCTTTGTGAATGTGTACCACTGCCCGGGATGCTCAGGTCCTGTCAACGGAGGATTGGCATCGGCTCTGACTGCTCAGGGTCACCAGGGAGGTTCTTGTGCTCCAGGATTTATTGTTCCGGACATGTTTGAGAAGTTCGTTCAGCCGATGGTTGCGTTCCGAATTCGTGTTGAGGCTGGGGAGCACGTGTTGCTTCCAGAACTTGAGAATGACGCGAAGTACATCGCCATCTTCGGAGCTCAAGAAGAAGATGTTTGCAAACACCGCGGACCGCACAACTGCGAGGAGCCAAATGTTTGCACTCCTGATGACGGTAAGTGTGTGAGAGTACACTTTTGCCCAAAGACAAGCAACCCCAGACCACAGGGACCTGATGCGAGAATGTGCCCTCGTCACTGCCTTCCTGCTCCTCGTTGGATAAATTTTGATGTCGTAGCGTGATTAGATTCCACTACTCAGTGACTTAGTGCGATGGGATTTCACTACTTGGAAGTTCCGAGTATGCGATACAGATATCTCGTCGAAGTCGTTTCATTTTTATTATTTTTCCTCTTTTTATACAATTGAGTGATCCTTCAGAAGGCTGACTAGTCGGCCTCGATGGTTCACACCCAGCAGATGATTTGATGGCAATTTGATTCAGTAATCTATTTGCTTGTTTTCTATTTTAATTCTTCCTCTCCATTTTTCAATATTTCCTTGAGTGAAGTGATTGCCTTTGGAAGTTGGTTTTCACTTCACTCGGTCTTTCAAAGTTGTCCACATTGTGAAATCAATACACGATGTGTTGACGACGCATAAAGAGTTGTGTTGGCAGTGTCTTCTTTTTATGTTTTATTTATTTCTCAAAGACATACAAATGTGTTGTGAGTGTACAAGGTAAAATGGCTGCATTGTGTTTGTACTGCAAACGTTGATGCATTTGATTGATGATCGAGTGGGAGCTGTATGAAAAACGAGTGATGCAAAAGTAACTTAATAAAAAAAAAAAAAAGAAATACATTGATTGCAGTGCATGTGTCGTGTTGTGTCATCCTATCTCCCCAATACAGGTTAATTTCTCAACCTCAACTTAATTAATTATGAAGGCATTCGCAGCAATTCTATTTATGTTGGCAGCCACTGTCAACGGTGCAGCCATCAGCGGTCCAGAAGTTCACATCCTAAGAAGACATTATTCAACAGTTAGAGTACAACGTGTTATGAAAGATAGTAATGATTTGAGAATTCCTTTTGGAAATGATAATGAAGAACTGATTAACATTCCATCAGTGATGTTAAACCAATACTACTTCCCAGTTCATGAAGTCACTCCGAGGGGGAGTGTACTCAAATTGAGATGCAATGAAAACTCTGATCACATCGGATGTGACTTCTTTGTGAATGTGTACCACTGCCCGGGATGCTCAGGTCCTGTCAACGGAGGATTGGCATCGGCTCTGACTGCTCAGGGTCACCAGGGAGGTTCTTGTGCTCCAGGATTTATTGTTCCGGACATGTTTGAGAAGTTCGTTCAGCCGATGGTTGCGTTCCGAATTCGTGTTGAGGCTGGGGAGCACGTGTTGCTTCCAGAACTTGAGAATGACGCGAAGTACATCGCCATCTTCGGAGCTCAAGAAGAAGATGTTTGCAAACACCGCGGACCGCACAACTGCGAGGAGCCAAATGTTTGCACTCCTGATGACGGTAAGTGTGTGAGAGTACACTTTTGCCCAAAGACAAGCAACCCCAGACCACAGGGACCTGATGCGAGAATGTGCCCTCGTCACTGCCTTCCTGCTCCTCGTTGGATAAATTTTGATGTCGTAGCGTGATTAGATTCCACTACTCAGTGACTTAGTGCGATGGGATTTCACTACTTGGAAGTTCCGAGTATGCGATACAGATATCTCGTCGAAGTCGTTTCATTTTTATTATTTTTCCTCTTTTTATACAATTGAGTGATCCTTCAGAAGGCTGACTAGTCGGCCTCGATGGTTCACACCCAGCAGATGATTTGATGGCAATTTGATTCAGTAATCTATTTGCTTGTTTTCTATTTTAATTCTTCCTCTCCATTTTTCAATATTTCCTTGAGTGAAGTGATTGCCTTTGGAAGTTGGTTTTCACTTCACTCGGTCTTTCAAAGTTGTCCACATTGTGAAATCAATACACGATGTGTTGACGACGCATAAAGAGTTGTGTTGGCAGTGTCTTCTTTTTATGTTTTATTTATTTCTCAAAGACATACAAATGTGTTGTGAGTGTACAAGGTAAAATGGCTGCATTGTGTTTGTACTGCAAACGTTGATGCATTTGATTGATGATCGAGTGGGAGCTGTATGAAAAACGAGTGATGCAAAAGTAACTTAATAAAAAAAAAAAAAAGAAATACATTGATTGCAGTGCATGTGTCGTGTTGTGTCATCCTATCTCCCCAATACAGGTTAATTTCTCAACCTCAACTTAATTAATTATGAAGGCATTCGCAGCAATTCTATTTATGTTGGCAGCCACTGTCAACGGTGCAGCCATCAGCGGTCCAGAAGTTCACATCCTAAGAAGACATTATTCAACAGTTAGAGTACAACGTGTTATGAAAGATAGTAATGATTTGAGAATTCCTTTTGGAAATGATAATGAAGAACTGATTAACATTCCATCAGTGATGTTAAACCAATACTACTTCCCAGTTCATGAAGTCACTCCGAGGGGGAGTGTACTCAAATTGAGATGCAATGAAAACTCTGATCACATCGGATGTGACTTCTTTGTGAATGTGTACCACTGCCCGGGATGCTCAGGTCCTGTCAACGGAGGATTGGCATCGGCTCTGACTGCTCAGGGTCACCAGGGAGGTTCTTGTGCTCCAGGATTTATTGTTCCGGACATGTTTGAGAAGTTCGTTCAGCCGATGGTTGCGTTCCGAATTCGTGTTGAGGCTGGGGAGCACGTGTTGCTTCCAGAACTTGAGAATGACGCGAAGTACATCGCCATCTTCGGAGCTCAAGAAGAAGATGTTTGCAAACACCGCGGACCGCACAACTGCGAGGAGCCAAATGTTTGCACTCCTGATGACGGTAAGTGTGTGAGAGTACACTTTTGCCCAAAGACAAGCAACCCCAGACCACAGGGACCTGATGCGAGAATGTGCCCTCGTCACTGCCTTCCTGCTCCTCGTTGGATAAATTTTGATGTCGTAGCGTGATTAGATTCCACTACTCAGTGACTTAGTGCGATGGGATTTCACTACTTGGAAGTTCCGAGTATGCGATACAGATATCTCGTCGAAGTCGTTTCATTTTTATTATTTTTCCTCTTTTTATACAATTGAGTGATCCTTCAGAAGGCTGACTAGTCGGCCTCGATGGTTCACACCCAGCAGATGATTTGATGGCAATTTGATTCAGTAATCTATTTGCTTGTTTTCTATTTTAATTCTTCCTCTCCATTTTTCAATATTTCCTTGAGTGAAGTGATTGCCTTTGGAAGTTGGTTTTCACTTCACTCGGTCTTTCAAAGTTGTCCACATTGTGAAATCAATACACGATGTGTTGACGACGCATAAAGAGTTGTGTTGGCAGTGTCTTCTTTTTATGTTTTATTTATTTCTCAAAGACATACAAATGTGTTGTGAGTGTACAAGGTAAAATGGCTGCATTGTGTTTGTACTGCAAACGTTGATGCATTTGATTGATGATCGAGTGGGAGCTGTATGAAAAACGAGTGATGCAAAAGTAACTTAATAAAAAAAAAAAAAAGAAATACATTGATTGCAGTGCATGTGTCGTGTTGTGTCATCCTATCTCCCCAATACAGGTTAATTTCTCAACCTCAACTTAATTAATTATGAAGGCATTCGCAGCAATTCTATTTATGTTGGCAGCCACTGTCAACGGTGCAGCCATCAGCGGTCCAGAAGTTCACATCCTAAGAAGACATTATTCAACAGTTAGAGTACAACGTGTTATGAAAGATAGTAATGATTTGAGAATTCCTTTTGGAAATGATAATGAAGAACTGATTAACATTCCATCAGTGATGTTAAACCAATACTACTTCCCAGTTCATGAAGTCACTCCGAGGGGGAGTGTACTCAAATTGAGATGCAATGAAAACTCTGATCACATCGGATGTGACTTCTTTGTGAATGTGTACCACTGCCCGGGATGCTCAGGTCCTGTCAACGGAGGATTGGCATCGGCTCTGACTGCTCAGGGTCACCAGGGAGGTTCTTGTGCTCCAGGATTTATTGTTCCGGACATGTTTGAGAAGTTCGTTCAGCCGATGGTTGCGTTCCGAATTCGTGTTGAGGCTGGGGAGCACGTGTTGCTTCCAGAACTTGAGAATGACGCGAAGTACATCGCCATCTTCGGAGCTCAAGAAGAAGATGTTTGCAAACACCGCGGACCGCACAACTGCGAGGAGCCAAATGTTTGCACTCCTGATGACGGTAAGTGTGTGAGAGTACACTTTTGCCCAAAGACAAGCAACCCCAGACCACAGGGACCTGATGCGAGAATGTGCCCTCGTCACTGCCTTCCTGCTCCTCGTTGGATAAATTTTGATGTCGTAGCGTGATTAGATTCCACTACTCAGTGACTTAGTGCGATGGGATTTCACTACTTGGAAGTTCCGAGTATGCGATACAGATATCTCGTCGAAGTCGTTTCATTTTTATTATTTTTCCTCTTTTTATACAATTGAGTGATCCTTCAGAAGGCTGACTAGTCGGCCTCGATGGTTCACACCCAGCAGATGATTTGATGGCAATTTGATTCAGTAATCTATTTGCTTGTTTTCTATTTTAATTCTTCCTCTCCATTTTTCAATATTTCCTTGAGTGAAGTGATTGCCTTTGGAAGTTGGTTTTCACTTCACTCGGTCTTTCAAAGTTGTCCACATTGTGAAATCAATACACGATGTGTTGACGACGCATAAAGAGTTGTGTTGGCAGTGTCTTCTTTTTATGTTTTATTTATTTCTCAAAGACATACAAATGTGTTGTGAGTGTACAAGGTAAAATGGCTGCATTGTGTTTGTACTGCAAACGTTGATGCATTTGATTGATGATCGAGTGGGAGCTGTATGAAAAACGAGTGATGCAAAAGTAACTTAATAAAAAAAAAAAAAAGAAATACATTGATTGCAGTGCATGTGTCGTGTTGTGTCATCCTATCTCCCCAATACAGGTTAATTTCTCAACCTCAACTTAATTAATTATGAAGGCATTCGCAGCAATTCTATTTATGTTGGCAGCCACTGTCAACGGTGCAGCCATCAGCGGTCCAGAAGTTCACATCCTAAGAAGACATTATTCAACAGTTAGAGTACAACGTGTTATGAAAGATAGTAATGATTTGAGAATTCCTTTTGGAAATGATAATGAAGAACTGATTAACATTCCATCAGTGATGTTAAACCAATACTACTTCCCAGTTCATGAAGTCACTCCGAGGGGGAGTGTACTCAAATTGAGATGCAATGAAAACTCTGATCACATCGGATGTGACTTCTTTGTGAATGTGTACCACTGCCCGGGATGCTCAGGTCCTGTCAACGGAGGATTGGCATCGGCTCTGACTGCTCAGGGTCACCAGGGAGGTTCTTGTGCTCCAGGATTTATTGTTCCGGACATGTTTGAGAAGTTCGTTCAGCCGATGGTTGCGTTCCGAATTCGTGTTGAGGCTGGGGAGCACGTGTTGCTTCCAGAACTTGAGAATGACGCGAAGTACATCGCCATCTTCGGAGCTCAAGAAGAAGATGTTTGCAAACACCGCGGACCGCACAACTGCGAGGAGCCAAATGTTTGCACTCCTGATGACGGTAAGTGTGTGAGAGTACACTTTTGCCCAAAGACAAGCAACCCCAGACCACAGGGACCTGATGCGAGAATGTGCCCTCGTCACTGCCTTCCTGCTCCTCGTTGGATAAATTTTGATGTCGTAGCGTGATTAGATTCCACTACTCAGTGACTTAGTGCGATGGGATTTCACTACTTGGAAGTTCCGAGTATGCGATACAGATATCTCGTCGAAGTCGTTTCATTTTTATTATTTTTCCTCTTTTTATACAATTGAGTGATCCTTCAGAAGGCTGACTAGTCGGCCTCGATGGTTCACACCCAGCAGATGATTTGATGGCAATTTGATTCAGTAATCTATTTGCTTGTTTTCTATTTTAATTCTTCCTCTCCATTTTTCAATATTTCCTTGAGTGAAGTGATTGCCTTTGGAAGTTGGTTTTCACTTCACTCGGTCTTTCAAAGTTGTCCACATTGTGAAATCAATACACGATGTGTTGACGACGCATAAAGAGTTGTGTTGGCAGTGTCTTCTTTTTATGTTTTATTTATTTCTCAAAGACATACAAATGTGTTGTGAGTGTACAAGGTAAAATGGCTGCATTGTGTTTGTACTGCAAACGTTGATGCATTTGATTGATGATCGAGTGGGAGCTGTATGAAAAACGAGTGATGCAAAAGTAACTTAATAAAAAAAAAAAAAAGAAATACATTGATTGCAGTGCATGTGTCGTGTTGTGTCATCCTATCTCCCCAATACAGGTTAATTTCTCAACCTCAACTTAATTAATTATGAAGGCATTCGCAGCAATTCTATTTATGTTGGCAGCCACTGTCAACGGTGCAGCCATCAGCGGTCCAGAAGTTCACATCCTAAGAAGACATTATTCAACAGTTAGAGTACAACGTGTTATGAAAGATAGTAATGATTTGAGAATTCCTTTTGGAAATGATAATGAAGAACTGATTAACATTCCATCAGTGATGTTAAACCAATACTACTTCCCAGTTCATGAAGTCACTCCGAGGGGGAGTGTACTCAAATTGAGATGCAATGAAAACTCTGATCACATCGGATGTGACTTCTTTGTGAATGTGTACCACTGCCCGGGATGCTCAGGTCCTGTCAACGGAGGATTGGCATCGGCTCTGACTGCTCAGGGTCACCAGGGAGGTTCTTGTGCTCCAGGATTTATTGTTCCGGACATGTTTGAGAAGTTCGTTCAGCCGATGGTTGCGTTCCGAATTCGTGTTGAGGCTGGGGAGCACGTGTTGCTTCCAGAACTTGAGAATGACGCGAAGTACATCGCCATCTTCGGAGCTCAAGAAGAAGATGTTTGCAAACACCGCGGACCGCACAACTGCGAGGAGCCAAATGTTTGCACTCCTGATGACGGTAAGTGTGTGAGAGTACACTTTTGCCCAAAGACAAGCAACCCCAGACCACAGGGACCTGATGCGAGAATGTGCCCTCGTCACTGCCTTCCTGCTCCTCGTTGGATAAATTTTGATGTCGTAGCGTGATTAGATTCCACTACTCAGTGACTTAGTGCGATGGGATTTCACTACTTGGAAGTTCCGAGTATGCGATACAGATATCTCGTCGAAGTCGTTTCATTTTTATTATTTTTCCTCTTTTTATACAATTGAGTGATCCTTCAGAAGGCTGACTAGTCGGCCTCGATGGTTCACACCCAGCAGATGATTTGATGGCAATTTGATTCAGTAATCTATTTGCTTGTTTTCTATTTTAATTCTTCCTCTCCATTTTTCAATATTTCCTTGAGTGAAGTGATTGCCTTTGGAAGTTGGTTTTCACTTCACTCGGTCTTTCAAAGTTGTCCACATTGTGAAATCAATACACGATGTGTTGACGACGCATAAAGAGTTGTGTTGGCAGTGTCTTCTTTTTATGTTTTATTTATTTCTCAAAGACATACAAATGTGTTGTGAGTGTACAAGGTAAAATGGCTGCATTGTGTTTGTACTGCAAACGTTGATGCATTTGATTGATGATCGAGTGGGAGCTGTATGAAAAACGAGTGATGCAAAAGTAACTTAATAAAAAAAAAAAAAAGAAATACATTGATTGCAGTGCATGTGTCGTGTTGTGTCATCCTATCTCCCCAATACAGGTTAATTTCTCAACCTCAACTTAATTAATTATGAAGGCATTCGCAGCAATTCTATTTATGTTGGCAGCCACTGTCAACGGTGCAGCCATCAGCGGTCCAGAAGTTCACATCCTAAGAAGACATTATTCAACAGTTAGAGTACAACGTGTTATGAAAGATAGTAATGATTTGAGAATTCCTTTTGGAAATGATAATGAAGAACTGATTAACATTCCATCAGTGATGTTAAACCAATACTACTTCCCAGTTCATGAAGTCACTCCGAGGGGGAGTGTACTCAAATTGAGATGCAATGAAAACTCTGATCACATCGGATGTGACTTCTTTGTGAATGTGTACCACTGCCCGGGATGCTCAGGTCCTGTCAACGGAGGATTGGCATCGGCTCTGACTGCTCAGGGTCACCAGGGAGGTTCTTGTGCTCCAGGATTTATTGTTCCGGACATGTTTGAGAAGTTCGTTCAGCCGATGGTTGCGTTCCGAATTCGTGTTGAGGCTGGGGAGCACGTGTTGCTTCCAGAACTTGAGAATGACGCGAAGTACATCGCCATCTTCGGAGCTCAAGAAGAAGATGTTTGCAAACACCGCGGACCGCACAACTGCGAGGAGCCAAATGTTTGCACTCCTGATGACGGTAAGTGTGTGAGAGTACACTTTTGCCCAAAGACAAGCAACCCCAGACCACAGGGACCTGATGCGAGAATGTGCCCTCGTCACTGCCTTCCTGCTCCTCGTTGGATAAATTTTGATGTCGTAGCGTGATTAGATTCCACTACTCAGTGACTTAGTGCGATGGGATTTCACTACTTGGAAGTTCCGAGTATGCGATACAGATATCTCGTCGAAGTCGTTTCATTTTTATTATTTTTCCTCTTTTTATACAATTGAGTGATCCTTCAGAAGGCTGACTAGTCGGCCTCGATGGTTCACACCCAGCAGATGATTTGATGGCAATTTGATTCAGTAATCTATTTGCTTGTTTTCTATTTTAATTCTTCCTCTCCATTTTTCAATATTTCCTTGAGTGAAGTGATTGCCTTTGGAAGTTGGTTTTCACTTCACTCGGTCTTTCAAAGTTGTCCACATTGTGAAATCAATACACGATGTGTTGACGACGCATAAAGAGTTGTGTTGGCAGTGTCTTCTTTTTATGTTTTATTTATTTCTCAAAGACATACAAATGTGTTGTGAGTGTACAAGGTAAAATGGCTGCATTGTGTTTGTACTGCAAACGTTGATGCATTTGATTGATGATCGAGTGGGAGCTGTATGAAAAACGAGTGATGCAAAAGTAACTTAATAAAAAAAAAAAAAAGAAATACATTGATTGCAGTGCATGTGTCGTGTTGTGTCATCCTATCTCCCCAATACAGGTTAATTTCTCAACCTCAACTTAATTAATTATGAAGGCATTCGCAGCAATTCTATTTATGTTGGCAGCCACTGTCAACGGTGCAGCCATCAGCGGTCCAGAAGTTCACATCCTAAGAAGACATTATTCAACAGTTAGAGTACAACGTGTTATGAAAGATAGTAATGATTTGAGAATTCCTTTTGGAAATGATAATGAAGAACTGATTAACATTCCATCAGTGATGTTAAACCAATACTACTTCCCAGTTCATGAAGTCACTCCGAGGGGGAGTGTACTCAAATTGAGATGCAATGAAAACTCTGATCACATCGGATGTGACTTCTTTGTGAATGTGTACCACTGCCCGGGATGCTCAGGTCCTGTCAACGGAGGATTGGCATCGGCTCTGACTGCTCAGGGTCACCAGGGAGGTTCTTGTGCTCCAGGATTTATTGTTCCGGACATGTTTGAGAAGTTCGTTCAGCCGATGGTTGCGTTCCGAATTCGTGTTGAGGCTGGGGAGCACGTGTTGCTTCCAGAACTTGAGAATGACGCGAAGTACATCGCCATCTTCGGAGCTCAAGAAGAAGATGTTTGCAAACACCGCGGACCGCACAACTGCGAGGAGCCAAATGTTTGCACTCCTGATGACGGTAAGTGTGTGAGAGTACACTTTTGCCCAAAGACAAGCAACCCCAGACCACAGGGACCTGATGCGAGAATGTGCCCTCGTCACTGCCTTCCTGCTCCTCGTTGGATAAATTTTGATGTCGTAGCGTGATTAGATTCCACTACTCAGTGACTTAGTGCGATGGGATTTCACTACTTGGAAGTTCCGAGTATGCGATACAGATATCTCGTCGAAGTCGTTTCATTTTTATTATTTTTCCTCTTTTTATACAATTGAGTGATCCTTCAGAAGGCTGACTAGTCGGCCTCGATGGTTCACACCCAGCAGATGATTTGATGGCAATTTGATTCAGTAATCTATTTGCTTGTTTTCTATTTTAATTCTTCCTCTCCATTTTTCAATATTTCCTTGAGTGAAGTGATTGCCTTTGGAAGTTGGTTTTCACTTCACTCGGTCTTTCAAAGTTGTCCACATTGTGAAATCAATACACGATGTGTTGACGACGCATAAAGAGTTGTGTTGGCAGTGTCTTCTTTTTATGTTTTATTTATTTCTCAAAGACATACAAATGTGTTGTGAGTGTACAAGGTAAAATGGCTGCATTGTGTTTGTACTGCAAACGTTGATGCATTTGATTGATGATCGAGTGGGAGCTGTATGAAAAACGAGTGATGCAAAAGTAACTTAATAAAAAAAAAAAAAAGAAATACATTGATTGCAGTGCATGTGTCGTGTTGTGTCATCCTATCTCCCCAATACAGGTTAATTTCTCAACCTCAACTTAATTAATTATGAAGGCATTCGCAGCAATTCTATTTATGTTGGCAGCCACTGTCAACGGTGCAGCCATCAGCGGTCCAGAAGTTCACATCCTAAGAAGACATTATTCAACAGTTAGAGTACAACGTGTTATGAAAGATAGTAATGATTTGAGAATTCCTTTTGGAAATGATAATGAAGAACTGATTAACATTCCATCAGTGATGTTAAACCAATACTACTTCCCAGTTCATGAAGTCACTCCGAGGGGGAGTGTACTCAAATTGAGATGCAATGAAAACTCTGATCACATCGGATGTGACTTCTTTGTGAATGTGTACCACTGCCCGGGATGCTCAGGTCCTGTCAACGGAGGATTGGCATCGGCTCTGACTGCTCAGGGTCACCAGGGAGGTTCTTGTGCTCCAGGATTTATTGTTCCGGACATGTTTGAGAAGTTCGTTCAGCCGATGGTTGCGTTCCGAATTCGTGTTGAGGCTGGGGAGCACGTGTTGCTTCCAGAACTTGAGAATGACGCGAAGTACATCGCCATCTTCGGAGCTCAAGAAGAAGATGTTTGCAAACACCGCGGACCGCACAACTGCGAGGAGCCAAATGTTTGCACTCCTGATGACGGTAAGTGTGTGAGAGTACACTTTTGCCCAAAGACAAGCAACCCCAGACCACAGGGACCTGATGCGAGAATGTGCCCTCGTCACTGCCTTCCTGCTCCTCGTTGGATAAATTTTGATGTCGTAGCGTGATTAGATTCCACTACTCAGTGACTTAGTGCGATGGGATTTCACTACTTGGAAGTTCCGAGTATGCGATACAGATATCTCGTCGAAGTCGTTTCATTTTTATTATTTTTCCTCTTTTTATACAATTGAGTGATCCTTCAGAAGGCTGACTAGTCGGCCTCGATGGTTCACACCCAGCAGATGATTTGATGGCAATTTGATTCAGTAATCTATTTGCTTGTTTTCTATTTTAATTCTTCCTCTCCATTTTTCAATATTTCCTTGAGTGAAGTGATTGCCTTTGGAAGTTGGTTTTCACTTCACTCGGTCTTTCAAAGTTGTCCACATTGTGAAATCAATACACGATGTGTTGACGACGCATAAAGAGTTGTGTTGGCAGTGTCTTCTTTTTATGTTTTATTTATTTCTCAAAGACATACAAATGTGTTGTGAGTGTACAAGGTAAAATGGCTGCATTGTGTTTGTACTGCAAACGTTGATGCATTTGATTGATGATCGAGTGGGAGCTGTATGAAAAACGAGTGATGCAAAAGTAACTTAATAAAAAAAAAAAAAAGAAATACATTGATTGCAGTGCATGTGTCGTGTTGTGTCATCCTATCTCCCCAATACAGGTTAATTTCTCAACCTCAACTTAATTAATTATGAAGGCATTCGCAGCAATTCTATTTATGTTGGCAGCCACTGTCAACGGTGCAGCCATCAGCGGTCCAGAAGTTCACATCCTAAGAAGACATTATTCAACAGTTAGAGTACAACGTGTTATGAAAGATAGTAATGATTTGAGAATTCCTTTTGGAAATGATAATGAAGAACTGATTAACATTCCATCAGTGATGTTAAACCAATACTACTTCCCAGTTCATGAAGTCACTCCGAGGGGGAGTGTACTCAAATTGAGATGCAATGAAAACTCTGATCACATCGGATGTGACTTCTTTGTGAATGTGTACCACTGCCCGGGATGCTCAGGTCCTGTCAACGGAGGATTGGCATCGGCTCTGACTGCTCAGGGTCACCAGGGAGGTTCTTGTGCTCCAGGATTTATTGTTCCGGACATGTTTGAGAAGTTCGTTCAGCCGATGGTTGCGTTCCGAATTCGTGTTGAGGCTGGGGAGCACGTGTTGCTTCCAGAACTTGAGAATGACGCGAAGTACATCGCCATCTTCGGAGCTCAAGAAGAAGATGTTTGCAAACACCGCGGACCGCACAACTGCGAGGAGCCAAATGTTTGCACTCCTGATGACGGTAAGTGTGTGAGAGTACACTTTTGCCCAAAGACAAGCAACCCCAGACCACAGGGACCTGATGCGAGAATGTGCCCTCGTCACTGCCTTCCTGCTCCTCGTTGGATAAATTTTGATGTCGTAGCGTGATTAGATTCCACTACTCAGTGACTTAGTGCGATGGGATTTCACTACTTGGAAGTTCCGAGTATGCGATACAGATATCTCGTCGAAGTCGTTTCATTTTTATTATTTTTCCTCTTTTTATACAATTGAGTGATCCTTCAGAAGGCTGACTAGTCGGCCTCGATGGTTCACACCCAGCAGATGATTTGATGGCAATTTGATTCAGTAATCTATTTGCTTGTTTTCTATTTTAATTCTTCCTCTCCATTTTTCAATATTTCCTTGAGTGAAGTGATTGCCTTTGGAAGTTGGTTTTCACTTCACTCGGTCTTTCAAAGTTGTCCACATTGTGAAATCAATACACGATGTGTTGACGACGCATAAAGAGTTGTGTTGGCAGTGTCTTCTTTTTATGTTTTATTTATTTCTCAAAGACATACAAATGTGTTGTGAGTGTACAAGGTAAAATGGCTGCATTGTGTTTGTACTGCAAACGTTGATGCATTTGATTGATGATCGAGTGGGAGCTGTATGAAAAACGAGTGATGCAAAAGTAACTTAATAAAAAAAAAAAAAAGAAATACATTGATTGCAGTGCATGTGTCGTGTTGTGTCATCCTATCTCCCCAATACAGGTTAATTTCTCAACCTCAACTTAATTAATTATGAAGGCATTCGCAGCAATTCTATTTATGTTGGCAGCCACTGTCAACGGTGCAGCCATCAGCGGTCCAGAAGTTCACATCCTAAGAAGACATTATTCAACAGTTAGAGTACAACGTGTTATGAAAGATAGTAATGATTTGAGAATTCCTTTTGGAAATGATAATGAAGAACTGATTAACATTCCATCAGTGATGTTAAACCAATACTACTTCCCAGTTCATGAAGTCACTCCGAGGGGGAGTGTACTCAAATTGAGATGCAATGAAAACTCTGATCACATCGGATGTGACTTCTTTGTGAATGTGTACCACTGCCCGGGATGCTCAGGTCCTGTCAACGGAGGATTGGCATCGGCTCTGACTGCTCAGGGTCACCAGGGAGGTTCTTGTGCTCCAGGATTTATTGTTCCGGACATGTTTGAGAAGTTCGTTCAGCCGATGGTTGCGTTCCGAATTCGTGTTGAGGCTGGGGAGCACGTGTTGCTTCCAGAACTTGAGAATGACGCGAAGTACATCGCCATCTTCGGAGCTCAAGAAGAAGATGTTTGCAAACACCGCGGACCGCACAACTGCGAGGAGCCAAATGTTTGCACTCCTGATGACGGTAAGTGTGTGAGAGTACACTTTTGCCCAAAGACAAGCAACCCCAGACCACAGGGACCTGATGCGAGAATGTGCCCTCGTCACTGCCTTCCTGCTCCTCGTTGGATAAATTTTGATGTCGTAGCGTGATTAGATTCCACTACTCAGTGACTTAGTGCGATGGGATTTCACTACTTGGAAGTTCCGAGTATGCGATACAGATATCTCGTCGAAGTCGTTTCATTTTTATTATTTTTCCTCTTTTTATACAATTGAGTGATCCTTCAGAAGGCTGACTAGTCGGCCTCGATGGTTCACACCCAGCAGATGATTTGATGGCAATTTGATTCAGTAATCTATTTGCTTGTTTTCTATTTTAATTCTTCCTCTCCATTTTTCAATATTTCCTTGAGTGAAGTGATTGCCTTTGGAAGTTGGTTTTCACTTCACTCGGTCTTTCAAAGTTGTCCACATTGTGAAATCAATACACGATGTGTTGACGACGCATAAAGAGTTGTGTTGGCAGTGTCTTCTTTTTATGTTTTATTTATTTCTCAAAGACATACAAATGTGTTGTGAGTGTACAAGGTAAAATAAAAAAAATGTGCGGAATTATTTATTATTGTTTTAAATTATTTGATATCAATTTATCTTCCTTCTCAGAGTTCCGTCCCCCCCTCCCCCCACCTCCCCGGCACAAGACGCTCTGCTGTAGTATTACGACCTGTCAGCAGGTGACCGGTCTAAATGAATGTCCCAGAATAATGATGTGTATGTAACAATTGTTTTAAAATATTGTAATGAAGTGATTCATTTATGGTGTTGTGAAAATAACAAAAACAAAAAAACAGTCGACCAATGAACGCGGAGGAGAATACCGACAGTGGTAACTCAGGAACAGATGAAGCAACTGAAGCACCGCAGCCTCAACAAAGTGATGTCTACACTGATGCTATTGAGATCAGCAGAGCTAGAAAAATACACGCTCTGCTTGATCCAATTGGATCTGAAGAAGAAGCATACGCTGAGAGCCATTGGGCTTCAAAACCAGTCGTGTTTCTATCATTTAGTGTAATCACTTTATCTGTAGTAGTTCTTACAGTTGAGAGCTTACCTGAATTCTATGACAGAGACCTGTTTGGATTCTTTCTACTTGAAGCAATGTGTGTTGGATGGTTTACACTAGAAGTCTTTATAAAGGTAATAACGTGTGAGTCTTTGAAGCAGTTTTCGATGTCGTTTATGAACTGGGTTGATGTTGTTGCTATCGTACCTTTCTACCTTGACATCGTTATGAGAATAACAAGAGGTGAAAATGGTGGGGCAAAGGAGCTTATTATTTTGAGAGTTATTCGCTTGACTCGAATATTTCGAGTCTTCAAACTATCAAAATACAACGAAGGAGTGCAAGTTGTAATGACGTGTCTTGCTAGTAGTACTGATGCCTTGTCATTGTTATTCTTTTTAATGACTTTGACGACTGTTTTATTCGGTTCAGGTATCTATTTCGCTGAACAAACAGCTGCTTACTGGGATGAAGAAAAGCGAAAGTGGATACGAAAAACGGTATACGGAGGTCCAAAACCCCATCCATTTGAATCTATTCCGATGGGTTTCTGGTGGTGTCTTGAAACCGTGACAACAGTTGGTTTTGGTGACATCGTTCCAGTCACATTACCAGGTTATTGTATTGGTATATTAGCAATGCTTGTTGGTCTTCTGATTGTCGCATTTCCAATTATTATGATAGGGTCTCGGTTCACTGAGGTTCGCGATCAATTCCGAAAGCGGAAAAAGATGGCAGCACGAATAGCTCGCAAGAAACGTCGCGAACGCGCTGAACGATGTGGAGAGGGTGTTGACTCAGACGCGTCAACTACTGCAAGTTTCGTCGGACCTGTCGTTGACGATGCTGAAGCATTGCGGCGGTTAGTTTGGAAAATGGAATCACTCACAGAAGACATTGCGGAAGTTATTCAAGTTGAAGTAGCAGCACAAGTAAAGAAAAAACTTGCTAACTGTCCACACTGTCTCCGGCGCATAAGCGTAGGAGAAGCTCTCATGAATCATTCACGGAAATCGAGATCTCGGGGTATGTCTGCCACTGGAATGGCACTCGCAGCTATCGGTGAAGATCATCCCTGCGTTGACTTAGCACCAGTCAATCCTGTTAGTGCTGAAGCTCGACGACTCTCACAGTTGAGAAAAAGTATATCTGAGTCTGTCTTCGATAACTTAGAAGACCAACACGGACAGATGATTACAATTGAGGATACCACTAGAGCACATTCAGCACATTCTCCTTCAAAGAATACTGCAATCAGTACCAGTAGTAATACAATAGGATCTACTTCTGCTCGCATTGATGAACCAGAAGTTAGGTAGCTTTTCCTTCACATACTGAGTTGAGTTGACAAAGTACCCATTGCTCAATCTGATCAGAGAATAAGTTCAGTCTTTTGAAGACAAAGTACCCATTGCTCAATCTGATCAGAGAATAAGTTCAGTCTTTTGAAGACAAAGTAACCTCGTTCATTGGCAGTCATAGACGGAATAGTTATCGTCCGTTAAAGGCAGGCATTCAAACTGAATAATAGAATTCGGGTTTTGAATATTTTGGAAACACTTTTCATCAACGAAGGTGTTGAACAATAGAAGTTTTAAGCACTGCGAGTGCTGGAAGTCGTGTAATGAATGATTTGATCTCCTTTTACAAGGTGCTGGTCGAGTATTCCCCATAAGAGCAGTTCTGGTGGCGGTTTGTCTTGAAAATCGTTGTGAACAAAGCTTCTTTTTTGTGTGTCTTCCAAAAAAAAAAATTTAAAAAAAAAATAGTAGCAAAAATAAAATAAAAAAGGAACCACGCGACCTTATTCAAGTAGCAGTTTTGGTTTTTTTCCCCTCTCTTTCTTTTCTTGATGTAATCGGAAACTATATTTGTTAAAACATAGTAGTTGTGCAACTGTTCACTTCAGCTGCATTTCACTATAAACGACACAAGTTAACGTAACATAATTAGTTCTATGGTAGACGTGAGATCATGTGAAAGGTTGCTTTACTATTGCTCTACTACTTCTGTAGTGGTTTATTTTACACATGTTTTTTTTTTTTTTTTTTTTTGATCTCCTTTTACCTTTTTTCCCATTCCTAAGTAACAGAAGGATAGAGAAAAACGGTGCTTTTCTCTATTTTTATTTATTTATTGTTGGTTCTTATTGTTGACACGTACTACAGGCAGTGAGGTAGTACTTAATAAGCCACTATTTTGGCTTTTTTTTTTTTGTTTTTTTTTTTGTTTGAAGTATTTAACACAGTACATGATTCTGTCATTTATTAAGTGGTGCATTTACCAAAGTTGAGGGCAACAACCGTTACCTTTAATTGATTCAGCATTTTTGGAAAGCAGAAGTGATGGTTTCGTTTAATTTATTTTTGTTCATCCCTCCCAAAAGGTTACAAATATAGTGCCATAACAAAAAAAAAAAAAAAAAAAGAACAAAAAAAAAAAAAGAGGAGGATGAAGGAGGTGGGGGGAAAAAAAACAAACTTTTTTTTTTCTCTCTTTTTTTTTTTTTTTTTTTCCACCCCTCTTCTTTTTTTTTTGCTCTCCTATATTTCTATTCTATCTTCTCCAAAATACTTTTCTTGTGATTACTATTCCCTGTCAGTTATAATGTTCTCAAGTTGTGTGGTAATGTAATCATTTCTTTATTTCAACCAGGATGATGAATCTTTTTATGAACTCATATTCTAAACAAATTATGATTTTTATTTCAATCAGCTAAACCCGCAAATAAAAAACTAGATACGAGTAAAGAATGTCAAAGAAAGGAAAAGCTTCTAGGTTAACACCAATTGAAAACAAATAACTTATAGAGAAGTTTTATTTCTGTGTTGGTACTAATGATGTTAACCAAATTTCTTTGAACAATAACAAAAAAAAAAAAAGTTGGAAACAAAATGAAACCAATACTACGTCGACTTACAAGAAAAAAAGGAATAGTGACGGAGTGGAATTATAGAGAAGGCTTTGGGTATATAAAGTATGGGGGTGAATGTATATTTACCCCGAGAGCTTCTCTTGTAAGCGGATCGAACTTGACTGTTGGTAGGCAGGTGGAATTCAATGTAGTCCATGATGTTGATAAGAAGTATGCGTTGCTCACATGTAACTTTACTATAATAGACTTCTATCATTAATTAATTACATATTAATCTTCACACAGAGCGTTTGCAACCAACGTAAGCGGGCCATATGGTACTGAACCGTGAGACAGCAACAAGTAGAGTAGAATATGTTTGGTTTTGTTGTATTTGTGAAATTTGTTTTTGATGTTTTTTTTTTTTTTTATAAAATTATGTTGATGAAAAAAATTTATTTTCCTAACAGGCAGTAATTTCTCAAAGATGAGCTCAGGTATGCGACGAGTATCACATGAGCCGCCTTCGCTGGGGAGGCCTGTCAGTCCACATTCTCCGATTTCTCCAAAATTGAGATCGGATCAAAGTAGTGATAGAAGAAGTTCAGCAGGAGCGAGTAGCCCAACAAAGAGAAGACCAACAACAGTATCTGGAGAGGTTTCAGGTGTGAAAGTTGTTGTAAGAGTGAGACCTTTTGTACCTCGTGAATTACACCTTCATGAGATTGCTATTCAGGAAGGAAGAGCAGAATATCTTCGTTCTATTGTTGAGATGCCACCAAATACTCCGGGTATGGTAAAGGTTCTCGACTATGAACGTGAATGGGTTGAAAAGGAACGATTTCAATACGACAGCGCTATCTGGTCTATTCCACAAGATCAACAAGAAGGTGAAGGAAAGATTTACACACAAAAAGACGTCTTTGAGGAGATTGGAATTGACGTCCTTGAGAATACTTGGTCGGGATATAATAACTGTATCTTCGCATATGGACAAACTGGATCAGGAAAGACTCACACAATGATGGGAGGAGATAATGGTGAAGATCCAGGTATTATTCCAAGAATCTGTACTGGTCTATTTGACGTAATTGGTGAGAAGAGAGACTCTGAAGAAGCCAAACACTTTGAACTTAGCAGCCGTGTTGAAGTTCGTTTCATGGAAATTTATAACGAACACGTTAAGGATCTGTTATGGCATCTAAATACACCTCAAGAAATTGAAGCAATAAGAGAACAAAATCATGGACATGCTCCTGACGCATCTAACCTCAAAGTAAGACAGCATCCTATCACAGGACCATACGTACAATACTTAACATCAAGAGTTTGTACCAGTATGGAAGAATGTATGAATCTTATTGAGTTAGGAAATAGTGAACGTTCAGTAGCCTCAACTAAGATGAACCAGAGATCATCTAGATCTCATGCTATATTTAGAATATCTTTTACACACACAACGAAATCTATTCCAAAAACAAAGTTTGAAAAACCTGTAATCAATGAAAAGGTTGCTTCAATCAGTTTAGTAGATTTAGCTGGTTCAGAAAGAGTTAAGAAAAGTCAGTCTTCAGGACAACAACTTGTTGAGGCAGCATCCATTAACCAGTCTCTAACAACTTTAAAGATGGTTATCGATGCTTTGGTTGAATGCAGTAAGAACCCAAAAAATAAGAAACCAATTCCATTTCGTGATGCTACTCTCACTTGGTTATTGTCAGACTCTCTTGGAGGTAATTCAAAGACTGTTATGTGTTGTAATGTATCACCTCATCCTGACAATGCTGAGGAAACTGTTAATACTCTCCGTTATGGTTCTAAAGCAAGAGAGATTATAAACATCGTACACGTTAATGAGGATACTGAAGCTCGTAAGATCCAACAGCTTCAACTTGAAATGCTTGCTCTGCAACAGCAAATGGCAGAGGCCACACCAGACAGCGCAGAGCATACTTCTCTTCGTTCAAAGTTAGTTCAAAATGAAAACACGATGACACAACTTCAAGACGATCTCATTAAAAAAGAACATCAGGCAGAACGTCTGGCTCATGATCTCGAGACTGAGAAAGAATTTCGAATGAAATCATCATTCCATCATGCGTTTCAGTTGTGTGTTAACAAGCGTGTTCAGGCAGCTCTACGTGCTGACAATGTTACTTTAAGGAAAGATGTAGAACAGATTACCAGTGAGTTATCGAGGGCTAAGAACACAATATCAGACTTACAGTCAACACTTCATGATAAGAAGACTGCAATGCAATTACTCCAGCAAGAGTCTACCGACTTGAAGATTGATGTCGCCAGAGCAACAGCTTCTGGAGGAGCTCTTAAGAAGAACCTCGAAGAGATGGAATCAAATCTTGAAAGGGAACGTCACACACGTGTCTCTCAATCACAGTCAGCTTCAAAGAAGAAGGACGAATATGAGGAGGAGCGAACTCGTCTTATTGCTAACCATCAGCAGTCCCTTGGCGCCGTCATTAAAGCATCTGCGGCTGAGTACGAACAATTCGTTCAGGAAACAAGACAACGTGAGAAGGAATTAAATACTGAAATCCAAGACGGAAACACTCGAGTGATGGACCTACAAGTAGAAAATGAGAGGAGAGTTGCTGCAATACAAGCAGAGAAAGCAGGAGCTGAGATCATGATCGAGGAATTGGAAAGAGCAAACAATGGATTAAAAGATGACTTACACAGAGTTAAGAACGCACTCGAGGTGGAAATTTCAAAAGCAGGAGACGAATGGAGAACAAAATACCATCGCAGAGAGGCTGACTTAATGAATGAAATGGAAACCATCAGAGGTGTTGCAGAGGTGAAGTACTCAAAGCAACGCAATGAGATGGAAGAAGCAATTTATCAACTCCAACAGCAGAATGCTCAAGAAATCGATCGTGAGAAGAAAACAAAGGAACATCAAATGAAGAAGGAGAGAGCTGCACTCGAGTCACGATTTGACTCCAGCAATGCAGAATGGAAAATGAGACTTGAAACGAAAATCGCACTCAATGATGAAATGCACACCTTCTTAAAGGACGTAGAAGTTAGGGAAGCGAAGTACTCAACTCTTGCAAACCGCGTGTCAGCTGCGGTTGCTCAGGTTTCTCCAAGTGGATCTCGAGACTATTTAGAACTTCTTGACTTATTGAAGTCCTTCTCAAAAGAATACACTTCTTATGCTCCAGCAAAGTCAAAGCTCCTGTCTTTACTCCGCAGCAACAATGATTTTAAAATGGATCCGACTCCTCAAATTGGTGAGGACGACAGTTTTTTTCCTTTAAAAGATGGGACCAAACCTTCTGATATCTATACTTCTCCAAGTAGGAGACTAGCTGCTCGCAGAGGGAAGAGTCCGGCAAATTCGAGGAGAAAGTAAGCAAATTACTGATGAATGGTTTATTATTCTTCAGATCATCATTGGGACGGTTGTTCCTTTTCACAGCTGCATGCCAGCGAACGCTTTTTATGAGAGAAAACAAAAAGTCAACCTCTATGTTGTTTGTTTGTTTGTGTGATTATTGAACAAAAGAAATATTGCAAAAACATTAAAAAAAAAAAATAATAAAATCATCTAATTTCCCTGTATGTGTGACAGGATTAGTATTTAGTTTCGTCCCCTTCCCTTGTCCTGTATTGTACATTATCTAGTAGTCGTCGTCGTCGTCGTCGTCGTTTTTGTTTTATTTTTTCTGCTTGTAGCTTAAGGCCCACACAACTTAAATGTTTAGAAGGGTGTCTCTTCTTTCCCTAAACCTTTTACTCCTGTTTATTAGCTATTGTTATAATCTATATCAAAAAAAAAAAGGAATACAACCCCTGCTTATTATTTTCAACCCTCCCGTGCTTTATTTTGTATTTTTTTTTTTTTTTCCTTTGGAAGAAAAGAATATCGTACGAGCCTTGCGTTATTATAAGGTTAGCTAGTTTTTCTTAATCAGGAAAGTTAGAACTACTCACTCTTCGCTACGGGATGGGTTAATTACCACCCCTCCCCAACTCATTTCCGTATTAGAGGGGATAGCAAATGACCTTATTTCCGGTGTTTACAATTGCTTGTTCAACCTCTTTTTATTCTGCTGAATTCCTTGGCTTGCGTTGTCTTCTTCAAATCAACAAATGGGATTTCAATTTTTTAAAAAAAGAATTGTTTTTTCTTATTTTTTATGTTGATATTGTTTTTTGAAGTTGTTTTGGATGGGAATTAAAAAAATTTAAAAAAAAAAAAAATAGAAAGAAGAAAAAAAAAAAAAAAAAAAAAACTCCCAAAAAACGAAAACTCGAATGAATGTAGTTCCCTTCACCACAATCGCTCCCCAGTTTATATCAGGAATGGTAGACATGATTCTCAATATACATTATGAAATAAAGCGACTCCTGTTATCGGACAACAGGTGGGAAAAAAATAATACAACCTGACGTTGCATCCCTTTCTTAGAGAAAAGAATCACAAATATATTTGATGATCTTTAGTAGGTACCCCCGTTCGACAATTGTCAAGACTTCTTCTTCTTTAGGTGACCAGTCTTTTACTTTATTAAATCTGTTTAAAGAAAGAACTAAAAAATATTGAGAAAGAAGAAAATACGATTTTTTCATAAATAAAACCTGTTGTACCCCTTCCGCTTAGTGTTTATGTGAATTGGATAAGTGTGTTTTATTTTTAAAGTATATTTGTTTCCCCAGCGATAGAAATAATATCACTCGAAGCTCTCCACGTTCTCGATTCGGAGCTGCTGAGACCTAAAACTGACCGTCTCTTTTGAAGTTCCTTTTGTTTTTGTTACGGATTTCGTGTTGCATGTGTTGTTTTAAACAATACTGGCTACCGAAGAAGGAGGGGCAAACGCGATGAATAGGACAGGCCTGACACCGCGCCTTATTTCCCTCGCTAAAGAGCGCTGGGTAATGGGAATGGTCCGAAGAAAGATTTTTTGATCGACTGATTATTAATACCAACTTACCTCACTGATTAAACACACTCTGATCAACTAATTATTTTCACAGGAGGGGATGTCTGCTGATGTGCTCTCAACATCAGCCTTATGTGTGTTAGCAGCAGCAGCTTCTGTCGCAACAGGAGCAAGAAAGGCTTCTTTTGGAGGACCCCTTCCTGTTGCGGTATGTCTTACCTTCTGTAATAGCATCCCCCTCTGCGTGTTTGTTCTATTAAAATAACAACACAGATACCACCTCTTCGATTCCATGTTGTGGAAGCAGGTGTATTTCGAGGTGCCTATCCGGTACTGTTTAATTATAGATTTATGAAAAGGTATACTATTAAGCTATTGTACTTGGAGTTCAAAATAATAATAATTAAAACACCAACAGATTAAAGCTGCGTACTATCGTGAGTCTCATACCTGAAGAGCCAAGTCAAGACCTTCGTGATTTCTGTGCGTGTGAAGGAATTAAATTAAATTTTATTTTGAGTGAAAAGTTTAAAGGAACACCAGTACTACTGATGCCTGTCATAACTCAGGTGTTAGAGATGGTGATTGATCCGAATAATCAACCTGCTTACATTCACTGTCTTGATGGTGGACATGTCTCTGGTACTGTTGTTATCGCCCTACGAATGTTGCAGGGATGGGATCCTCGTTCTATAGTAGAAGAGCATCGTCGGTATGACTTTTGTTATTTGATTTATACGACTTCTGTATTTATATTTAGTGTTCATAAATAATAATATCAATCAACAGTTGGACTGTCGACAAAGACGTTACTTCAGAAGAGCGAAGCTACGTTGAAGAATTTCATAGCTCCTGCCTCCTTACTCTTCCTTCACCGATGCCGCAATGGTTGTGGGGAGGTAATTATGTTGATAGTCAAAGGAATAGAATTAAAAGCAGAGTCTTTACCAAACTCCGATACCCAGTTGACCCGGAAGAGGTGAAGCCGCTTGAAACCGCAAACATTGTTGGTACTCTGGATACGATTTATTGCCTCGATTCATTTCTGAAGGAATTACAACCCATCCCGGAGGCTACGTCTTCTATTCCTCATCCTATCTTGTGGGCGAGTAGAACAGGTGATATATCAGTTCCTATGAGTAGAGAGTTGCAATCACTTTGGTTAGATGTTGGGCCAGTTGCATGTTGTGTTGCTGAGGACCAGAGAAGTCTACCACCCGCAGCTTCATCTTATTCTGATTTGCGTAGTTTGATGGCAGAGAATAGAGAGACCTAACTCGTCTGACGTCTTGAATGTCATTAACCTACTCGACAGGAATATAATTTTATATAAATACTTCGTATCAATACTTTCTAACATCGTTGACGATCCAATACGATACGTTCCAATCTGAATACCAAGTTTACTGATGCTGAACTTCTTTATCCCCATCTAATAGGGTAATGTAATGGACAGGATTGATACTGTAAAATCGTTTATTATTTATTTTATAATTGAGGCTTCCTTTTTTTTCCTCTCTTTTTTTCCCCCTAGTTTTTTAATATAAATATTCTCGACAGCTGTCAGCATGGCGGCATCTGTCGCCTTGAAGCACAAGATGGGGAACTTGTCAGAGTTCCCTGTTGCCAGCAGACTTCATCCTCCGACAGACTTAAGCAGTGGATTTGACCCGACATTTGTAGGAACTGGTTGGGGGCATAAAAGATTGCTGAAGCCGAAAGAGTCAGAGATTGCAAGGGATCCCTTGGGTAAGAAAACTTATCCTGTTCCGTGTGAAACAGATAAACTACTTCGTAATGACATACCCTGTAGAGGAAATCAAGAGAAGTCTGGAATGACGGAAACACGATTCCTGAAAGGTTTGTAAAATCATCACATCCACTAATAATAATAAAACAATTCAACAAACACACGCAGGGTTCTCACGACGACGTGTTGGAAACAAAGAACCACCACCAGCAGATGAAGAAACACTAATGAGAAGAGAAGTAAACGCCACAGTTCGTAAGGAATGTCTTGCTAATGGAGGGTATGTAGTGTGATGTGATGTAATGTAATGTGACTATCATATTTGAAACCCTTTCTTCAACAACACCATTACTAAAACAGTATGAAAGGATGTTGTAATGCAATTACTGGAGGACCTCCAATAACAGGAACTTGGATCGACTATACTCCCACGAAGCCTCATATCAAACCTCGACATGTAATAGAAAGAGAGAATACGAGCCCCGATTCAACTCTCCGACAGCAGCAAAAGATGGAAATGTCAACGCGGAGGAAGGAGCGGCTTAAATATAATGGTCAGCCTCCTGAGCGGCAGTCTTGGGGAGTAAAGGAACAGCTAGCTTCATTTGATGGCTACTGCCTGCCATCTGAAGTTGCCAAAGAACTCGCTTCAGTCCCGCCGAGAGCGGGGCGTCGAGCGCTGCCTGCGCCACACCAAAATGAGTCTCTGTTTTGATGTCAGTCGTTTTATTATACACTGCGAGAGATTACCATCTTTCTCACCTATTCAGTAGAGTGACGTCGGCCTGCTGCTTTCTTTAATAATTATTCTTTTTTCAGGTACCAACTTCAGAAGATCAAATGCCAACCACCGAACGTGTCAAGTCACATCTTTAAGTCCGATATTGTTTTCATTTTCACAGGGGAAGAAAAAAAACGAAACATGCCAAAATTCCGTGACTGTGGTCGCGTATTAAAATGGTTTCCTAAAAGAGGTACTGGTGTTGTATCGCCAATCATGACGGCGATGTCAACACCTGGATTATGGACTCATTCAACTATATTAGTTCACACAAATGATATCGTACCGCAGGGAGGTAGTTCTAGAAATCGTAGTCTAGCAGAGGGAACAATTGTTGAATTCGAAGTAGTTGTCGACAAAATAGGAAAGGCTCACGCGAAAAACATTACTGGCCCATCAGGGGCACCACCAATTGTATCTCAACCAGAAATCAATTTGGCTGGCCTCATTGATCTGACTGATGTATCATGTAAAGGAAAGGGATAATAATATTTACATTATTTACTATATGAACTAATATAAAAGTAGATTCGTAGATTCTATGTAGTTGTGTAATACCCTTCATCCCAGTATCTGACGGAGTACTGGGTAGACATTAAGCCTCGCATGCTATGCGAAGTTATTGACTTCAAGACAGTAGAAGAGTTTGATCGCATCGAGTCTGGTGTAGTAATTTTATTATTTTTCACGCTACTAGACTATTACCTAACTTATTTACTCCCACAGAATCCCTCACCTCAAACAGAGGGAACAAGATGGAACCATCACTGAGTATTAGTTCGAGTGAGAGTGTGAAACAGATACATCGAATTCGTGTTCCTGTAGTCGCAGCTATTATCTGTCTGTTTGCAGTGCTGGCTACAGTAGTGCCAAGTGCGACAGTTGCGATTCAAACATGTGATACTGCACTAGATGATACGAGAAAGACTAATGATGATGGATTAGCGAAGTGTTTTGAAGCAGCTCACGTGAGTGTTGATAAGAACACGAGAGCTCTACTAGGACTTGGATCAGCATCGATAGCGGCCTCTGTAGATGACTTTTTGGAAATTGGAACAACAGGACAACGTCTTCTATCCAATGCAATCAATAAAGTAACTCATCCTGATCCACGTATTTGGGATTGGACTAAAGAACTTGCTCCTACCATTTGGTTATCAACTAAAACCTTTGCTAGTAAGGGTCTTTCAACTACAGCTGTCAGTGTTTATGATTACGAACAAAACACTCTAACACATCTCGCTAACTTTGCACAGCAATCACTCGTCGTGGAAATTAACGGAACACTTGAAAATAACTTAGCCCTCCTCGGCACTACCACATCAGGTTCAGGTGTGGTTGACGTTCCATTGCGATATCTGACTGCTGAGGAACGTGTAATGAAAATTAACGACACAGTCATGTTGTTAGAAGGTTACATTAGTATTGGAAATTCACAGTGGTCGCATGTGGTACCGATTACTACTGTTGCAGGAATGTATTACAATTCAGTTGTCAAAATCACACCTCAATATGCTATTACTACTCAAGTATCCGTAAGTTTAGAGAAAGTTAGTGAATTCTTAAGACAGCTAGCGGAAGCGACCAAAAGCAACTCCGGAATTGACATAGCGATATACACTATTGTAGCTGAATCTCCCGTTGGGGATTTCTTCGGTAACGACTATGCCGAAACAAGAGGTCAACAAGGTATCTTAACAGGTGTCAGTAGTGGAGACAGCTACTTATCAGTAAATGGAACCAATTTGATAGACGGCAGTGCCGTATTATTAAAAGACATTCAAGCAACAGACAACACCATCAGAGAGATTGCTGAAGGAATTCACTCTCTTGATACCTCCACTGAAACCGGTTATGAAATAGTTTTCAATAGTAACTCTACTTATCGATTTTCTGGATACGTTATTTACGTTCATCGTATAAATACCTCAACAGGTATAAACTGGTGGTTAGCTGCTGCCGAATACGACAATGCTACGAATGATGTTAGTAAAGCTAAAGATCAAACCTTAGCACAGGTTGAAACAGAAGATCGCGACATCAGTAATGAGATGTCAAGAGATCGAATAATTACAATCGTAGTCGTTCTTTGTCTGGCAGTATTTGTTTTGGTGCTTTCAGCATTCATGCTAAAGGTTATTTTCAAACCACTCTTGTCATTGGAGCAGGACATGGCAAAGGTTGCTCAATTCGATTTGAAGGAAGACGTTTTCGACGGCGGAAACAACGAATCTCTTTTCTACGAAATTTCAAACATGCAAGACAGTTTTCAACAAATGGTTAAAAACCTACGAGAGTACAGAGCGTATGTTCCTGATGCTGTCATTGATGGGGATAACTTTAATTCAGTTCCTCCACCTCAAGGAGAGATCACATGTGTGTTTACTGATATTGTAAAGAGTGCGTCACTTTGGGAGCAAAGTCCTGAAGACATGATGACTGCAATGACTCAACATGATACACTCATCCGTTCTTGTGTTGCACAATACTCTGGTTATGAAGTAAAGACTATCGGTGACGCTTTCATGGTCGCATTTACTGATCCTAAGGATGCTTTCTTATTTTGTCACGAAGTACAAACAAGACTACTCCAAGCCAGATGGCCATCAGGACTATTACTACCGCGAGTTAAGTTACCTGACTCTGATAAGTTCCTTTGGAACGGTCTTCAACTCCGAATAGGTCTCACCCGTGGTGAAGCCAACTTAGAGGAAAGTCCGATGACTGGTAGAGCAGATTACCGAGGGAGTACTATCAACACTGCGGCACGTCTCGAAGCCTCAGCCATGCCTGGAACAGTTTGTTGTACTGAAGACTTCAAACAACTAATCGAAAGTCAAGTGAAGGATCGAATCGTATTTCACAATCATGGGATTCGTCCTCTAAAAGGTATTGGTGATAAGAGTCTTTTTGTTTCTGTACCTAAAGATTTAGAAGGAAGGTTTTCAGGTGTCACGGAGTCAGTTCAACTGATCTCAACGACGCCAAGTTCTGTGACTGTTCGGGTACGAAATAAAAACAGCAAAACAAAACTTTCCCTATCAAAAGGAATGATGTCTGTAGCATCAGTAAAACTACCAGGGACTACATCAGATCCCAATACTTACAGTTTAGCTGTTGCTGTGGCGCTTGACTCAGCTGCAGTAACTGACGGGGTTGTTGTATTTGTAGCTGGAAACTCAATTGGTGTTAATTGGTCTTCTGCTGTAAAGCTTCACACAATTGCAGCGATTCGGTTCTCTGCTGACGTCTACTCGAAGGGAGGAAAGAAGAGCGGATTAGTAATTGGGATTACTACAGAAGAGTGTCATTATGGTAATGTTGGTACTAAGAATCAAAGATTTAGTACAATATTTGGTCGCTGTTTCTTAATAACCGATGCTGCATGCGACCTTGCAAAGTCTTTGGGTGGATTTTGTATTGTTGCTGACCGTTTGAAGGGAAGTAATCTATTAGAGACTTGTAGTGTTGTTGCTCCTTACCTTCGGATTGCAGATGTCTGGCAAGATATTGAGAGTCGTGAGAATGTTACTTTTTATGATGTGATGTCAGGTAAGTTAGGTAACGTACTATCAGCAATTGACGACAACGACGATGGTTTGGAACTCAACTCTTCATCTGATCTGAATGAATGTTACCTTTCTCTTCTACACTCAAGAGATAAGGATGCTATTAAGAAACTTACACTTCACGTTGCTACAAACCCGTCAGATGTTGTTTATGAAAATATACTATCACGTCTGCTGTCATCCACCGTCACGGGTACCACATATCGTAGGCAGGTCCAGTTTTCTCACCTCAAAAACGAGTAGTAGTAAATTTAAATGTTTAAATGTGATATTTATTTCTTTTTATTTATTAGTCAAAGTCCAATCGGATTAAGTAGAAGAACTACTTCAGTTCTATTATCTCATTATAGATGTAACGTTTTTATTATAATCAAAACTTTGGCTCTTTTTTTTTTAATGGCTGAGTTGGTTGACCTTTTTGAGTTGTCTTAATGCTTTTGATTTCTTTTTATTGTTTTCCATGGTTGTGGTCTATGATAATATTATGCTTTTCTTTTATTTTTTCTTGCACTAAACTAATCTCTGTTATTAACAAGAATGTGTAATATTTCGTAGAAACAGTTACTGGATAGGGGAAGTAGCGCTCAACAAGCCTACTAAAGTGATACCTTAGTGAGTCCATATCGAGTGTGAACCCACAAAATCAGCCCAGATCTTTATTAATCTCAGCCTTTTTACAACCAGTTTTTTTTTTCTTACCAAGCAACATTTCTTTTTTTGCATAAGGATGTACAGTCTCATCATACATTGTCTGATCAAGTTGTATTCGATGTGTCACATCTATTATTCAGAAAGAGTAACTTCAAATTGTTCCGTCATGAGGACTACTCAGGGAACAGAAGTCAGGTGTTGTATGGATTATTCACAAATCAAAATATTTTATTTTGTAATTTATAAATTTATAATATTATGATTATCAAAAAAAATCATCGCAAAAACAAATTAGTTGGGAGTTCTTTTATTTCTTTTTTTTCTGTTATTTTTCGTTTTTCACAATCATTTTCCGTTCATTGACGGCAGCTGGCCCTACGACTTTACTTTTGAAGCTCTTTGTAATTAAAATAATTCATTGTAAAGTGGATTAAATTAATAAAGACATTCACGGATTGCAATAAGCGATAAATTTTTTGAGAAAAGCATCCCCGCGGTGACGCACGTTTTGTGTTAGTTCAAAGTGGGGAATGAAAATAAAATTTTACCCTTCACGATCCATTCAAATCTATGAAGAGATGGAGCCTTGCAATAAGGCCTTACGGATTTTTCATATCTCTTATTACCCAATGCTGGCCTGTTTCGAAATACTAATTTTGAATAGCAGCAGAAGGAGATTATTGATTTTCTCTCCGTAACTGTACGAGATTTTAGTTTTTTATTTTTCTGTTTTTGGTTGATTTCGTCGCGTGTTCATCCTGTACGTGTTTTCTGTTGCAATATGCGTGGTAGATTTTTGTCTGGAAACCGACCTTCTAAGCAAAATTATTTCCTGAAACATTTTTTATTCACCAGTTTGATTTCTTTCTGTTTTGTTGTTATGCAGTTATTTCTCACGATTCCTAACGCGTGAACAAAAGGAAACGTTTGTCCGACTCACTCACTTCTGTTGTCCTCTTTGTTCTTGTGTTTTGAGCAGCTGTTGTTTTGTCGCAGTCTGTTGGAGTTCTTCAAGTATTTCAGAACTAAACAACTAAATTAAATCATAATTATGATCAGGTAAATAGTTTACACAAATACGCCTTCGACATGATGTGTTTCTGTTAGAATTCGTTCCTTTGGTGTTCGTTCTTATTTATTCTCACAGCTGCCTTGACAAAATGAGCAGCGGTGTGGCAGCCAAACGTCGCTCGGCTGCGGAGTACATCGACGTAGAAGGAGCTTCTGACGTGCCTGAGGTTTCCTTTGGTAAGATTGTAGGCATCACGTTGTTTAATTTTGCCTATGGTTGCATCTGTACTACAATGGGAATGTTTATATTACCTGAAGAGGCTCTAAGACTGTTTCCAGATGGAGAGAGTGTAGCACTTGGATGCTTCTTATTGAGCATTGGACTATCACAACTAGTATGTCCATACGTTGGTCTTATCAGTGATAGATGCGCCAGTTCATGGGGAAAGAGGAGACCATTTATTGTCTGTGGAGCACTCGGTGCCTTTGTATCTGTAGCTATTATGCAACATGCTTCTATAGAACGTAGTAGATGGCAGTATTCAATTTCTTTATTTGTTGCAATGATTTCATTAAATGTAACATATTCAGCTCAATGTGGATTAGTACCTGATATTATACCTGAAGCAAAACAAGGTTCTGCTTCTGGTTTGGTTGCTGTGATGCAATTGTTGGGATCTTTCTTTGGTTTTGGTTATGTTATGATTTATAGAACTAGAGACATCACGCAAGTGTACTCTCTGTATCAAGTTTTATTGATTGTTGCTGTTGGTATCGTTTGCTATGTCGCAAACGAGCAATCTGCAGAAGTTCGTTCTTTTCCAAACTGCCGAGAAGTGATGAAGTCCTACACCATTGATACATCTCAGGATATGGATTTCTTTTGGGTATTTGTAAGTCGTGGATTCTTCTATGCTGCAGTAAGCTGTCAAGCATTCATGCTTTACTACATTAGAGATATCGTTGGTACAAAGAATGATGCAACTGCTAGAGAACAAGTAGCTACCATCGCTTTAATTGGTCAATTCACTGCTGCATCTGTTGCCTTTCCAATTGGAAGAATGACTGATAACCCAAATGGTTGGAGTCGAAAGTCGATGATTTATATATCTTGTGGTGTGATGTCAGCTGTTTATACTCTTTTCATTATTGTACCTTTTATTGTTGACAAGGATTCCATTATTGGAATGGTATATGTAGTAGCAGCAATATACGGAATCGGAAATGGTTCATACCTGGCAGTTGACTACGCTCTAGCATTGGATGTTTTACCTTCCAAATCAACGTCAGGACAGGATCTCGGAGTTTGGGGTATTGCCGCATTCCTTGGATCTTCTGTAGGACCAATGTTTTGGGGAGCGATTCTCAATGCAGTCGGAAGAAGTAATTCTGATCCGAATTCATATTCACTTCGTGGTTATGCTTGCATGCTTTCTTTTGGTTGCCTTGCTTGTTTCTTATCTGGTCTTTGTATTAAATTTGTCAAAGGAAGTAGATGACCAAAGTGAATACGTTTGTTTACTCGTCATCAGCTGACAGTTCTGTTATACGTCTTTGTGCGTTTATCTTTTATTTGTTGACGACTACTCTCCGACCCAATCAGAGCACACTAATATTTAAAATAAAAAAATAAGTTTCTATATTTCTGATTTTTATGATCTCTCTAGCTGTTTATGAAAAAGGTGTTAGATGGAGTAACAGTATTTCCTTTCTACAAAAGTGAAAATACAAATATCTGGTGATGTTTTGTTTAAGAAATACTTGACGGGGGAACTTGGCGTCTTCGTGCGTTTTCTTTGATCCTTTTTTTTTCTTTTGCTCTTCGTAGGGATGCGAAATAGTCCACCGGAACATTTTGTCGAGTTAGTTTTCTTCGCACTCAGTCGAAGAACTTACTGATTAAAAAGTTCCTCAATAAAATAATATTAGAAACATAATTGACTGCTGAGGATTCTTCGAATTATTTTCCTGCGCGATTTCGTTTTATTTTTAAGAATAGTTTCAGTTTCATCACGATCGGGAAGAAGACTAATTTGAAAAAAAAAAAAAAAAAAAAACGAAAAAACAAAGTACGTGTCCTGTGTTTTATTATTTTACAAAATTGAAGACACCACTTGTGAGTGCCTTCTTTGCTTTGTGTCAGAAATGACTTTCAATTCTCTTCAATTTATTTTGGTGGTGACGACTTGAGTCTCATGCGTTTCTCTTCATGGATTGAATTATATACATACTTACAGCAAGCGCAGTTTAAGTTCGATTCCGAGTGACGGATTTTTTCTGTGACTTCAGTTGCTTTTTTCGATGTTTTCTTCTATTGCTTATTGATAAAGCAATCAGACTGTTAAAACTAACTGTTCGTCCTGTTCGTCATTAATTAATGATTTTGCCTGACTTACAAGATAGAGGAGAGGAAAAAGGAAAAAAAAAAAAGAGGGAAAAAAAAAAAAAAAAAAAAAATGAAACTCTATAAAAAAAAAGAAGGGAAGAAAGAATCCAAAATATAAAAAATTAAAATAGAGATTACAACGGAACGTTTTCTTACAAGCAGTTCCACAGCTTTAATAGTTTTATTTGGACTGGTGAGTACCAGCGTTGCCTTATTTGGATGCATTTAAAAGAAGTTTTTTTTTCTGACACAATTAAGTAGTTTTTTCATTCTCAGATTGCAATTGATGCAGAGATCGAATGTAAATATTAAATATGTTACTTCACCCGACCTCAAATATTTTCATAATTCAGATTGTTTATAACAAAAACACAACATGGATTTCAGAAAAGGATATTTCGAAAAGAAGAGAATCCACGACTCTAATTCCAAATGGAAGATAAAGTCTGAGGAAGGTTTGGTTTGCACTCTCGGAATAAAAGTGCAAACGAGGAACGCCAGATGGAAGGAGGCTGTCGTCGACGAGAATGGAAAACGAAAACTTTCAGATAACCTCGCTTGGAAGGAAGTTGATAAGATGCCTCGTAGGTTTTTGTGCCACAGAGATAAAAGATTTCACAACATGAGTCAACCGGATGCGGATGGAAGAGACGTTGGTACGAAGTGGTCGAAATCTGTCAAAAAACGAATGGCTGATGACATGTCCTAATCAAAGAAACTTACTTAACTCGTTCTGTTGTTATCTTCTGTGTAATTCAGACATCCCTCTCTCTCTTTTTAATTAAAGAAAATTTCTTTTGTTTCGCATTTTTCTGTTGGAGTAGTCAACCCTCTAACCGTTGACAACTCTAATGGGTTCTATTCTTACTGTCGTCTAACTCCTCAGATGGTAACATAGTTCTATTTATTGATTGATGTGTTGATCTTTGAAAATTATATTATATTGTTCTTTAATTTCAAACAGCCTTGTGGTATCAATTCTTATTAACGCAGCAAGTCTACAACGTTTTTAACCAAATCAGAATAAAACACTCAAAAGATGTCTCTGGCGTTATTCATTTCGACATTGGATGGATCAGTGGAACCGTTTACGATGGAAGTCAACACAAGAGTTGGAGACATGAAAAAGCAATTAGAAGAAAGAGGATTCTCAAGTAGTCTGTTTAATCTACTGTATGAAGGTGTGGTTATGGAAGACTCAAAACTAGTGTCTGGCTATGGAGTAAATGACAATGATCAAATTACTATGGAGGAATCGGAAAAAGCAATTGCCTTACGAAGACTTGGTGACAAAGAACCAACTTCAGCAAATTTGGTAGCAGAGGTTAAAGCTGGAGGAGATTTAGTGATCTCGTATATTCATGCGGGAGTCGAACCTGACGATTTTGATACCAGAATACACCTCACTCCATTGGCGATGGCTGTTAAAGAAGGGAGACATGAAATAATAAAACAATTACTCGCACACGGATCTAATCCAAACCAGCAGGTATACTACAGTGGTATTCCTCTAACGATTGCCTCATCAGGTGGTGATGAAGTAGCTCTCAAGATTCTAATTGAAGGAGGAGCTGACGTTAATGGAATGAATATAGAAGGTTATTCTCCTTTATTAATAGCATCTCAGGCTTCTAGCGTTGGAGTGGTTAAAGAACTACTTAGAAGTGGTGCTAAACCTGACTACGGAGGATCTGTTCCTTGTACTCCACTAGTCGCTGCATCTAAATTGGGATACGTTAGCATTTTGGAAGAACTAATTAAGGCTGGAGCTGATGTGAATTATGTGGTTCAAAAAGTAACAGCATTGCAAGTTGCTGCGACTAACGGACGACTGGAAGCTGTTGAAATGCTAATTGAGAATGGAGCTATTGTTGATTTCCTTAATGATGAAGGTCGTAGTGCACTTCTATTTGCAGTTGAGAATGGTTTCATTGAGGTGGTTGAATTATTACTTAAGAAGTCTGCTAAGGTTAATCAAATTGATAATAGTGGGAACTCTGCTCTCTGTATTGCTTCAAAATACAATCACAGTAAGATAGTCGAATTGTTAATTTCTTACAAGGCTGACGTCAATAACACTCTCGGAAATCATCAACCAATCCTCATAGCTAAAGAAGAGTCACACGAAGAGCTAGTTGAGATTCTGAAAGCTAATGGAGCTGTCCTGAATTAGTCGGTGTTCTTATTAAAATTATTTGTTAGGAAAAATAAATCTTTTGTTTCGTTCTTATTCTCTCAATAAAATAACTATCTTGTTATCTTGCTCAAAACGTGAGTCAATCTCTCACCCTGACCTGACTCTCCAGACAACCTTTTTGTTACCAATTAGTTAACGGAAATGCTTGTAAAGTAGTTGTGAATTACTTTTGTTTTAAAAAACAACAACAACAACAAAGATATAAAATAAAATGTATTCAATACTAACAACAGTAATGTTGGTGGTGGTCCTACCCAATCAAGGTGTTGGGTACTCGGTAATGGAATTAAAGACATGGAACATCACTGGAAAACACATCGCAATACCAGAAGTAAACTCACTCACATCCGTTGACGCTATCATTCCTTTCGAATACTATTCTTTACAATATTGCAGAGCTGATCAACTTGAAAGAGACTCGTCAAAAGTGAATGTCGGAATGATGTTAAAAGGTGATCTTCTTGAGTCCTCTCTTTATGAATTCAACATCATGAAGAATGAAAGTTGTAAGAAACTAACGTGTTCTCCTGGTGAGGATATATTATCTGCTGCATCAATTAGAAAGTTCAATGAATTTATAAGAAGAGGATACAGAACTAATATGGTCTTGGATAACCTTCCTTTGATAGCTTCAGATGCCGCGAGAGGAATGGCTATCAAAAAGTTTTGTAAAGATGATCGAAATCCGTTGAGATCAGCACCGGAAGTTCGCGGAGCCTCAATTGGAGGATGTGAAGATGATAAAGTATTCTTACATAATCATCATGACTTTAGTATTCATTATAATTATATTTCCAACGACTCAATCATTATCGTTGGGTTTGAAGTATTCCCTCGTTCTATTCGAAAACCAGACTGTTCTAAAAACACTGGTCGTCTCTTTGTTGACTCAAACACAACATCTTCAAAACAAATCCACTGGACCTACTCCGTATCTTGGATAGAAAAACCAGCATCAGCATGGGGAACTCGTTGGGATTATTATCTTCAAAACACTGGTGCTGCTTCGGAAGCAGCTCCTCATTGGAGATTAATAACTCAATCACTTCTTGTGTTGTTATGTTTAAGTAGTATGGTCATATTAATACTTATGAGAACACTACGTAGAGATATTGACAGGTATGTATTATTAGAGAGTCTTCTTAAGGTATTGTAACACATAAATATATTAATAAAACAGATATCATGAAGACGGTGAAGATCAAGACGTGACTGGATGGAAGTGGATTGCAGGAGATGTTTTCAGACCACCTCCTCACCCGGAACTGTTTGCTGGAATAATAGGAACTGGTGCGCAGCTAGTTGGGATGGGAGGAACAGTACTCTCTGCTGCTATGTTCGGTTTCTTATCTCCTTCTTACAGAGGAGCAGTTGTGACTACAACTATTTCATTGTTTGTCGCAATGTCTATACTAAATGGATACACAACTGGAAGATTCTTGGCTCTCTTCCATTGCAAGTCTTGGCCGACAGTCGTCAAATCAGCGACGGTGTTCCCAGGATTCTGTTTTGTAATTTGGGGATTCTGCGAAATACTTCTATCAGTGCACGGTGCATCGAACGCTGTCACACTGAAAGTTGCATTTGTAATTCTGCTGTCGTGGTTTGGGACAAGTATTCCACTTGCTTTTTTCGGTGCAGCTTACGCATTTCGTCGACCAGTAGAAATCCCTTTACGTTTTAATGAACTGGAACGACGCATTCCATCTCGGAAATGGATCTTTCACATTATTCCGACTATTTTCGTATGACTTGTTTTAGTTATTTTATTTGACAAAGAACGAATGGCTTTCTTTTACTTAAATAAAAAAACAGCTTCCTGGACTAGTTCCGTATGCTGCTGCACACGTCGAAATCCGTCTTTTGATGAGGGCAATTTGGCAGGTATGTCTCGTTTGATTAAAAAAGAAGGTCAAAAAATAAAGAAAAATAATCAAAAAAAAAAAAAAAAAACAGGGTCAGGTTTATTATGTGTTCGGGTTCTTGTCTCTTGTGTTCGCTGTCGTTATTGTGACAGTAGCTCTTACTGTTGTTGTTTATATTTATCATTTGTTACTTAATGAAGATCATCAGTGGTGGTGGAGAAGCATGTTTGCGTCTTCAGGAATGGGTATTTATTATCTAGCTTATTGTGTGTCGTATTACTGCACTGTTTTAAAAGTTAGTTCTTGGACTGGCTTTATAGTCTATTGCTCATTCTGTTTGGTTAGTGCTCTTTCTTTAACAATATTGGTGGCGATTTGTGGATTTTTTGCCTCTTGGATGTTCATCGTCTCGATTTACTCATATATAAAGATAGATTAGTGTTTCTAATGTTCTTTTTTAGTATTTGTTTGTTAATTGCATTAAAAAAATTTAACCCTCTTTTTTTATTGTTTTTTTGCTCATTTAAACATTTTTTTATACACGTTTCTTAGATAAGAAGGCTGAAAATCTTTTTTGAAATAAATTTTCAGCCTTCTCATTTGAGCCTTACATAATAATAGTAACTAAAAGTTTATTATTTAAGTTTAATAAATAAGCTTTATTAAACTATTATTAATATTATTTTTACTTTTTTTCACACGTTAAACGTAATTATTCTTTAGGGAGGATTTGATTGAAATAGTTTTGTTTTGATCAATTATATTGTAGCTCATTCAAACAGGGCAGTCAAACACTTTCTAAAATGTTTATGTGGCTGAGTAAAAAGGTGGCTCCTCGACCTCCCAAACCGACAGCAGAGGAGTTACCTCGGAAGCAAAAGTGGTGGGTGTTTGTTACTATCGTATCAGTGACTCTGGTGACGTGGTATGAAATACTTTTTTTTTCTTTTTTTTTTTTTTTTTTTTTTTTCAGCAACGACGAAGTCGGAGAAGACTATTCAGATCTATTACGGTCTGCGATTAGATATAGAGCTTACTGTTTACTATCTGAATGGTTTTTGTAGTCAAGTTGGTTGGTCTTCTTATTAGCAAATTACCCACAGCGCCAATCTTGGATACATCCCAAACCAAATTGGGTTAGTTGGACTCTGTTTTCTGGTAAAAACCCTTCGTGAGTGTATGTGCGCCTACTTACCTGCTGTCCCACAGTTTGAAAGAAAAGGATGGTTCGCTCGGCTAGTTGAAGAAGAAGAAGAAAAAGAAAAGTCCTCCGCAAAACAACAAAAAAAGAAAGTACTGCGAAAGCGAATTCAAAAAACAAAAAATAAGGAGGAAACCAATGACGCCGACTCATAAGAATTCCCTTTTTTACTTTCCTTCGGCTGATTACATTTACGAACTCCAACAAGTCTTTTGATTAGACTATTCTATAGATTTATAACATTATTATAATATCTGTTCAGAGACTGTTATTCCTTCTTCATTTCATTAATTTATTTCATACAGAACAAAGGGTCAACTCCAACAGATGGCTCGTCAAGAGAACATAACAAAGACCAACTCAATAATAAAGGATCATGGATTCTTTAAAATTGATATGCTGCCTCCTGAAACTTTCCAATCGCTAGAGGCTGGTGTTGATCCTTATACGAGTGCGGCAACTGGTGCCAAACTTGCAAAATTAGCATACCAATTAAACAAATTTCCAGCAAGTGAAAGAAAGACAGTATTACAAACTAAAATAGAACAAGACTCGACATTACCAAAACTAATCGTATTAGACGTCACTGATAGGTTCGCGTTTATTGCATCTCTTACAACACCACATTTAGTAACCTGGACTGTGTCTCGTGGTACAGCGACAGCCTATGATATATGGTTGGATTTAAAATATTTATTAGCTGGGACACCTGAATTAAATCCTCACGCAAAAGACTTGCTCAACTTCCACGACGTGAACTGTTCTAAAACTTCTCACAACGCGGATACTTTATCTGGTTATACTGTTCAACCAGGTAGAGGATGGGATACTTCAATTAGGGGATTAAATGATTTAGGTACCACTACTGACGTATCAGAGGCTTTTGAAAGATGCACAAATATATCGAACTGTATCGGTTTTCAAAGTGAAGTCGGCAAGAGTGACTTTGTTCTGATTCCAAAAGGAAGACGCTTTGGAGAGAAGGAAGTAATCTCATACGCAAAACCGATTGGTTTTATACGACTAGCATCTGGACACTCAAAAGGTGGAGCTGAAGTTGTTGAGTTGGGATTGGCGAGGAGGGATGTATCAGTTCACGCCTTCAACGATGGGGGAATTCATAATTTTAAAGATTTATCTTTGAAAACAGGAGATAATATTGTATCTCATAAGATCTGTGGTGATTTAATTAGCAATTTTAGATTTCCAGTTGGACAAGAAAGATTCTACTCTCAAAGGGCTAAGACTAAGCATCCCCATGACATGGCTAACTTTATACCAATAACTTCAGCAGACAATGCAACTCAAATTGGTTCTACGATTGCGTCGTATAAGTTCCTTGGAACTTCATCAGTCACAACTCTTCGTAGTTTAACTGGGAGAGCAAGTTTAGTATCAGTCAATAGATACAGTGGTGTGTTGTTTACTAGTGTTGGGGTATCAGATAGCGATCATGTTTCTCAATATCAAATACACACTTTATCACCTCATATGTTAGTAGCTATTGGTGTACTATTAGGTCAACTTCACGATGAAAAGATAACATACAAAGAAAAGATTAAAATAGCTGTCTCTGCAGGTATTCGCTCATGGCTTGAAGAAGTCCATCCTTTACTTTTTGCTGTCATTCGAATTATAGAAGGCGTTCGCAGTGGTACTTCAGTTCCACTTGCGATAGCAGAGTCGGTAGCAGACTTACTAACTTGCACTGGTCAAAAGAAAATATCTGGTCCTCGTATGGCAGCTTTAGTAGTCTTCTCAAAAGTAATTAAATATATCGCCAATGATTGGAAACCACGAACTATATCGAACCACGTCTATCACGCTCTGGAATCATTAAAGAAGTCTTCTTCTATTTATATTGGAAGTGTGATTGGGTCGTCACTCGGGGGAGCATTTGGTTCTCAGTTTGGATTTCCGTACTGGTCGAGTTCGGGAGCTGATATTGAGTTCGTTAAATCCACTTCTCATTGGGCGAGTTCGATCGTTGGAACTGTAGCTGGCAGCACCCTGGGGGCTGCGACAGTACCAGAGTGGGTTATTTATCCTTATTTGGCTTTGATTATTCTCTCATTGAGAAATCAAAACATCAGAACATGAGACAGACTTTGAAGCACCTAACGGGACCTTAGTGTCGTTTTATTAGTTTGCGTACTTTAGAATTAGCAAAAGGGAGCCCTCAAACCCCCAATCTCCAATTGTAGTCCAACACAAACCCAATAGTGAAGTATAAACTATTGTACGTCTTTTATTATTTGATGAAGGAGAAGGTACAGTCTTGGTATTTGTTCTCTTAATTAAGTTGTGAAGAAAAATAATAATAATTATCTGTACTTCACCATCTGTTATAAATACGATTTAAGATGTCTACCGAGTCCTGCTATTTGATTGCAGGAGAGAGAAGAGGTGACCCGTCTCCAACAGGGACTATTTATCTAACCTGTTTTCCCCTTCTATCGATTCTTAAAAATGTAATGCCCACCACACCAGGCCTCATGGTCGATGCGTTTTATTATGTAGTTGTGCTTTGTTTTTTGTTATTAGTTTCTTCTTTTTTTTCCCTTCACAGGTTGGTATTTTCAATACACTGGGACCCTCCAATTTTTTAGGCTCTGGAAGCGAGAAATAGTTCGCCTTCGTCTCAGTGGTGATAAGGAGTCGTAAAGTATCCTTTGTGTGTTAGGTAGTCACTGAAGTTGAGAAACAATATAAATATTTAAATCCATTCAAATAGCAAACTTATCTACAAAATGGAAAGTCCATCCCTTGCAAAGGTTGTATCTGGAGTTGGGATGGCTGGGTGTGCGTACTTTGGTTTTAGATTTGTGAATTCCTGTCTGAAAGGAAGAGAAGAATCAAGACTCACTGATGGTGTTGTTTTTGGATCAAAAGTTTATATGAAAGCCGCAACTGGAGCTACAGCTGTTCTTGTTGGAGCCAAGCTGTGGGAAGTACTACCGAGAGTGGTACCATCAGGAGTTGTAATGCTATTAACACCTGTTCCTTTTGTAATCCACGCTCTTAAATGTAAGGAAACAATATTCACAACCCTACGAAACAATGAATTCGGAATGCTTCCACTTGCTGGATTTACTCTATTTGGGTACTCATCAGGAAGGATTATAACATTACTTTCAAAACTTGGATTAGTAAAGCCTATGGTCTTAGTAACGTATTCTGTATTATTTGGTCACATTCTAGCTTTGAATATTGGTGAATCGGTAACAGAAATACTTCTGTCTTGCGCTCCAATCTCAATGTGCATCACTTCGGCACTTGCACCTAAAGTCATTGGGATGGAAAACTTTAATTCTTTTGGTGAAATAATGCTTCAAGGACAGGTATTGCTGTCAACTATGTTAGTCAGTCACACGTGGTGGTCTGTAGAACTTGGTAACCCAATTCAATTCGATGTTAACAATCATGCTGTTTTAGTTACTGGTTGTGGTGTCTACACTAGTTGGTGTGTGGTTCGTATTTTCTTTCGTATTGCTGGTCGGGTTGTCAGAAAGACAAAAAGATTTGAAAAACTGTTTCCCAAGTCCAAGAAAGAAACTTTTGTATCCAAAAACTTCACAAACATAATAACTACTGCGATCCTTGCAGGTGGGTTTGTAGTGTTTGAACCTCTCCTTGGAAGGGTTTTATCTGTTAAGCAAGGAAAGATAACAATCAGCGCTGAATAGTTACACAAGAGTCAAGGTACTACCTTATGGTGGTGATGTCTGCAAGTTTCGTATTCCTATCTACTTGAAAGTGTTTAAAACTGACTGACGTTCCCTCTGACCCAGAACATCAGTCGTAATGAAGGAGATGGAAATCCTCGAGTGATATCCAACGTTTTGTGTTGTTAGTTTTAATAATTTCTTTATTTCTATTAACAAGTCAGATCTAATAACAATGCAATACAATCCAAACCTTTATGTGAAATTAGGACAAGAAGGTCGAGAGAATCCTCGATATCTTGGAGCCATGGCAGGAGGATCAATGAGTGTTCATAACGCAAAGTATAGAGATGAAGAAACTGATTTCCACAAAGACGGTTCAACAGGATATCATGATCACAGTTCAAAAGGTAGAAAGGTGACAGCTGATGATTTCATGTTAATGTCTGCCGCTGGTAGCGTTGGAGGGCAGAGATCAGGAGCTCCGAATAATACGATCTCCCCACCACAAAGTATGAGACAACAACCATCTCCTTTACAACAACAACACTACTCTACTGCACCACGTTCAGGTAACAATTATCAGTCTGTTGGATATCAACAACGAAATCCTCATACTCAAAGTGTAACATCATCTTCTGGTTACCCTCCACCTCCACATCAACACCAGCAAATGACTTCCCAAGACTTTGCATCACAATTACAATCTGCAAGCAGAAGAGGGTATCCAGTTCAACAGCAACAACAACAACAGCAACAGCAACAGCATCGCAGCTACCAACATCCCGCTCCTGCCCAACCAATTCAATCACAACGTCCTATGTCTGCTCAGGATTTCGCTTCACAAATGCAACAATCTCGCGGTTACAAACAGCCTCCCCAACAGTACAACTCCCCTCCAGTTCAGTCATACCGCGTCCCACCATCAGAAAGCGGCTACAGTGAATACACTGCTCCTCGTCAACCAACTCAAACAACTAATCTGGGGATGCAACGAACACCAGCTGACAATCCTGGGATGTACGGAGGAACAGTGAAATCGAGATACCCAAATAGTCAATTAAGCAGACTACCTGGTGAGACAGATGCTTCAGACGCTGGTTACATGGTGTTAGATGAGTACGGGAATCCTATTCCAGGTCGAAATCAGATGCAACCTCATTCATATGCACCAGATGGTACACCACTCGATATGTACGGCAATCCTATTCTTGATGGAGGTGTAAACGGTGCTGGTGGTATTGGTGGCTCTAATGGTAGTGTACTAGGAAGAGGTGGTGTAGGTGGTGCTGGTGACAGACAAGGAAAGGGGATGTCAATATACGGAAAGCCTGGTGGTCGCAATCAACAAACGAAAACAGTTGGAAGTACACACGCTAGACCAGCAGGTGGTGGTTCCGGAGTGTCTCATTACCGAGTAGGTGATTATAATCCTGTTGCTGAAGCAACAGTACCTGCTGCCCTACAAGAACCCCCAGCCCCTCTTGATCGTCCTTTCGGGTATGCTAACTATATTTTCTATCCTTGTAGTACTTGTCATGGATAGGTACTATTAGGTAATTGGGTTTAGTCAATTCATTTCAACATGCATAAATAATTAAAATAACAACAGAGCACCAGAAGAGCCATCAGGCAATAAGAAATAATTCATCTGACTACGGAACTCGCTTATTAGATTATTGCTTTGTTTCGTTTTTTTTTTTTTTCGACCATAAAAATTTCGTATAAATCCAAGCCTATTACTGTATGGACTACGGTAATAATTCATATTTTTTAATAATAGTCTATCTTCTCTTAAATACTACTAAGGGAGTGAATTGAGTGTAAACTGTTTCATTATTAAGGCATTCTGTTCTGTGGTGCCATCTTTTTGTTTATCGAAGGCGCATGCCCACTGTGGTATTAATGCTTGTCATATTTATATTTCTAAACTTTGTGATGTTATTCAGTTTTGGTTTTCCGATGATCTTCCCCTGCAGCCTTCTGCTGAGAGAAGTCGCGCTTTCTTGTTTCTTTTTCCCCTGTATTTATTTATTTCATATCTGTTTTTTTTAAATTTTGTTGATTATTACACTTTATTTCTATTTTTATCGACAAAAAAAAAACAACAACTAAATCGGGGTAAAGTGGTGAGGGGATAAGGTGTTGAATAATAGATTAGCAAAAATAAAAAGAGGGGGGGGGGAAATCTTTTTTAAAATACTCCCTTCAACCCATCAGTACACTTATTTCGTTACATAATATGCCGTCATCTATAAAGGTACGAAATTCTCACACGAGAGGAATGCAACACGTTGAAGGTCGTATTGATACTACTAAAGAAGACGCATTGATTAGTGGATGTATTATTTCGTAAAGGACATAACATAAATATTGTTTTGTGTTCTAAAAGTTCACTGAATGGATCAGATGAAGATGTTAGTCGAACTAAACTACTTCCCCATCACAGTATGGAATCTGATATAGAGATGTGTTGTTGTCATTAAAAACGATGTCGTAATTAATTTATCGAAGTTAAACGAAACCTCTCGACGATGATATTAAAAAAAAGAAAAAAATCTCACAATGATTAGAACAACGAAACGTTTTGGATTTAACAAAAAACCTTTTTTTTATTTATTATTTTGTTCTCTTTTTTTTTTTTTTTTTTTCTTTTTTTTTTTTGGAGGCAGGACTGAGGAATCGATTTCGAAACTTTTTCTCAGCAGCGATAGTTTACAGTTCTCCTAACTTTACACTTCAGTAAGATGTGTCGCTATTTTTGAAGATGATTAAATGATTTATTTTCCCTCAACAGAACAAGCACGAAACTCATCGTTAAAATTTAGAAAATAATTTTAGTAGTCCTTCGGTTGTTATATTTATTTTCTCTTCCCATCAAAGTTTAAAGGTGACATGTCAGCCTCTCTTATTTACGAAGAGACTTTTATAAAAAATTTAACATCAACGTTAGATGCGGCAATCACATTAAAGTCTGATTTAAGAGGAATGTGGTTATTGATTTGTGGAATCTTCTTCTTTATGTCACAAATCGGATCGGCTTTCTATAAAGCAGGATCGTCATCATGTACTATGGTGTTATCGGGTGCTGCCAGTACAATTATCGAAACAGTATTAACAGCGATTATTTGGTACTTAATTGGATTTGGAATAGCATTCTCCGAAGGAAGTATTGTTGGAACACGACCAGAAGACTACTCAAAGACCAACTCTGAGGGTTATCCACTTCTATTTGCTACCTGTATGATCGTAACAACAGCATACTCTCCAATTGCTGGAGTCTCAGTAGGAAGACTTCGCTTAATTCCTTACGGTATTATTGTGATTTTATTCTCAGGAATAATATTCCCTATTGCAGCACATTGGGTTTGGGGTGCTGATGGATTCCTCGCAATTTGGTCAAATGATAAAGTTGGTGGAGGTGTTTTAGCAGCGTCATCTCCTGTTTTGTTATTCTTACTTCCGTCAACATTCGCATTGTGTCTATCTCGGTATGTTCAACTTGGGTGTTTTAGTGCAATGCCGAAAATTGGACATAATAGGTTTTTTGAAACGGTTGGTTTGATTTTCATGTGGATGGGACAATACTGTCTTCACATGTGTGGAATTGGATACAGTCAATCTGGTCAGACTCCTTTTTCGGTAAATGCCGTGTCTGCTGTTGCTCTATTCTCAACAATCTGCTGTTCATTCGCAGTCTTAACAACATTTGTAGTAAGCAGAGAGCTGTTGGGATATTTTACTTTAGAATCAGTAATCAGCTGTACGATATCAGGTCTTGTGATGTCTTGTGGTTCTGGTTTCTACATACCTCTCGCATACGCTCCGTTAATGGGAGTAGCAGCAACTGTTTGTTATTATTGTTCGATTTACATTCTTGAGACGAAGTTGGGAGTTCACGATCCTCTTGATGGAGTTGCTAATTATTTCATGTCGTCGTTAGTATCAACACTGATGACTCCATTACTTGCTGACTTATCACAGTTAAAGTTCGTTCCCTTTAAAGACGGAAGCATCATGGAAACACCGTCTAGGGGTGAGATATTTTCTTCTCATCTTTTAGCAATAGTTTGCATCATTGCTTGGGGAGTATTTTGTTCTTTTGCTGTTATAATTCTACTTTGTCAATTATCAAAAGTGATTCCTGTCATAACATCAAGTACTGATCAAGACCACTCTGATCACGGGGCAACCCATTGCGATTATACGAACTGGTTAGTCGCTCCACTAGTTGCCTCAAAAGAAGCATTTAAAGCGTTCAAAGAGCACTCTGTAATATCTACTCTCAGAGAGATTAAAATGGGAACATATGCTGTAGAAACTGATGAGTTAGTTGATACTGAAAGTCTGGCGACTGAATTTATTGATGTTAAGAGTGCTTCAGAATTGATAAGAATACCCGCAGATATCGCAGCAAGGTTCGCATCAACACTCATCCCAGGTGTTAATATGACGAGAATGTTTCAGTGTGATAAAGATGTTCTCATTGATCGTAAGGAAAGTGCTTCTTCTCTTGTCACAGACCCGGCTTTTAAAAGTCACAGTTTTGTTACCTATTCAAATCTCAGTTCTCGTTCACTTCTTGAATTCCTTAAGAACATTAATCGATCTGGATTTATGATGGTACTTCGACTGTTTACATACTTTGCTCTCTTGACTTCTATTACAGTAGTCACCGCGGCAGTAGACGGTAACAGTGGTTCCACCAACTCGATAGCCAATAGTAATATTACACAAGAGGAAGTAGAGGTATTTTTTTTTTGTTCTATTTTGTACCTACAAACCCGTTGTTCGGTAGAATGAGAATTGTGGCAGCGTAACCAACCTTCCCGATTGTGCTCCAAAAGTGTTGAGTAAAAAAGTAAAAAGTGAAGTTGGCCGATTCTTTTTGTCAGATGCTTTGACTTTTATTAGTTACCAATATTATGATATCAAAAGATGACAAAACTAATCTAAAAAAAAAACAGGATCTTCTCTTTACCCTTCAAACTGAGCTCGCGAGCGTATCTACTGACCTGGATGGTACTTGGTCCTTGACGTGTGGTATTATCGTGTTTTCTATGCAGTTGGGATTTTGTTTTTTGGAAGCTGGTTCGGTTCGATCAGGCAATGTGATAAATATTATTTTTAAGAATCTTGGTGATTGTGCTATCGGTTCACTAATGTGGTGGTGTGTTGGTTACTCTATTGCATACGGAAGTGGTTCTGTTTTTATTGGAGGTGGTGACGAACATTTGTACGCACTACGGCCAGATGCTGATGATCCCAATGCGAGTAAGTACTCTCACTTCTTTTTATCATTTACTTATATGACTGCAGCAGTTACTATTGTTAGTGGTGCTGTTGCTGAGAGAATGTCATTACTGTCGTATTATATATTCGTAACTCTTGCTACTGGATTCGTGTATCCCACCATAGTTCATTGGGTATGGTCAGATTATGGTTGGTTGTCGCCATTCTCAGACAATCGTTATGCTGCTAATGGTGTTCTTGACTTTGCTGGTTCAGTTGTTATCCATTGTTATGGTGGTGCTTCAGCTTTAGTACTCGCATTCATGTTAGGAAATAGAGTCCTACCTGATGGGATTGATCTGTTTTCTGAAGAAGGACAATTGTTAGTCGCACCTCACAATAGATTTCAGCAAGCCACGGGTATGTTTGTTATATAGTTTTGATAGCCTTTTGTCTTTAATTTAACTTCCTAATAATAAAACACTAAACAGGTACTCTACTTCTGTGGTTTGCTTGGTTTGCATTCAATGCTGGTTCTGTTGGAGGAATAACTAACGGAGGAAGCCAAACTGCTGGATTGGCAGCTGTGAACACCATCTTATCATCGTCGGCAGCAACTGTAAGTGGATTGGTGTTCAGCCACCGTCTGTACGGATATTTTGATATCGGATTTTTGTGTAATAGCGCTCTGTGTGGAATGGTTTCAATCACAGCTGGTTGTGCCTACATATCACCACCTTATTCAATTGTTGTTGGTGTTGTTTCAACTGCGGTATATTATGGCATCCACAAATTGCGATTCCACCTTCGCATAGACGACGTTGTTGATGCTGGCGCAGTCCACCTTGGGGGAGGTATGTGGGGTGGAATCTCAACTGGACTATTCTGCGACAGTACTCGAATAAAGGTTGCTACTAATAATAGTAATCTAGGACAGTCATATGGGCTTCTTACTGGATCTGATCATGGTCAATTTGTAGTACAAGGAATTGGTGTTTTGTCTGCTATATGTTGGGCTATTATTACTACTGTTTCAATCGGTTTGTTTTTAAAATACACATTGGGGTTACGAGTTCGAGAAATAGATGAGCTACGTGGACTTGATAGGAGTGAGCACAATGCGTTTTCATACGATTACGTTGAGAAGTTGGAAGCTGAAAGAGAAAGAGCTGCGTCATCGATATCGTTAGTAGAGAATGTATCCGAACTTCTTTTAAAGTTCGATCTTGATGCTACCCAGGCTTACATCGACCGTTCAATTGTAGCAGGTCAGCAAGCTGACCAACTTGCTTCAATGAGAACGTCTCTCGGGACAATTATATCAAACTTGAGATTGTTTAAACCTTTCCTCCCTAATTCGATCTTCAGTTTTATTGATGGCGATCAGGGTGACTCTCCTGACGCCATAACAGGTCCAACACTTCCCATTGCAACTGGAACCTTTACTTCTTATTCTAAGTCGCAGACATCTGGGTATGATATTTATTTAATTATATCGTAGCTGTTAATTGCTATCAATCACTTTAAACAAAATCACATCACAGATATGAAAAACTGTTGGACATACAGCGTGCTATTGGACTCGGTGTGAGAAAGCGTCGTATTGTAGTAGCAGAATGTCATATACCAATTAGGAATACTGAGGATGCTTATAAGCTCACAACTCGACTTGTTTCCACATTAGAAGCAGCTCTGGAGTCTCTGAATGATAAAACACTCAGCGCCTGTCATAATGGAATTGTTCAATCAATTAGTTGTGGAAGTGCTGTCATCACTTGGCAAGGACCACGTGCACATAGACTAGCAGCACGCTTTGCGGACGATCTCATCGAGGAGCGATCAATCTGCGTAGGTCTCAGTGCTGGTGTTGCTGTTACTGGTAATGTAGGAACCACATCGTTGAAAAGCAATTTTTGTGCTGGAGAACCCTTAGAAAGAGCGAACATCTTCAGCAGGCTTGCGGGAGCTTTAAAGTGTCGAGTCTTATGCTGTCGAACACTGGCTGTGAAGTTTGAGATGTTCGCAGCAGTCAGACCTGTTGATCGGATTCACGGAAGTGCTTTTGATCCAAATGGAAGTGACGTTTTTTCTTTTGAAGGAATTCTAGGAGTGAAAACAGAAGATTGGATGTATGATCAAGTAAAAGATGATCCATTTCCTTTATATAAATCAGCGTGGAGATTCTTACTATCTCGAAACTTTGACAGAGCACTCGACGATATTAATAATCATCTTGTGACTCAACCTGATGATCGCCAATCTCTTCTTATTCAATCCTACGCTAAGCAATGTTATGTTCCTGTTAGAATATCGAGGTCATTACCATTTAGTGGTTGCTGTGAAGATCTGTACGCAACACCACATGCTGCTGTTGTTGCAGCGCTTGTTGCTTTGTCATCCGGCATAAAGGTAAACATATTTATGTTTAGCCCGGCTAGTAATAGTAATAATAGAAGGCGCCCATCTCGTGACGCAGAGAAGTTGTGTTCTCCTCAGCCGTAGTTGTTAGCAATCAGACAATGCGATCACATGAAAGAAAATAGCCCTCTTCATTATATAGGAGGAGAGGTCAAGTACAGCACAAGTAGATGATTCTATTGGTAAGTCTACGATACATTCTCGTCATTCATTTGTCGCATTGAGATTGAGCTCTAACCAAGAAGTCAATCTCTTAAATATAAATGTCAGCCGGAGAATCTGTCGTCAGGAACACAATTTTTTGGCTGATTTTTTTTTTTTTTTTTTTAAATATTTAATTCTGTCAGCTCTCAAACACTCTTGGCATAAAGAAAATATTGCCAAACTTTGCGACGCGTGAGTTTTGTTTTTTCTTCTTTTTTTCGTTTCTCCTCTTTTTTTTTTTTTTTTTTTTTTTTTTTTGTGGAGCAAAAAAGAAATCTGTTTTCCCTCTTATTCTCTCCATCAACTTCAGATATTTGCACTGCACAGTTGTCAGCACCCTCCGTGATTGGCATTTCCTGTTGTAGTTTTCTATCACTTACTTAAAGTAATTTATGGCACATTATTTGCATCGATATTTTTCTTTTTTTTTTGATGTAATTCGTGGGTGCAGGTTTGCCTTTTGCAACTAATGGGTCTTTTTACTTTCCGTTTTTTTGATTAATCTTTTTTTTTTTTTTTTTTTTTTTTTTTTGCACCGACAAAGTCGGAGAAGAAACTATTCAGATTAAGAGCCGTTTATTTATTATGTTCAAATGTTCCTGTTAGTGTCTGCGATCAACAAAATATAAGGCTTATCTGAATTGTTTTTTTTTTTTTTTTTTCCCCTTCCTCATTCTTATTACTGTTTCTACATTCTCCTCTTTTGGGTTCGCGCATAAACAAATATAATAAATGTTCAATGTTTTTGTCGGGAATAAACCAAAAAAAGGTTTTTTTCTTATTTTTTCAGACAGAAAGTTGGCTTATAAGCTGTTCCAAACTGCTGACACTATTTAGTATTCCGTGTTACAGGTGGGGGAAGAAGGCACGCTATGTAGTTTTGACCAATTTATTTTTGTTGCTCCTCAACTTAAATTTTAAATTGACACGAATTAGTGTTTCCCTCCCCGCCTTTTTGACGTCCTAACATTATTTGTTGAACGGACGCAATCTCTTCACGTTTTCTAACTGAATTCTTGACAAACGCTAGCATTGTACGACATTTGCAGAGTGTTTTTGCCATATCATAAATTACTAATTGTTTACATTAGTTAACTTTTTGATACAATACAATATATTTATGTCTTTATAAATGTGCTCAAAACAATTCTCCCCCCTGTTTTTATTTTTTTTATTTATTTATTTTTGTCTTTAAAGACTTTTTGTAAAAGATTTATTCGCTTGCGGCAGAATGCCTTTTCTGCGGTTTTATTCTCTTAGTCTCTCTGCGTATTTCCCAACCTCGTGACTTACCTCGTGTAATTGCCAGTGGGAAATTAAATAAGAAAATAAACACGTTTGGTTTTTTTTTTATATATCTTTATATTTTTTTTTGCATTTAACAAGTATTGTAAGAACGAAAAAGAATGTTGGGCAGCACACGTAAACCTCCTTTAGCTTTATCAGTTTAAGTCGGTTCACGGTTTCGTGCACAAACAAAAAATCACAGCGTTATATCATTATTTTCTGTATAGTTGAAGATAAAGCCAGTGCTTTTTGGAATACTTAATAACCCGAAATATAAACACTTGACTGTCTTGAGGTAAATTTTTGCATTTTGGTTGATTTTTTTTGATTGACTGATGGCCATTAATACTAAGTTTAAAAAGAAATAAAAAATGGTGTTGTAGAAAGATTCTTTAGGTATTCATGATTCCGTTTGTCAGAGATATCTATCTGAGAAAAAAAAGAGCCACCTTATTCTGTGTTTTATTTAATTTACTTATTTTCTCTTCGTTTTTTTTTTATATATATTTAGTTGGTTAACTAGCACATCGTACCGGAACAGTTAAGATCCAAAACTGACTGTCTTATTTAAGTTTCCTTTTGATTCTATTTCTTAGATACTTCTGTAGGGCCTTCGGTAATCCCCTTACAGTGTGATTTGAACAATTTAGGCTAACGGGGTCCTGTTCCGAGTTTCTTATTTTCTTTTGTCATTAGACACGTGTGATTATTTTATTAAAAGAAAGGTTTTATTTATCGAATAGAAAGGATATTTTATTTGTTAACTCTCTCCACTCCCACTGATCATTTCCCCCCCCTTTTTTTTTTTTTTTCTTCTTCAACCTGTTAGTCTGGGCAAGGTGAATGGCTGGGAGTTAATATTTCCAGCCAAAGCTAAAAACACAATCCCTGTGATTGGGTCCCCGTAGTTATCAGTTTTGAAATTATTATTTTTTTTGTTTTTTTAATTTTAACCACAGTTAAAAAAAAACGTTACTCGTTTCCTGCAAAAATAAACATAATAGCACATGTCTTTGTCAACAAACTTTTCTGAATAGTGGCGTGCCTTTTTAGTTCTTGTGATTCCTCCTTACTTGAAGAGCTCTCGTCATTTGGGAATTAGATTGTTACTGGCGGCACTGCAACCTTTCTCATGCTGCTTGTTTAACAAGTGTTTCCCTGATGTCTGAAAAAAAAAAAAAAAAAAAAAATCTATCGTGTTATCTTTTATTATAATGTGTGAGTTGTGAGTTTTTTTTTTTTGTATCTTACTTTGTTGACTTGTCTGTTTGTTGTTGTCGTGGTTTCACCCAGCTAATTCTGTTATTTACTGACTGAATTCCTCTTCGTTGGGAAACGAAATTCTTCGAAAAACCAGTAGCTACTTATGTTTTTTTTTTTTTTCAAAAAAAAAACCTGCTCCATAAGATACGTCTAGGTTAAGTTTATTATTATTCAATATTTTTGTTGGGTTCGTTTGTTATACCCTGCAAGTGTCTTCCTGTCGTACAACTCTGCTTGCTGAGATCCTTCCCAATGCCGATATTGAATGTTTGTTGAGACCCAGCATAGTAAACTAACATTGATGAAGATTTCATGAGAGGAGCTGTTTTTCTTGTACCTGTTCTGTTTTGTTGGTCATTCTTGTTATTGGATTTATTTCCAGGCAAAACCACTCGGTTAAGGGGATTTGCTTCACTTTTTAAGAGATTGACGTTTGCGCAAAAAGAAAAAAAATCAAAGCAAAAAATATTTTTAATCATCTCCTTTTGTTATTCCAATAGAATTACTTCCTATTTCCCTTTCTGTTGTTTATTTTTCTTTAATCGCGTCAGTGTTGCACTAGATGTCAAAAAAAATAGCAACGAAAAGTTTGAGTCGTTTCCGTGTCTTCTAATATTTTTTTGTTTTTCATTTTCTGAACGTCGATTGTCGTGAGTTCAATTAAAAAAAAATAAAAAAAAATAATGAGTCACAGCGAGTATTCCAATAATAAAATATTATATTTGTTCAGTCATTATGTGGCTCGCAAGCTTTGTCTCGTCTTGCATGGTTTGTTTGGTTCATTCTCTTTCCATTCTGTTTTCCCGTTAATCTGAACACTTTTTATAATGATTATATATTTTCAATTTCTTTCCTGCTAATGATCCGGTTAAGGTGGAGGCACTGAGAAGTACTGATCTCTTGCTTTGGTATTCCTCGTGTCGAAACTAATAAAATAAAACTAATACTAACTAACTAACCCAATTTAAGGAAGGGATGTAGTCCGAAAGAGTTCCTTGATACCTATGGTTGGTTCTTGGTGGCTTGTTGGACTCGCAACTCTGAGTATATTACCTAGACAGTAGCCAACTCTTGTGTGTTAAACCTTGATATGTGTCAAACAACCCGACTAGGAGAAAAAATAAAATAAAATACCGATAGCGCCGTTGCACTTGTGCACCTTTCCTAATTCGCTGAGAAGATTTTTTTGTTTTGTTTTGTTTATTCTTGCATAAGAGTGGTCTGTTGTTCGCTCTTCCCTTCACATTTCTGGCTGGGGTGTTTCAGTTACATGCACTCATTGGCTGGCGCACGTATTCTTTGTTCTTTCCTTTTTCTTATTTCAATATTTTCCCAACAGATATCTGTACCCGAAAAAAAAAAGAAGGGAAAAAAAAACCCTTATGATACTGTATTTGTTGCAAGTTTCATTCTGTTTTTTTTTTTCCCCTCTCTTTTTTTTTTAATTCCGTCATGCGTTTAGCGCTATTTTCAAGTTTATGCGATGCTCCATAGTTTGCTCTTTCAGAGCCATGCATAGATGCTTAAAGAAGTAAGTTAATGGAATATTTGTTATCCGTTTTTTTTTTTCAGGTTGCTTTTTTTTAAGTTTTATTATCAGTAATTGTGTGATAGAAAAGCTGACTGAATGCTGATTACGAATGTAGTTCAGAAGGTAGTCTGACCAATCGCATTTCGTCGTTTTGTTTAAAGAGAATTTGGGCAAAATCCCTGTTTTAGGAAAACAGAATTGTTCATAAAACCGACAACTTATTTGTTTGTAGCAAATTTTTGTACAAACGGTACGAAAGGTTTATTTTCTTTTTTCGCTTTCCTATAAAAGTATATAAATTACACATTTTTCAGAACACCAGCTCAAAATAAACCTTTTCATCTTAGGGTAGTCAGTCCCAGGGTGTTTGATTGGAAACACTTTGACGTGCTACACTTGTTAAGGAACGTATTGCGCTGGTCAAGTAATCGACGCATACGTTTTTTGACGCTATTCATCTTCTAACAGAAGGTTTCCCTTCCTTGGGTTGTCACTCGGAGAAAATGAAAATAATCTATTTTGTGTGTGTGTCTATCTTTTTTTTTTTTTGTTGTTATGCGTTGTTGTTGTTATGCGTTGTTGTTGTTATGCGTTGTTGTTGTTATGCGTTGTTGTTGTTATGCGTTGTTGTTGTTATGCGTTGTTGTTGTTATGCGTTGTTGTTGTTATGCGTTGTTGTTGTTATGCGTTGTTGTTGTTATGCGTTGTTGTTGTTATGCGTTGTTGTTGTTTTTTCCTCCTCTCTAGTTTTCTGATGGTGCAGGTGCCCAACACACATATCTAACAAGCTTTGTCTATAAGTTAAATACATTGATCTGTGATTGTATCAAGTTGTGAGTTAGTTTTCATAAACTTTAGTATCGCGTATTGCAGCGTTGTTTCACTGACTATGAAAAAAATTGACTCCAATTCTATATATCTAATTAACCCTGATCCTGGAGGGTGTTCCCCAGGATTCTTTTTGCTATCAACCCCGCGAAGTATATATTCATTCAACAAATAAATCCAAGGAGCAGAGCGTATCTGATTAGTCGCTTGGAAATGGCAGCTATCGTGGAATGCGTCTCTTACACTGCCAACTTTGTTTTTTCTTTTAAAAAGCAAAAAAAAAAAAAAAAAGAAATAAAGGCAACAACTGTCAAAGTGCATTTACTAAAGTAGCTTTGAATTAGTGTCGTGTCCATACTGTTTTTTGGCGGAGGTTATGTCTGAGGATTATTAATTTAATAATTCTGAAAAAACCCCCGTTTGTCTATTGATGAAAAAAATTGAAAAAAAATAAAGACATCAGAAGTTTCTGATAATCATCTCAAGTAGGAATGCTGAAATATTCGTTTTGAGAAATTTCTTTTTTTTAAAAAAATTCAATTCCATCAATGTACCCTTTAAATTCATGTCTGGTTCCACCACTCGATATATGTGACAAAAAAAAAACTTTTTTCTTTTTTTTTTTCTTAATACCGACGAAGAACACTCTTCAGATTTAAAAACCGATACTTCCTATAAACAATGACTAGTTTCCCTATGTGACAAGATTCCGTCTGCGTTCAACGAAAATATAAAGCTAGTATACATTTGTTTTTATCCCTTATATCTCATGTATATATATTAATACAACATGCTATGCCTACTAATTAAGGAAGTGGCTTTCGTAACTATCATATGTGTTTCTTCCTGGAATTTTAAAAAAAGAAAACCTTGCGGATGACACCAAAGAGCTTTCTGTCACTTTTGGCTGATGATTTCTTTTTTTTTTTTTTTTTTTTTTGCTGTTGCTATGATATTATATCCAAAAAAAACGTTGTTCTTTGCAAAAAGCATGAAAATGGGTAATGCAGCCTGAATTATCAAATAGAGGTTTTTTTCTAAATCTGCAAATAATAGTAGTCCCTCCCGGTTAGCGTCAGGGGTCGGCTTGAAGGTTTTTAAAACGTTTTAAAAGGCTTTCTTTGTTTTTCTTTCATACCCCCAAAAAGTAGTCTGGTTGTAGCCTCCCTTTCTTTTAGAATGTCGTTATCACTTCGTGCTTTGGTTTTGTTAGTTTCGTATCGTTCACAAGAATATTATTGATATGTGATCCCAAGAAATAGTTTACATAACATTGTAAAGTGATATGTATCGCTTGATGCTGTCACGATTCTTGTGATGTTTCTGGTGTTAAATATTAAATAGTGTCATAGAACTTCGCGACACATTCCAAAGACGATATTATTTTCTGAATATATTTGGGTCACAGAAATTTTGCTTGTTTGGTGGTCTTCGTAAGTCATATCCGATACGAGTTGGTTGCCATCGTTGCCCTATTTCTACTTCGTTAGTCGTAAGGAACTTGTTATTTCACTCGTTTCTTTCAATTGGGTTTTAGTTGTGATTCACAAAGTACACTTATCTATTTCTAAATAGGAACTCAAAACAATAAAAATGAAGGTTTTTGTGACTTTCCCTTACTGGCGTATTGACGACGGCGGGAGTGAGATGCCAATCCGGAGGACAATTGTGAATTTTTAACTTTCCTTTTTTTTATATTTTCTGATTTGGTACACTTCTTAATATGAGTGGATGTCAAAAGTCTGGTACCGTTTTGGTCAACGGTAAACTGCGGGCATGTACAACTCAATCGAGACCCAACCCCGTCTGAAACATGCCCCAAAAAATTCAATTCCGGGTGTGGGATCTCACTTTACTCGTAATACTTGTAAAAAAAAAAAAAATTCCTGCATTTTTTGCTTGTAGCCGGTAACAAAGCTGTTACAGAGAGCCCCAAGCATAACAAAAGCAAAATATGACCACAAAAGCGATAATTGAGCAACTGCAATTACTGATTGACAAGATGCGAGACCCTCCGAAGTGGAGTGACAGGAAAAAGTTCAATGGGAGTTCAAAAACCTTGGAAGGTAAACGTGCAAAACTGCTAGAATGCCTTTCTGGGGGTGGTGATGTTACTGCTATGCCCCGTGAGGGTTGTGGGAATAGCAGTGCTGTGGAATGGTGTCAATTGTCCTTTCAGTAGTAAATGAAACAATTGTGAGCATGGAAACGGGTGACAGGCGAGAAGTGTCTAGAAGAATAGGATGGAAGTTAAGCTTTCTAGAAGAAGCTGGGCTAAAAATAGGCAGAAAGGCCTGGGATGCTAGAATCCACGTGCCCATAAGTATAAGAACCAATGAAGATCTTCCTGAAGTTGTGCAGTCAAGTGAGAACGAGCTCAAGGCAGCCTCGTCCGACTTCAATGGTATCAAAAAGTCAACGAGGTGAGACTGTTACGTTGCAGGGTGTCCTTGGGGGACATTTAAATCTATCTATAAAGTCAGCAGTATTCGAAATCTGATATCAGAATCTACATACCATCGTATGCGTGGGAATGAATATCATCACCTTGCGCTGTGAACTGGTGTCTGCTCCTACTGCCGTGTGGACAGACAATTAGAAAGAAACTGTCAAAACTACTTAGCAAGTGTTGAATGACAGAATGGTTACTCAGTAACTGTTCATTAACCGTTTGGAATGCTGCACATGCCAGTGAGCTGACAATAGTGTCCAGTAAGGGTGGCTTACCAGTCATAGCAGCTGGTGTACGACCAGCTGCCATCTCATTATAATGATACAACAGACTTGTTGAGGTTCATTATCATGTAGAAGAGTTTATGAGACAGAATGCAGTCTATTCAGAAAACACTTCTGATACGGAGATGATTTAATTATAAAACTTGATTATAAAGAGTCTTCTCCTTCAGTACCTTGCCACAGGTACCTAAGGAGAAGACTCCTTACCACAAGAGTCATCATCACATTATTAGCAGCAGGAGAAGTACAGTTTGGGTATAACTATGCATTTCAAGTTGCACAATGAGACTCGACAAATTGACTTTTTTTTGACGCATACAAATCAACTCAAAACTGATGGTAACTCTTCCGAGGGTTCTACTCAGGGCTTTCGATCAGAATGTGACTACGTCCAAAGGAAGTGCAAAAAGTGTAGAACGTGGTGCTAAAAACTAATAATAATTATCACAGTAAAAGTATTATTTTTACTGATAATTCCATTTATTTTTATAATGAAATATTAGAATATAGATTTGGGGGATGATACTTTTGGCAAGGCTGCATATGTAATATTTGGGTTTCTCTGTAGCCACAAGCCAGTTCTCTGTAAGCCACAAGCAAAAAATGCAGGATTTTTTTTTTTTTTTTACAAGTATTACGAGTAAAGTGAGATCCCACACCCGGAATTGAATTTTTTGGGGCATGTTTCAGACCGGGTTGGGACTCGATTGAGTTGTACATGCCCACAGTTTACCGTTGACCAAAACGGTACCAGACTTTTGACATGTCCTCATATTCTAATTATTATTATATTTCAAAAACTTAACTGTTTCGTACTCAGCAGCAGGACAGCAAAAAATGTCGTCAGAGAAAAAAGCGATCGATGATGATCTGTACAGCAGAGTTCAGTACGCTTTAGGAGAAGAAGCAATGAGAAAAATAACTGAGAGTACGGTATTAATTATTGGAATGGGTGGTCTCGGTTGTGAGGTAGCTAAGAATTTGATACTAACGGGAGTTGGAAAACTTACAATCGCAGACAGAGACGAGACCAGCATGTGGGATTTGGGTTCAATGTTTGTTGCGAATGAAAAAGATGTCGGACAGCCACGAGCAGCCGTTGCAAGTAGAGAGCTGTCAAAGTTACATCCAACTGGAGCTCCACTTACAGTTCTTTCAGAGGTACCGAATACTGCTGCAGAGTTACAGAAGTACGATTCAGTAATATGGTGCGATCAAACGTATCCTTTATCAAATCTCATTGATATCAATAACGCTATTCGATCAACTACTAAAATGACTTGGTGTGAAGCTCGTGGTGTTGCTGGTTTCATTTTTAATGATTTTGGTCCCCAACACACTGTGTTAGATGACACAGGAATCGATCCAGTGACTCACACCGTAACAGAAATATCAACATCTCAAGTAACCGTTGATGACGAGAACCAACTACTACTGTACCCTGATGATACAATTAAATTCGATTCTATCCCTGATACTCTCTTTAGAATAGAGAAGATTCTCAGTGCTTCTTCATTTGCATTCACCCCAGCAGTTGATTTGACAAGTGGGAATCCTGGGTACCTGACACAGGTAAAGATTCCAAAAAAGCTTCCGTTCATTTCGTTAGCAGAAGCACTTCAGCGGGATCCGTGTTCAGGAATTGCAGCTGGAGACCTCACGACAGATCTCACCGTCATGAGGAAGTTGTTTGATGAAAGTCGTAGTGAACAAGCAATGTATCTACAAGCATCATTTAACCCAATCACATGTTACATTGGTGGACTTGGAGCACAGGAGGTACTAAAGGCATGTACTGGTAAATATAGTCCTATTCATCAACTGTATTACTACGACGGAAGGGATGTCGTTCCAAAGGTGATTATCGAGGCTAACAGCACTCACTTTTCTGGTAAAAAGGATCGTTATTGCAGTACCACAGCTGTACTTGGTACTGAAGTAACAACTCGTCTAAAGAATAATAAAGTGTTTATGATCGGATGTGGAGCCTTGGGTTGTGAATTTATAAAGAACTTTGCTTGTCTTGGTATCGGCACTGGACCAAAGGGGTTCCTTACGGCTACGGACCCTGACAAAATCGAGCGATCAAACCTCACGAGACAATTCTTATTCAGAAATGAGCATGTCGGTCAGTTCAAATCAAAGATTGCTCAGTCGTCAGCTAAGCGGATTAACCCAACAATGAAAATGATGGCTAAAACATCTCGAGTCGGAACGGAACAGGAGCAACTATTCAACGATCGATTCTGGAATAAACAAGACATATTAATAACTGCTTTGGATAATGTTCAAGCAAGGTTATACGTTGATACGAAAGCTCTTCAGTTTTCAAAGAAGATGATAGACTCAGGGACTCTTGGTCCACAGGCTCATTCTCAAGTAGTAATCCCAAAGCAAACTGAGAATTATGGAGCCCAACGCGACCCACCTGAAAAAGATATCCCACAATGCACACTACACTTTTTTCCAAATAGTAAGGAACACACAATAGCGTGGGCTAGAGATTGGTTTGGTGGTTCTTTTGAAGCAACTTATTCATTAATGGATGGTGTAAAGGGAAGTGACACTCTTGGAAAAGAACAAGAATCACAACTATCGAACTTAATTAGCTGTTTAAAGGAAGAACAAACTCCAGAGACTTGTATCAGATGGGGAATCGAACAGTTCAAAATAAACTTTACGAATTCAATGAAACAAATATTAAAACAACATCCAATTGATAAAGTTGATGATAAAACAGGACAACCATTCTGGTCAGGGAAGTTAAAGGCCCCTCGTGTTGTTGAGTTTGATCCGACTAATGAAATGCATTCATCATTTGTGAAGGCTGTTGGAAGAGTGAGAGCAGCTATGTTCTGTTTAAACTTATCACAATATGATACTTTTACGTCATCTGTTGATTTGAGTGAATATAACTCACTAAGTCCACCTCCGGTTGATCAAACATCTGACGAGTATCAAGCATTATTATTACTTGAATGGGATAAAGTAAAACACAAAGCCTCATCCATCACTCTATCTGCTATTGAGTTCGATAAAGATGAAAACACACAGGGACACATTGCTTGTATTACTGCTGCAGCTAATCTAAGATCTCACTGTTACGGCATACCACTGGCAACGCATGCTGAAGTAAAGAAGATAAGTGGAAGGATAATACCGGCAATGGTGACTACCACTGCGTTAATAACTGGATTAGTGTGTGTTGAGTTTTTAAAGCTACTACAAGATGACTTGCCTCTCGAGAAGTTTTGTAATTCTTGGATTAATGTTGCTGTACCTCAGATGATGTCAAGTGATCCAGAGCCACCAACTCCTAAACTGTACTTAACTGATGTTTCCGGTAGTGAAGTTGGTCCTGGAAAGGAAGAACGAGACAAGCGAGTAAGTGCTGTATTTAAGTCTCACATTCTGCAAAAGAAAACCTGGACTCCCTGGGATCGTCTTGAAATTAGTAGTAAGGGTGATGCCACACTCAGACAACTATTTTCTGCTGTTGAAGCAAACTATGGAATTAGTATCAGTCAGCTTGCTACTACTAACGGTGATATTATCTTCAGTGAATTTAATCCACTCCACACATCAGATCTCTTTCAGGAAATGGGTTTTAGTAAACCCGTCGCAGAATTAGTTTCTAAAGTCACGTCTCGCTCTCTTGAAGATATCGGCAACTGTATCGAATTCGTGATTAAGGGAAAGGTATCTGATGACATCTACCTCGGTGAGCTTCCACTTCTGAGATATAAAATAAAGAGCGAGTGATGATAAAAAGGTATTTAAGATACAGAATTTAATGAAAGAAATTACAAAAAAAAAAAAGTGTCCTCTTTCCAAAACTAACCTCGCGCAGTTGTAACGGACGAATACTACAAATAGTGTTTTATGTTTTATTTCCAACTTCCTTGTTGGGGATCCGACTAGCTCCCTTCCTCGACTGTTCAGGACAAGTACAGGTACGGATATTATTTATTAATTTTATTGGTTTATTTTCTTTTACAGAACTACATGAAAAGAAGAAGGATTAAATTGATATTTATTTTTACAGTTCAATGCCGCGGATATGTCGAAAGCTGTTCGAGCTGCCTTACGAAGGGAGGGAACCGCCTTCGTGTCCAAGCGCCAGCACTTCAGAATGCTCCAACGACTCTCAAATAATACGCTGGGAGAATACCACTCCGTCAGGAAAGGTATTTATAGAACAATTAGAAAATAACATCCAACTGAAGGAGGAAGTTGATGAGGAGATTGGGCAAAAGTCACCAGCTCAGTCTGAAGAGACGTTCTCACTATTCAGTCGAAGTGTTACTCCAGCTGAGAGTGGATTATCTACTGAGTGTGGATACTCAACAAGACTGACTTCAGAAATCATAACTGCGGCGGTCAGGAAGAGTTCATGGTCTGTAGAACACTCTGAGCAATCAAAACATGACTCACAACAATCTCCTCAAACAACTTCTGTTACTACAACTGGAGCAGACACTACTCCTGCGAGTGGCACTGTTCGACAAAATGATGTAAGTTTTATGAGTTCCGATATGACTGACGGGAGAAGTCCTCACAAGCCTCCTCGTCAGTGGATGAAACCAATTAAGGGAGGTAGTAATTGTGGTAACGAACTAAGTGCGTCTCCAACCAGTCGAGCGGCAATCGAAGAGAGTAGGAGGATGGATGATTTTATGATCCTCCGACAGGAGCTTCTCAGAGATGTCAGCACAACTTCTTCTGTAACACCTCCGTCAACTACATCTCCTGCACCTGCACTGACAAATGGAAGCACTCCAGAGTCCTCATCGACAGCTTTTGGAAGGCTACGAGAACAGCTGCTGCGGGACGTTAGCTGCACTTCTTCCTCAGCAAGCGGAGCAGCTGCGAGTACATCTCCGGAACCGGACGGAGATATTGTTATTGTCCCGCCACACCTTCCTCTTCAGAGTTCGTATCGAAGTATTGTTTTTAGTGAAGATGTGACTCCTCAGGTAATCAAAATAGAGCCGCAGGATACAATTATTGCAACAGAAGGCTCAGTGATGTCTACACAGGAAGGACTAGATCTCGGATCGGAGTCATACGGAGATAAGCAGAAAGTGAATAGCTTGTCTTCTGTTATTATCAATCACTCTATTCAATCGGAAGGTAAAGAAGGCGGTGATGTTGCTCAACCCATCGAACAGTTATCTTCTCCTGTTAACCCAATTGAGAGTGTATCCACAGAGAAATCTAAGAAGGTTAGGAAACTATTGCAGCCCTCCCTCGGAGTGCAATCATTCTGTGAGCATCAAATAGTACCTCCGCCTTCTGCGAGTATTAAAACTAATCAATCAATTCCTCTCACAGCTGAAGACACTTCTCAGGTCAGGGAGGAACAGATGAAACGAACAACACCCAGAAAAACTCGTCTAATTCTACAGCCTTCAGCCCTCAACACTTTAAGCGAACCCAAAGATACTCAAATTACTAATACTGTCCATGACAATGTAGACTTACCAAGTGATCTGCCGAATGTAAATAAGAAAACGCCTAAGAAACCACAAATCCTCCAACCAGCAGCTCTACAGGGGTCTGCTGCGAAGACACCAGCGCAAGTTCCTCAGCCTGCAGCTCCGGACAAGTTGTGTGACACAATTACAACGAAGGTTTCTATGAAGCCTGTGCAGGTTCTTCAGCCTGCTGCTGTTACTCAACAAGCAGAGACACTAAATGAGAGTTCAGTGCCTTTCAGTGTCGAGAGTGATGCAAAAGCAGTTTTTGAAAAGCACCCAAAGGACGGAGGCAGTGCTGCTAAAAAGCCAGTGCAAATTATTCAGCCTGCAGCAATTATTAAAACTCACAACGACAATCTAATTCGAGACGAGGAGAGAGAGGGATGCTCACCTTGTAATGTAACGACACCTAAGAAGATTGCGTCTATTCTGCTGCCAACTGCGGGAAAGGGAAGCGGTTCTCCAAAGTACCGGTCGAGTGCATCGAAGAAGAAAGTTCGGTTTCCTGACGATGAGTCAGAGAGCCCAACGTCTGGCAAAGTCACTCGTCAGAAAGTAGTCCTCCACAAAGAGCTCAAAGACTCTCAAGGTGCTCAGGAGAATAAACAGTCGAAACATCTCTCTGGAGTTTCTAATCAAGCGAGGCAGTCTCTAAATAAAATCAGGTCCGGGGAGAAAGTTCACAAAAAAGATAAGAAACTTTCAAAACCCAACACAAGGCGTAAAGTGATTACCTGCGCTGGTAGTAGCAGTAGTGATAATGAATCAATAATGTTCAAAAAGAGTCCATCGATCAAGTGTAAAGTAAAACGTGAGCAGATGGACACCAACAGTGATATTGAGACTGTCGTCTTACCGCGAAAGAATTCGAAAGCAAAGTTCCGAGCAAGAGGGAAAGTACATTCTCACGAGAATGTGCGCAGAGACACCAGCGAAATACCAACATCAGCCAAACCCTCAGCCACTAACAATGTAACCACATCGTCAAACAGGAAAGGGCGAAGACTTGAAGTCAGACCATTTAGAAAGTCTGGAAAGTCAGAACGCTTATCAATAAAGGAGGAAGAAATCTGTCGAAAAAAGACAAAGCTCGATGAGTCCCCTGTACAGCAGCCTTGGCAAGACCACAATGATATTAATGTCAGTATCAATCCCCAAGTCCAACTGAAATCATCTCCACACGAAGACCTTCCTTGTGATGAAGAACAACTGAAATCATTATCTGACTCTTTAGTCAAGCAGCCGTGGGTTGAGAAGGATTTCCCTTCAGAGCATGCGGGAATAGAGCAGCATGGAAAAGAGACTGAGCTTTTATCGTCTGAGGAGGTGCGACAGCCGTGGGAATGCAACTCAAAGATAACTATCTCAGCAGACGAGAGAATAACAACACCACTGAAATGTATTGAAGATATTGATCAGACGAAGTCTCAGATGGGACTGACTCCTCTCAAAGTAAGTTCAGAAGTTAAGCAAACAATTCATAACCTTGCTGAGTATAATAAGAACATAGACCAATCTAATGTATCACTGGTGGAGGTATCACTCGATGGGTTTAAGAGTTTCGCATCAAAAACAACTATTCAAATATCAAAAGGATTCAACTGCATTGTCGGAATGAACGGATCTGGAAAGTCTAATTTAATAGACGCGGTTTGTTTTGTATTAGGACTACCAAGTGAACTCTTACGATGTAAGCGTCTTTCAGATCTAATATCGAAGAATGGTAATACAGATGCTTCAGTAACTGTTCACTTTACTGTTGGAGGGGATTCTGTTTTTGTTAAACGCCGAGTGTTTAAAACAGGAAATAATATTTATTATCTCAACAACAAACCTTCTGACGCGACCACAGTCAGATCACAATTAAAAGTTCTCGGTGTTGATATTGAGTTCCCTCAGAGGTTTGTTATATTACAACAACACACGACGTCTCTATTGCAACTTAATCCATTATCGTTTTTAGAACACATTGAGAGATTGTGTGGAACTCATCTGCTTGAGAAACAATGTAATCAAATATCTGAAGAACTAAATAGAATTCAACAACAAAAGGAATCGTTAACATTAAGATTGTCATCATTATCTGCTGAACAGAAATTAACATCTCCGATGATCGCAAAGTGGAAGGCAGTCAATGAACAGTTTTCTGACTACTCAGACGCAGAAGTTGTTTGGATACTAAAGGCTCAACTGTGTCTTGATAGCATTCATACAACACGTCAGCAACGTCTTTGTAAACTGTCTCGTCATCACAAAGATCTGATTGTAGAAAAAGACCATCTCTACTCTGAAAAAAGAAACATTCGAGAATCACTCTCCTCACTTACAAAACAACTAAAGTCTTTAAACGACAATATCACCATTGAAGAAGAGAGCTATACTGAAAAGACTGATTGCATTGCACAGCTGCAAAGAGAAGAGCGAACTGCTAAAAGATTATTGAGCAACATCGACACCCGCAGAGATGAAATTCGAATCGTTGAACGAGAGCTGATGGACACCAGAAGAGAATTAGCTGACCGCTCAGCAGCTTATCACAAGAAGTCTGAAGTTGATAACGATATTGATACAGCGATTAACCTAAAGGAAGCTTCAGAGTTACTCATCCTTCAGAAGGAGGTCGAGACTTCTGAACAGCTGCAGTCAAAACGGGAAATCGAATTACAACAACTTCACTCTGAGTCAGCTTCAGAAAATCAGAAGTTGACTGACCTGAACTCGAGGTTGCTTTCTTGTACTGAAAGAGTTTGTAACGCTAGCCGAGTACTTTCTGAAACACAAACCAAGTTGAAGGAGTTCACAACTCAATTACATCATCAGTCGGAGAAGATATCAGTTTGTAGTTCTCGAGTAGCAGTGAGATATCGAGATACTATTTATCATCTGATGAATAAGAATAATAACATCCTGGGATTTGCATACCAATGGCTTCAGGTTGATGCGCGATATGCTCTCGCTGTAAACAGCTCATCAGTTGGGTGGATTGCCAACACTGTTTTCGTTAAGAATACTGAAGCTGCAGACCTGGTAGTGGAATCCTTTCGTAATAATCGAATTGGTATCATAACTTCTATTGTTCTTCCTCCTCATACTTCTCCAGAGTTTTCAAAACTCGCTCCACAGAAGTTGGTCCTAGAATCGGCTGCTTGCTTTATCTTCTTGTCTCCTTCAAAACCAAATACACCAATTGCTCTTAATCCTAACTACTCGTTGTCTGTACTGTCATATGTTCAGGCGAGGCTACAAAATGTTATTATTGCTGAGGATTTACAAACAGGACACGATCTCATTGTTAGTACTCCATATAGAATCTCCGTCGTGACACGTTCAGGAGATCTGATTCAACGGAAGGGAGTCTACACGGGAGGTGATTCTGTATCGAGGATCACAGCAGAATGCTCACTTCAGGTTATTGGATCCGAATCTGTGATAACATCCTCTGTGGTAGTTGATGGTGAGTATGAAAAACTAAAACAAAAGGTTTCAGAAACAAAAACTACATTACAAGCACAGCGTGAAGAGCGTACTGTACTTCAAGAAGAGAAGAACTCAACTGAACAACAACAATTAGAAGTCAGAAGAGTTGTTAAAAGTATTCACGAAACTATTCAACGTCAGCAGAGATGTCAATTAGAGAATATGAAATCCTTAGAACTTCTCAAAGAAGTCATTCAAACTAAAAAGATCTCTCTGTCTCTCGATGACGACTGTGATCATAATAAGCTGAAGGAGATTCTCTCATCCTGTTCATCAACTGCAGCTATTCTCGTAGACATATCAGTCTTACAGAAGACGGTTAACAAACACGAAGCTCTCCTACAACAGAAACGACAAAAACTATTACTAATGAAAAGACCAATTATGTCTACAACCACTCCACAACTTTGTAAAGTTGAACGAGGAATGAAGGAGCACAAAAAGACTTTAGCACAGCTGCGGTCGAAATCTGATGAGTTGAAAAAAGAAGCAATATCAACAAAGAGTAGAGAATCTATTATGGAACGAGACATCGGGAAAATGGAAAAGGAACTGATTGCGATGGAGGCGGACATTTCCGAAGCTCGCGGAGAAATCTCAGAAACTGAGAAGCAGCGAAAACGGCTTCAGAAAGATCTACGAAAAAATGAAATTTGCAATCGAAGAGACGTCGTCTTCAATAAAGAAGAATACTTATCACACTGCGCTGGTAGTTATTCCTCAACGGAAGAGTGGAAAAGTAGCATCGCATATGAGAGGCAGTTACTTGATGCGAAGAGAACATCGCTGACAGCCAACGCGGCCCTAATTGACACTTCAAAAATAGAATCATTTTTAGTAGCAGTAGCTGAACGTGATGACATCTCTCATGAATTGAATACCCTAACTGAGAATTATAATACATGTCAACTAAAGTTAGAAGAGACACAGTCAGTTCGATTGTGTGTAATTCAAAACAAGATGATTGATATCAATAAATGTGTCAGCAGTCTTTATAAAAAACTAACAACAGAATCCAGCGATTGTGTCCTAACATATTCAACGGAAGGAGCTGTTTTGTTTGTTCGCGGAGTTGGAGTAAAAGTTCGTCCACCAGGACATTCTGAATGGCTTCCTCCAACTAAGCTGAGTGGTGGTCAGAGATCACTTTCTGCTACTTCTATTTCTATCGCATTGCAGCAATCATTTCCATCTCCTTTTTATCTTTTTGATGAAATTGATGCGGCTCTAGACGCTGAGAAGGCTCGTCGATTAGGATGTCTTCTATCAGAGTCTGGTATTCAAATGCTCTGCATCTCATTAAGACATCAGTTTTACGACAGAGCTAATCAATTAATTGGTGTTTATCAATCTCCTAATGGAATTAGTGAGGTGGTGCAGTCTGAATTCTAATTAGTCGTCTCTTTGAGAGGACGCTCATCTCTCATCTTATCTTTTGAATGATACCATCTCTCATTACCTTCTTACTTTTTTTTTACTTTTGATTTATGGTTTGTTAATGTTTGTAGTCATTCGCATTCACATTCTACAGGATGAGAGTTATAAACAACGCAATGACATTAGTTGCTTTGCTTACGGGACCGCATTGCCAGATTCGACAACGGTTCTGGACCTTATGTTGAATATTATAAAGTTTATTATTGTTTCGTAGTATTATCAAACTATCATTCTCCCTTCAGTCAGAGATGTCCGTAAAACTATCTGTTGCGTTCATCTCGCTATGCGCTGCTGGAATCCTTCTCACGGGAGCAATCAACACCGCGTTGTCAACAGAGGCTGCTAATAATGCTGTAACCAGGACTGAAACTACCTGTAATAATGGTTTGAATAAAAGTTTTGAACTTGGAACAGAAAACAGTGAACTACTAATTAAAGAACTGCTAACGAGTACGATGGACGGAGTGTTAGCAAAAGTTGGGAATGCACTTCAAGCTCCAAAAGCAACTGTAAGAACAATATTAAATGTATTAAACGCTAATGGAATTGGTCAAGGAAACTCCAGCGACAGAGAGTACATGTCAACAGCAGCACCGATATTAATGAGACAAACACTTGGTGTTAACCTTGCTTATGGTGTTACAGAACTAACTGTGTTTAATACTTACGGTGGTATTAATGGAGAAGGTACCTATCGTATTCAATTTGATTATCCAGATACTATCGGAAGGAGTGTTGAGGAACATCATCAACTGATGGGATTACAATTCGATGCTCCTTTATTAAAAATACTTCGAGCTCGGGGTTCAGTAGATCTCCCAATCGTGATGGGATCAACAGATAAACTTGGTCAAGTTGTCGACACGGGACTCCCTTGTAATTTAACTGCACCTACTTTAACAGATGGACGCCACCACACGGGGCACTGCCCCTGGTCTGGTAGTATAGGTGGTGGTCTAGCAGCGTTTTTACCTGCTGAGAATTATATAAAAAATAATGAAGTTGGCTGGTCACCTGTCGAAGCCAAGGGAAGACTTCTATCCCTAACAGCCTTTGCTTATACAAAAAAAGACCCAAGTCTTCCTTTTGTTGGTAATCCTGGTCTTAATTTAGTATTATGTGGTCTTGATGCTTCAATTATCTCAAAGATTCTTATAGAAAGTACCTTTATAAAAGGTACTCGAAGCTATGCTATGCAGAGGAATCCGTGGACTGGATCAGAGAATGTTTTAATTGGAGTCTCACACGGAGCTCATTCAATTGAATACGACGGATCAGAAAGGAGATTAATTACTGTACCTGACAACACGACATCAATTACTGATAATATTATTAGAAATCACATTTCTTATAGCATGGAACAGAACATGACTTCTCAGATATTTTTAAATGCTTCTAACTCAACCAGCAATCTAGTGACGTGGACTTACAACAATTCTCAGTATTGGATACGAGGTGGAGTCGTTCAAGATGAAACAGCTAAAACAGGATCTCCAGTTCACTTAACAATAGTTTTAATAATCCCGAGATCAGTAGTCATGGGAACGATTGATGCAGGTACTGCTCTCGTTCAGAAGGAAATCAAACGAGACAATGATAAAACAGCATCTGTTAGGGAAAATGATAGACGACTTCTCTTAATAATAATTATTGTAGTAACTATTGTAATGCTCTTGGTGTCGGTTTACTTTTCCGTTAGGCTGATCGTCCCTTTGACTAACCTCGCTGATCAAATGATTGAAGTTGGGAATATGAATCTTGACGGAATCACTCGTGAGTCTACTGGTATGAGTGTGTTTACTGAGGTGAGTAAAATGCAACAGGCGTTTTTAAAAATGCACGATTCGCTATCAGAATATAGAAATTATTTACCTCAATCTATGTTAGATCAAATTAACATGGAAAGTGATGGAAACAGTACCGTTGAGTTCTCAAAAGAAGGTTCTGATAGAAACTCGTTGACTACTCCAACAGCGTCAGCATTCACAGGAAGTCACGCAACATTACAAAGTCCTGGTCCTGAACAACTACTTAAGGAACATTCTGTTAAAAAACGACGAGTCTCAGTTCTAATCACAAACTTCGTTGGTTGGCACAACAGGTTTGATAATGATGGTGACATGGTTGATAGTTTCTCATCTACTTTACAAAAGATGTTAAAGATATTCACCACAAATAATGGTACCCCTGATACCTTCAGTGGTGATAGAGTTCTTTGTTCTTTTAACGCGATCAGACCGACTGCTACACATCCTCTGTCTGCATGTCGTTGTATCTCAGCTATAAATACAAACCTTACTGAGTCTTGTATTCAAGTCACGTCTTCAGCTTGTTTAGGTTACGTTACTTGTGGTAACTTTGGTTGTGAAGGTATGAAAAAGTTCTCAATGTTTGGTCCTGTTGTCACTCTAGCGTATGCTCTTGAACGTTACGCAAAGTCAGTTGGAGCGAGGACGGTGGTGAACCAGAAGATGGTTAAAGAAGTTGGTGACTCGTACAGTACTCGGGGTTTAGATATGATTCTATTCCCAAAGATATCAAATGATGCACTTGTTGTTTATGAACTCGCTGGTCCAAAACAAGCACAAGATGCGGAATGGATGTATCAAATTGAAGAATCGAATAAAAAGGATCCTTGGACTCCCTGGAACGTTGCATTTGAAGCAATCACTGCTAAGCCATTCCCACACTGGGATGTTGCAACTGAACAGCTCTCAGCTATCGTTTCTAATAAACTAACTGACCCGGATCTACTTAGAGATCGAATAGTAAAATGGATTAGTACTCGTCAACAATATCAACCAATTCAAATACTATATCACTAGGGGATGACTTCATTCAACTTCGTCTGATACTTTAATTGTGCGATCTATTTAAAACCCAAAGACGTGCCACTGAACTTCGTAGAGCAGCGTGTGCAATTGTCATATTTACGGAAAAGACTATTTAGTTTTTTTTTTACGATAAATTTCTTTTTTTCTTTGATAAAGACACTATCCAAAGGTAGGTTCGCAAAAGGAAAAAAAAAAAAAAAGATGAGTCGAAAAAAAGTTTTCATTTCGCACCCTTTTATCCTTCGCCCTCCTCCCTTTTACTCGCTTATTGGTAAATACGATTCGTCAAAGTGACAGTAGTTGCATTACCTTTTTTTTTTTCTTCTTCCCTTCTCTTATTTATTTTCTGTTTTTAACTTGTATTTTTTTTTTTTTTTTTTTTTAAATTTTCACTTATTCTCAAGTACGATAGTGGTTAACCTCCTTCCTTCACACCTGAGGGTTGTGCCGTAAGCTTACAAGATATATAAGTGTTAAGATTTGTCAAAAACAAATAAATAACTAAAAACAAATAACAGCTGGTGTTTTTTTTATTTTTATTTTTATTTTTACTTCTTCAGTTTTTGTAGAAAATTCCGTTTTGGGATCGACTGCTGCCGTAGTTTGTCTTTTCTTTGATTGGAGTTAATTAAATTAATTTAATCAAAAAAAAAAAAAAAAAAAAAAAAAAAACTACAACATAAAATGCACATTAACAAACCCAATATTTAAAATAAAGAAAAAATATCAAACTGACGTCGCTATTTGATTGATTCCCTGCCGTTTAACTGGCAACTGAAGTTGTACAATTATTATGTTATTATTTGTATCATTTTGAGAGATTTTTTGTTGAAATTTTGTTGGTGAAAAGATGCGTTGATTTTTTTTTTTTAAATGTGTATCTTTTTCTCATGGGAAATAAAGAGGAATTTTGAGTGAGTTAGTACCTCAACCCCCCTCCATTTGATTCGTAAGCTCGTTGAACACGATATGAGTCATCCAGCAATTACGTGTTTAGCAAGGTGACTTTTCACCACAAAGAGGTCATATAGAGCGGTGTGGAAACACAACTGCAACTTACGACCAATTTAGCAGAGAAGCTTTGAGAAACAGAAATGGAGTTTTTTGGGAAACGAGGTTGACATTATGAGAAATTCTTTTACAGATCTGCATCAGCCGCCACAGAATTGAATAATTATTATTTTAGTATTGATTCGTTGTGTGTTTGCTTTTATCTTTGCTGGCTACTTTCACTAAGTAATTAGCGTAGTTTATTTCTGCTACTCTCCCCTTTCTAACAAAATTATTTTCTTTAGTTATTTAGTCTCATCAAAAGAGACAAATTGCGATCGAATATATGTGAGTTGAGTGTGGTCTCTTCTTAACGATTGATTCATATTGAATGAAACCTAAAAGAAAATTTTTCAAAAAAAAAAATTAAAAAAAATAAAATAACTTTTTATACATCGGTTCTTACTAACATTTTGGTACGCTGAGCCTATGGCTGCTGTTGTACCTTTTAACCTTATCCCTCTCTCTGAAGTGATTGTTGTAGGACATCTCATGTTGCTCTCGCTGCTGTGGGAGATGTTTGGTGTGTGATTCAGAAAAAAAGAAAAAAGAAAAAGAAAGTAATTTACCGTAATGAACTCTCCTGATGGAGGAATTCTTTGATTCCAAATTGCTATTCCGTCAAAAACATACATCCCAGATGAGTGTTTCTTTTGTTTTTGTTGTGCAACATTCCTGTTCATTCGCTGTGGCTTTCTTTTCCTATTTTGCTTTAAAATAAATAATTGTAATCCCTTATATCACCTGTTCCAATGTGCTGATTCTTTTGGTTCCTTAATTTCCTAGCTGTTGGGTATTCTGTTGAATTATTTCATCAGTGTTCACGCTCATCATTTTTTTAATTTTTTTTTTATGTTATAGAATAGGTCACAAAACAAACCTGTTCTGCTTATTGCGTGAGTTGGAAGATTTCTTTTTTATTGTTGTTTTATTTTTGTTTCTCTCAAGAAGCTGTGTAACTAAAAAGAAAAAACCTGTGTCGATGAGAACCATCAGTCTTTACTTATCTTCGTAAAATCTTCCTTTGCATATGTATATCTAAAATACAACTTGTGCTGTGATGGGCAGACAGTTTACAAAGACAAAGAGTGACTGACTGCGGATTTTTATTTGTTCATTCCAATATAATTTCTTTGTAATGATTATATATTCCCGTTAATTTCTTTTTATTTTTTTAGTCCTTCTCTCCTCTTTTCTTTTTTCTTTTTGTGATTTACTTGCGGTATTGCAATCACACATCACGTCGCTATCGGTCGCCGTCGAGATTTTTTTTTTTATTTATTTATTTTTGTTTGTATTTATAAGTTGTTGTTATTGGGTTAGTAGTTTATTGTAACTCTCTTTGGGACTTTGAAAAAAAAAATATAAAATATAAAAAATAAAAATAATTTTTTTTTTTTTTTTTTTGATAATTTGTTTTTAATATGTGGTCATTAAAAGGATTACAAAAGGAAAGATATATTACTATGTTATCCATAATATCGTTTTTCTTATTTTCTTGAGTGAGAGCCACGTAACCGACTGGTTGGTTACTCGCTACATATTCTGGTGTTAAATGAAACGGGAGTTTCTTTTTTTTTAATTTTTTTTTTATCTTCTTAATAAGATTTACGTGAAGATGACAATTTCCTGTTGGTGGGTTCAACTGCAAAGCAACCATTCGACTTTGAGTCACAAGAACTTCACAACACATGATAGTGTAGTGATACATGAACTCATGTTGATTTGTTTATTATGTGAGATGTTTACTTTACTGTTTTAGATTCTTTTATGGAATTAGCGTCAAGTTCTCTATTGAGTATGTTTGATTTAAATTTTACTTTTTATAATGGAAGAAAAAAAATAAAGTTTTTTAAAAAAAAAAAAATAATAATCTTAATACCCATATCATCTGACGTAAACACTTCTCATTTCATATCCAACTAGAAAACAGATCCCTTGCTGTATTCTTGATAGAATGAAATGAAAATGAGTGTACTTTATTATGGCCGAAACTATAAAGTCTGAAATAAAAGAACTCGTCAACGTCTTCTGTCTTTGTTGGGAAAATTATTTCTATTCTTTGTTACGTATTTTATGTTTCAAATAATTTGAAAAACCTAACAAGTGTACCTTATAAAATCAACTACTACACAACGGTGATTGATGGGAAATCTGTCACGTAAAAGAAAATATACTTCACTTCGCTTTCCTTTCGTCACAGCCTTTTTTTTGTTTGATTTTAACCCTTTTACTAATTTCTGTATTTTGGTTGTGTTGTTGTTATTCCCCTCAAAAAAAAACAACTACTCACGATTCTGAACTAATAAAACAATCGAGTGATCATACGATATTAATTATTAAAAAACAAAAAAAAAAAAAAAGAAGAAAAAAAAAACTATTTTAAAATGGTGGAACAAACTAACTTAATAAAGTAATACAGTATACCCTTTTCATATCAGTACACTCTTTCATTACCCTTATAAAGAGGGTCGAGAGATAATCACAAAAACCCTAAGTGTCGCTGTTTTTTTTTCCCTATTTTGCAATACAAACTGAGCATTCTAAAAAAAAAAAAAAAAAAAAAATATCGCAACAGTATAATTTTTTTTTTTTTTTTTTGGGGCGTGATTTGTATTTTTCTTCTTGACCTTGTTTCGCGTAGAAATTATTTAGTATTTTTTTTTTTTTTTTTTTTGAAGGCTTGCAAAGCTGCCCACCCTGGTTTCTTCTGGTATGTTTGGCTATAGAATCCGAAGTAACCATTTCCCACTAAGACTGTAAATAAACCTATTTTTTTTAGTTTGCTTGCAAAAAATGCTTGGTGTCTTTTTTTTTTTTTTTTGATGACTTGCGCAGGTTTCCGTGTTGTCCTTGTTGTTATTTATTTTATTTTTTTTGAAGTGAGTGCTACGGTACCACATGCTGCTTTCATGGGTACTTTATTACAAATAATTACCTGTCGATGTTGGTGCTGATACTTATTTTTTTTTCTGATATATAATCAAGGGAAAGTCTTACTTAGACGTTCCCGATTGCTAGTTTACCACCCTTCTTTTGTTTTTTAAGTTAGTTTTCACTTCAAGTAATTGTCGGGAAGAGCTGCAGGTTTTCCCAAGAGATGAAGGGAAGTTTATTGCTGCTTTCTGACATCGAAAATTATCACCACATCGTTCTCTTAGCGGACTATAAGTAGATCACGGGTCAGATTTCTGCCTGTTTTTTTTTTTTTTTTCTTTTTCTTCTTTTTTTTTGTGAAGAGTTCTTCACCTAACTAGCTTACCTAAGTTGTCTCAAAAATTACGTCTCGTGAATGTGTTCTTTTTGTTTTGTTTATATCCTTGTCAGCTTTGAAGAAAACGAAAAACAAAACCCTTACCAAGTTTAAGTTCTTATTTGAAAGGCTAAGTAGTAGTTGTGAAAAGTTTTTTCATCGCCAAGAGCAAATATCCTATCATTGTTTTCTGTGGTGTAATTATTTTCTCGTAGTTTTTATATATTTCACGAAATGACTACGCTTCACTGTTTTCTGCAATAAAATTATTTTATTTTTCTTGTGTTGTCTTGATCAGTATTGTTAACAACAGCTGTTATTATTGTCGTATTTCTCTTTATTTTGACTATATGTGAATTTCTGTTTTCTTTGTAAGAAGTTAACGACAGCTTTCGATTGTACACCGCTACTCTCAGGTAGCGGCGATATATATTGTTGTCATCTTACAAGTGGTTTGTGTTTAATTAGTAGTGCATTTGCGTTGTTTTTTGGAAAAAAAAAAAAAAAAAAAAAAGGATATCTTTGCGTGTAAGTTGTGGTGTTATTTCTGCCCTTAAGAAGTTTATTTTTAAATTCCTTGCGCACCACCCAGCTATTTCTTTGCAGGAACTGACTGCGATAAAGTAATTTTACTGTTGGAGGTTGTTAATATAATCTGCCTCATAAGTGAGTTAGTTCTTCTTCTTATATTCGGTAGCTGTTCTTTAGTGTCTTGCGTCGTGAGTTTCTTTAGCTCTCAAATGCAAAAAAAATAATGTGGTTCATACACAGAGTTATATAGTTCGGAGTCGCGACATCTACGCGCTACTACTAGAATGGGATGCTTGTTGTCTTCTAATTATTATAATTTATTATTAAAATAATGTTGTCTTCTAAGAAGTAACCAAATGAAACAAGAGCAGCTGGCTCCACTCTTTGTGAATGAAGAGCGCAGTTCGTTTCTATGTTCGTTTTGAATTGTTGTGGAGGTGATCTGATGACTTCAATCACTTCTATCACTTCACTTCAATAGTAAGATGTGTCATAATTGTTTTCTATTGTTGATTCGTACCTTGAGTGATCTCTCTTCGAAGGAGCGAAGAATCCCGTAGTGAAAATCTGATTCAACTGGAAATATGTGACATCATTGACACTTCAGGTAAAGTGAGTCACTTCTTCCAAACGACTACTTAAATTTCTTATGTACCCTAATTTGCTTTCCGTATTACTGGATATTGTGAGGGCATTTTAGTTTGTGTAGTTGATCAGTTTAAAAAGAAAAAAGAGAATCACTATTTCTCATCATCAACAAAGGTCTTCGTTGTCATGTTTCCTTTTTCCTTCTGTTTAGTTTCTTTCGACTGTGTCTAGTCTACTTATGAGGCCACTAAGTCACTGTAGTAGCCTGAAGGGGTTTTGTGTTTAATTTATTGGTGGCGTAAGGGTTTTGTTCATTATTAAATTTATATTTTTAAATCTTTTTTTTCCCCTTTTCTTTTTGTCAATTTTGAAATAAAAAAAATTATTATCCTTTCGATTAGTATGCAAATCGATTAACTGCAGATTTTAGCAAAAAAGGATAGATTGTAGCTGTGGAGGGTTATTGAACTGTCTGTACCTTTATTGAATATTTTGTATTCATTCGTCCATCAGACGAGTACCCTGATAGTGCACAACGTGTTAACAAACTCATAAATTTACGAAATATGAGTTTTTTTTTTCTTCTTTCTTTTGAATAAAGGAGTCACGGGGAGGGAATGCAAGACCTCATATGTGTACAAACAGTTTAAATGACGAGGTAACTTCATTGTTTGTTTATTCTGTTCTGCACTGCGTTATATTGAACAAGGGTATTCATTCATTCTTTTTTTTATTTATTTTTTTTTTAATTACTCTTTTAGCTGAGCAAACCTTTTTTTAGTTATTTTTTTTTTGTATTTCTTAGGTGTCGCTCATTGTTATGTTTTGTTTTGAATGTCTGCAGGTTGCTCGCTGACAGGCGCTACATAATTCCTTACTATTATCAGGGTAGTTTAAGAACGCTATAATCTTAGTCAGATTTATTGTGGTTCGGTTTCTTATAATTCAGATCTACTTCCTTCTTCACCTGTTCTTGCGTTTATAATTTAATTTATTATTATGAAAGTTAAGTACGAAAACACGCGAAGGAAGTGTTGTTGAGTTTCCTTATTATTTAGACGATATCGATTCTTAATAGTCGCGTGAGTTGAGATTCTATTATTAATCATTGTTGTTGTTGTTGTTGTTGTTGTTGTTGTTGTTGTTGTTGTTGTTGTTGTTGTTGTTGTTGTTGTTGTTGTTGTCTAATCAACTCACATGCCGATAGTCTTGAGCGTTGCAGAATCGGCATAAGTTCTTCAACTTCGTTATTCATCGTGTTTCTAACCTCCTCTCCCTTAGTTGGCTTACCGAACATTCATCTTGTTTGAATTCAGGGTGATAAAAGTCCCCAATAGCTTTTTAGCTGTTGACACCTCATTATTGTCCCAATGCGGAATTGGTGGACGAAATATTTATTGATAGGTCCCTCGAAAGTAGCCCAGTGTCGGGTTGCTCCTTGTGGGTTTGTAGGAGGATAGTTTCTTTTTTATTCGAGCTATCTCTCCTAATGCCCTGACTCTAACCTTCAGCTTTGCTACTATTGGACTTTCACCTGTCGGTCAAATATTCTTTCCTCCCCATTTAACGTCATTCCCTTGTTTGTTTTCGTATTCCATTCTCTTACTGGTGGTCTGCTTCTATTCCTTGTGGCTTTGTGATGTTGAAAATGATAATTGATAGCAAGTCAAATAATTCAGTTATAGATTATAACTGTAATATTTTAAATGTTACTAATTGTGATATTCAATAATCAACTAGTCTGTTATTAGTAGTCCTTCGTGCTGAGGTTGTGGTCACGTTACCGTCGTACTCAACACGTTAAATACTTCACCTATGTTGAGTAACTGGATAAAAGTTCCTTACGTAGCAAAAATTCACATTTGTCACACTAGTCATCTGTATTAACTTACTGACTAACAACACATCGTCGCATGTGTGACAAACTCTCAGATACAACAGAACGAAGAGTCCCACTTTATTTTTTTATCCTTCCTAATCATGTCACTTGAATTCACGAGAGAACTACTTGCTGCTCATGTCGGTGCTTAAGTCACTGCACGTGAATTTGAATAATTGTTAGCAGTAATGAAGATTATTATTGTGATGGTTGTTTGAAATTATTTCATTATTAATAGAAAGCTGATAATGAAATGCTATCGATTGATATTCAAGTGAGCCACTCCTGATGTGATGTTGTTTGCCTTTAAGTGATAAATTCTGAAGCTTTGCACAGCACCACTTTTATATCATCTTTCGCCATCATGATTTGTGATACGAACTACTGGGCCACTAGCTGTTTTGGTAGCTAATTAATTCTTACGACTTAACAGTTCTCCTTTCTTCAATTAACGCACCTGACAATTCCAGAAACACAAAACACACAACAATATGGAAGAAGTTGGTGACGGAGACACTGTTTTAGTGTTCGGTGGGTTTGTCGTCATATCTATTGTTGTTATAATGTCTTTAATTATTGCTTTCATGGGAAGGGGTGAGTCTGAAGACGAACGGATGATGAAAGAATTACAAAGACACTACTCACCACCTTGTGAATTATGTGGAAAGAAAGGATACGAGAATAAACTTTGCACGATATGTGAAGTAGTTGCTTATTGCAGTGCGGCTTGTAAAGAGGCTCATGCAGATCGACATAACGAAGTGTGTTCGAGGCTCGCGGTAATCAGAAAGAAACATACCTCTGGAAAGAACAAAGCAGGTGATCTCAGCAACTTATCTGAACAGCGTAAGAATTGTGGAACACTTCAGGGGTATTTTGTTGACTGGGGAGGTGTTAGTAAATCAGCTATTTTAAAAGATGTTTGTCTTTACTTTATAAAATACCAACATCTAATGCCAGAGAAAGCATTATCACACGTCAATCAACAAGGAAGAGGAATTATTCTCTGCGACGTTTCGACCGAACGTTTCGTTAAATTGGAAGAAACTTCTCCAGACGTCAGAATGCTGTTCCTACCTGCGTCTTCTATTATAGGTCCGAGACTAACTCTTTTTAATTGTAATGTTGTGAGAGATTATCTTATGAACTACAACCCTAACAACTCAGCTGTTGTTGCCTTCACTAACGGTCTCAATTACATAGAGCACTCTGCTGCTACTTGTCCTGTCGTGTTAATGAGTTTAGATAAATTAAAAGCAGTTGAAACTTTTAAAAACCTAACTCCGTCATGTATGATATCCAGTGAAAGCCCAAGAAGCTAAAATTTTTTTTTTTTGAGAAAAGTTTACACGTGCAGGCAAAAATATTTTCTTAATCAAAAATTAACTCACTTAAACCAGATTGTTAGTTTCTTATTTGTATTTTTTAGTTTTTTATTTTTTAAATGTTTTGGTTATGAATTCTTTAATTCATTTATCAGACAACAATGATGATGATGATGATGATGAACGTCATTTTAGAAATATATTGAGTCTCACTACCATTACATTACTTCTCAGAGCTTATTGTTTAGTACAAATCAAAGAATGCCGAGACCACTTAATGAAGCGATACCTGATTTAGCGATCGCATCGACGTTAATATCAATAGCGACTGTTTCGTTTACGTACCCGCAAGTGACCGCTGTGAGTAAGGGTATGCTTCCAATACCAACCCCGTCGGGAACAATGAAAATATTAGCCAGAACTATGCCATTTCAGGTACCAGTTAAGTTTGGACAGTTTGCAGTGATGAGAACAATGAAACACAAACTTGACGAAATCAGTCCGGAAACCAAATCACTCAACACGATGGTCTCGTATGGAAGTACAGGTGTTCCTTTTCAATCAATTCTATACAACAAATGCATCAGCGATATTTACAAATTTCATAACAAATCTGCTCCAGGGAATCCCGGAGCCACTTGGGCAGAGAGCGCTAAAGCCCTTTACTGGACTAAAGTATATCCTGGGATCGCATGGTGTTTTGTAAGAGAATCATGTGCAACTGGTGGTGCTTTAGTATTAGGCCCGAAGATAAAGCCTTACGTCAGACAAGCACTTGGTGAGGAAAATGAAACCGCTTGTCGATTTGTTTCAGGATTGTGTGCTGGTGCTTGTACTGCATTCCTCACGCAATGGATTCATAACACAGCTCTTACTGCTGGTGCTATGGCTGAGTTAGGAGAGAAAGCAACCACTAGAGCTTCTTTCACTAAAGCAGTAAATCAACTAGGCACAAGTATTGTTTACAAGAATTACGGTAAAAGATTATTAGTTATTGCCTGTGCTTCTGCTGTTCTAAACGTCTTTCAGATATTTGAGTAGTCAGCAACGGACACTCTGCGTATCCGCTGCTCTCCGTCTCTCTCTGATATTCATAAACATATACAACGTGAAGCTGGAGGCGTTTCTTTTTCTTTTTTCATTATCTTTTCTTTTTACTATTTTTTTCTCCTTTTGTTATATTCATTGCATCGTGCAAGCTACAAACCTTAAAGTACTTTCAATTCAACTATTCGTGCGGGGTCTTGAAATACGTCAAGAAACGTTACCCTTGAATGCCCTGTGTTTGGTGAAGGTTGTTGGGTTTACTTGACTGGCTCCCTTGTTTAGGTCCAGACATCATACGTAGAGAGGATTAACATTATTGCCTGAGTCTCAAGTAATCGATTGTTTTAAAAAAGATTGTTAGCAGTGTGAGTATCAATTCGTCTAGTTCCGTGGGATTAAAATCATATTTGCTTTTCGCAAACCAAAAACCCGGTTTTATTATTCTGAACGAGTATAGGGTTCCACTGCCTGGCCCTTTCTTTTTCATCATCGATTGTTGAATGTTGGCAGCTCACGAATGATGATCTCAGTATCTCCGATAAACTTCTTTCTCGGATGGTCTCGCGCCATTCACATCGTTGCGTTGTATTCTTTTCCCCCATACAATCATTCCTTGTTTGTTGTGAAAGCTAAGTGTTACTCCACTAAGAGAGCTTCGCATCTAAAGCAAGGAGAGTTTGTCAGGGTACCGCCATCATTCAAGGGGAGGTTACGGTACTCAGGTGACTACGAATTGTAGAATTTGAGTGCTTCTTATTCAGCGAAACTAAATAAAAAATAGTTTCATTCTACTTATCAACTCTGATGTCGATATTATCCTTACTTCTATTCTCTTTAGTAACAATGGATTCATAACTGATTGATACCAACTCTCATTATCCGACCTGCTATTCGCGATCCATGAGTTGTCTATTTTTGCGATGCACGAAGAAGACGACAGGCACGACAGTTATATATTCGTTATTCTGATTAATTATTATTCTCACAGCACATTTAATAAAAAATGACCAACGCAGTCTACGATATCAAAGATGCGAAGTTCCACTCCGATTTCCCACCGAAGGAGTTGTTAGACAACTGTGAGGCGAAGGTTGGATCTGATGCATGGAACCAAAGACCTATTGACCATGTTAAAACATCAGAATGGTTCAGAAATAACTACCCGGAGTTGAAAGCTGATGAGTCTTCAACAACAAGAGAAAAGGAACTTTATCTACTCAACTGCATCGAATACGTCGACACATTCAAACAACAGAAAGTAACCTGCACAGAATACGTCACCGCACTCGTAAAGAGAATACTTCACTACAGAAAGTTAAATGCTTTCTTGGTCACTACTTATGATGAAACTGATCTGATGATTAAACAAGCAACTCTTATTGACGAGAAGGTTACTAAAGATGGGATTGAGTCGGTTGCTCCACTCTACGGACTTCCTGTGGCGATTAAAGGAACTGGTGCTTCAATTGACTTTAGATCAGGTTGTGGATCTGGTGTTCTCTCTTCTCACAAGGCTGTTGAGGATGCCGAAATGATTAAATTATTGAAAAGTAAAAACGCTGTCATAATGGGTCTCACTAACGTACCAGAGTTCGCATGTAGTTGGGTTACAATGAATCACACTAACGGAGTTACTAGAAATCCTAATAATACAAAGTTCTCACCTGGAGGTTCAAGTGGTGGATCTGGATCAGCTGTAGCTGCTAGACTAGTTCCAATGGCTGTCTCTGAAGACACTGGAGGATCAACTAGACACCCTGCTTCAATGAATGGAATCTTTGGATATGATCCTTTAAGAAATCATTACCCAAATGGTGGTAATCCGGGAATGACTAACTTCAATGATCAAATTGGAGTACTCACTCGTACTGTTGATGATTTACTTTTTATAGATTCTATTCTCAACTCTACCCAGTCACAACACAGTGAGGCTGCTGCTATTTCTACTGCTGTCAAAGTTGGGTTTCCAAAAGAGTACTTTCAGGAGTTTAACATTCCGACCACCTCAACTGACAACCCTTTTGGTCTGATATCTCACAGAGCTGATGACGCTGTCGTTAATGCGATCGATTCCATTCAAAAAGTACTTTCGACAGATTCGAAATTCGCGACAACATCTGAAGATTTCAAAGAAGTCGAAAGTAAGACTCTCGGTAAAGTTAACGTCTTGTACGAACAACAGTTTGGTCTTCGAGTGAATGGAAAACATTTTGATCCGATTCTAGCTGGCTGTCACTCAATTACAGGAAACATGTGTCAATGGGTTAATAAATACTTTAATGTAATGGGTGTTGGAGCAAGAGATCTAATTGCTGATGTCAGAGGCACTGGTTTCAGTCATAACCCGAAGGCTTTCATGGGGGTCAGTAATGGAAGTGATGAAACACAAAATAGATATTTAGCAATAGCTGCAAACAGTGCTCGTGAGATTTGGAATGAGTACTTTGATACCAACGGTGTTGATGTGATTATTACTCCAACTCAGACTTCAACTTCTCAAGACATTTCTGATCTGTTAGAAGGTAATTGTTCAGTTAATGTTAAGAAACCTGATGGAAGTTATCAAATTGAAAAAGTTGGAAACGCAGCGACCTTCAACTACCACATTCAGTGTATGTTCAAACACTTCCCAATTCCAAAACTACAAGTCCCAGTTGGTAAAGATGAATGTGGTCGTACTATTGGAGTCACTCTTTGGGGTAAGTCTGTTCCTACTCAGGAGTTGATGTACGATGACGACGCCGCATCAAAACTCGACATCGAATTCTTACAGGCTGCCAACAAGATTGTAAAAGCCATCAGCTCATCAAACACACTCACAAGAGTTGAACCCGACATGAACAGCGATCTTTATTAATCCTGTTTGTGAAGCATTGAGTTGTTGTTGTTATTTTCTTAAATAGTTCCTCTGCTGTGGTTCTGTTGATTGATAAATTATTTTATTTGATTGAATTTGTTAAATGGTTTATAGAAATAAAGTTGTGTGTAAACTTTGGAACAATGCGTGAGTTAATATGAAGAGGGGAACCTCTACCTGTTTGCTCTTTTATTTTACTCTTGTTTTGTTGTTCTCTTTGCGGAGGAGTTGTCAACAGCTTTTAGTTTCTTTGAAGTTATATATCTGATGTTCATTCAGTTACTCACTTCTGACAGTGTTGGTCTGTTGATGCTTTTAACTCCACTTGTTCTCTGAGGACAGAACAGAGAAGTTTCGTTAATTCTTTTTAAAGCTCTCTACTTTTCTTTTTACCAATATGGATCTCTAGTTAAGATCTAAAACTGATTGTCTCATTTGAGCTTCCTTTTTGATTCTGTTCCAACACACTTGGTGTAGTTATTCGTGTTGCCCAGGTTTTGTGGTACTTCTTTTTAAATCCTTCGACAAGTCCCTTGCAATATTAATGCTTGGGGCAATTAGGGGTGAACCCCGTCATGTTACGGGGTTTTTCTTTCGTGGTATAGCGGCATTAAACACGTTTGATTATTTCCAGAAGAACGGTTTTTTATTTGGAAAAAAAAAAAAGAAAAATTATTTATTACTCCTATCTCCACTCCCCTGGACATTCTTTTTTGTCAACCTGTTCAGGGGAGTTAGTCTCTGGGCAAGGTGGAAAGCTGGGAATTGATTCTTCCAGCCGAAGCTATAAAAACACAATCTCCTTGATTGGGTCCTCAACTGATGAGGGTTACCCAGACCCCCGAAGTCATCAGTTCTGGACTTGCTAGCTAATACTGACAAACGTTTTTCTTTAGTGACGCACAGAAACTATATTTTATTACTTTTCTCATTTGAGTGATGTGCTGCAGCTGTTACTTTTGGCTTCGGCAAGCTTCTAACTGTTCTGTTGAATGTGCAGCCTTTGGTCTCGCGAGTGTTTTGTTTTTATATATAATCTGAATAAGGCCACTGGACTCCTGCCGCTTTCCACGGATACTGACGAACGCATTTTGATAGTTTTTGAAAATTTTCTTTTTTTTTTGTGAAATAGTTATCACATTATTATTTCACAAGTTTCTGTGAGTTAACTACGTTCAGTAAAGTAACTATTTATTAATCTTTGTACAGTAAAAGTTCTTAAAGATGAAAGTCGAAGAGACTCAGGAGATGGAGCGAGTAATTGCGGAACATCTCCGAGCTAAGAACGAAGAACACGAAAGAGAAACAACAGAACTTAGAAAGTTATTATTATCATATCAAATTAAATTAGAAGGAATTCGTTGGTCTGCAAAAGAGAATCTACCTGAACACATGCAGGAAGTGTTATTCGCTGACGCTGATAGTTTTCAATCAATTTCTGACGTAGAATCTCGCGATTGGATGTACCATCGATGTGCTGCAAGAAGTTAATTAAATAAAACACTCAATCTAGATGTTTGGTTCCAAAAGAAAAAATATTATTATTATTTATATTAGACTGCCGCTTTGAACATCCTGCAGCATATTTACATCCTAATGTCCAAGGAATTAATTAGTTATAATGTTTCGGAATGATGAACAGTGATAACATATCACTCGAGGTTCGATTATTTAGTCTCTTTTGGCATTTTTATTTTTTGTGCCATCAAATGTGTTGGATTAAATCTACTGTCGTATGGAAGGTGGGAAAAGTTTTTTTTTTTTTTTTTGGGTGCCTACATCAAAGAAAGTTGTTTCTTCTTTGCTTGTCACCTTAACTTTTTTTCTCTGTTGCCTGCACCCAAAAAGTTTCTCAAAAAAAAAAGTTTTTTCTGCCATACATTAAGCGGAAAGGAAATTCACCAAAAGGTCGGAAAATTCGAATGGTCAACGTTCAGAGTTCTTTTGGGTAGCAGGAGAAAAATAAAGTTTTGGGGAAGCAACGGAGAATTTTCCTTTTCCCTTTTTTTTTTTTGTTTTAGATATTATGCTGATTCGCTCATATTCTTTGATAACTGATGACCCCAACGTCTTGTTATCAACCTTGTGAACAAAAAAAAAATATTAACTTAATTTAAGTAAAAAAAACCATTCAGATCAGTCTTATTCAGGGGTCTGTGTGCTTAACTCCTGGCATAGTTTTTCGTTGAACGCAGACAGAATCTTGTCGCACGGGGAATAAGTCATGACCATAGGAAATATCGGCTTTCAATTTAAATAGTTTCTTTTTCAACTACGTTGGTTGTGTGGCTCACTAACTAAATAATTCTGATGCCAGGTTATCTGTTGATTTTCTGCGTTCTGTTCCCGAAACTGGAAAAGAAGAGGAAATCGGTTACGTCATCATGAGGAGGTCAATTATACGCTTTGATGAATACGTGGTTTGTTTCTCAGGCGGAGAGGGGGAAGTATTTGTGCGATATTTCTTATGTTGGTTTGTTGTTGCTTCTCTTTTTTATTTCTTTAATACACAGCCCACCGCTTCTTCAACTACTTGGTGTAGAGTTCAACACTCGTCGTAAGCCACTTTATGTAGTTTAGTTAAATCTTCTTGGTCTTGTGTGCGACATGTGTTCTTTTTTTTTATATTACATCTCCTTTTCTCTTTTTATTTACTAAAAAGACTTTTAAAAAATGTTTTATACACAGCTTCAATGCATCTAACATGGTGCGGCAAAATAATTTTTTTTTTTTTTTTTCTGTCGTTTTTTTTTTTTGAGTTTTCCGGAGTACTTTCACGTTGCGAATTCTGGTGATTGGGAGAACTTGTGTACAAAACTCGTTTTAGATTGTCCTTCTGTTTGTATTATTATTTTTTTTTATTTTTCTCTTTTTCCTTTTACAATAACAGCAGCATGCATCGGTTTGTTTATCTTTGGGAAGATGGGGAAAAAAAAAAAAAAAAAAAAAAAAGGAAGTGATTGAATGATGTACTTTTGCAGGCATTCTAAAGACCGCCTAACCGGCTTTACGAAAGTGTTTCCTCCCAGCTCTTAGTTGGATAAATAACTGATACTAAAATATTTCTCAAAACATGCGAGTTGGAGAGCCTATTTTGCCTTTAGTGGCCAATGGCAGGGATTGTGTGATGCGCTGCGATATTTATTATAAAAATGAAGGGAAAAAATAAAAAAAAATAAAAAAAATAAAAATAAAACTTCTTTTCACGGTCTGGCGTTGTGAAAACATGCCTTGTTATAAAATAACAAGGCGTTCTTTCATCCGCCGAGGCAATGAGTGAATCGATGTTTTCCGACAACTGCTTAAAACGAAATCTCTTCGTTTGAATTTCTTATACCCCTCGTGACGGCCTCGATAAATAAATTATCTTGTGAATGCCTCAATACCCCGACCACACTTTTCGTTTCTTTTGTCATTCTTATTTCTACTCCGGCTGTCGATTGCACCGTTCGGATTACTTGTTTTGATATTAAAGTCGCTGACGTCATCTTAATTACCAACAGTCAATGAAACGAGACATAGGAATAATATTGTCTTTGAGTTGTTAACTTTATTTTTCAAACAGGAGGTGCAGGGGCAACACAACACAAAACGACATGTCAATCGTTCTGAAGGACCTCAATTCACTCCGTCTTAGCAGAGATGCTATCATTAGATGGCTTGAAGACCCAAAGTTTCAAGAAGTCATGAGAGGTTTATACTGTAGAGTTGTAGTACGAGACGCGACATCTAAGAAGTACTACAGGATTGCATCTGTTAAAGCTCTTCGTATTATCGATCCAAAAGAAAGACAAGCGATGCTACAATTAGAACATGGAGGTATTACAAAGGAATACGGATTGGATTATATTTCAAATGGTAACTTCACTGATCAAGAATTTGAACAATTCCTTCAATCTGTTATCGACAGTGGAAATACTTTAGTAACAAAAAGTGAAGTGACAGCGAGAGTCTCTTCCATGAGAGAATTCATATCACAAGTAACAGCAGAGCAGAATGGAGGACAACAACAGCAACAACAACAACAACAACAACAACCACAGCAACATCAACAGCATCAGCAGCATCAGCAGCAGCAGCATCAATCAAATGAGGAGCATCAGCGAAGGAGAGACAGCTCTGAGAGAGATCGTTATGAAAGACGTCAACATGATCCTCATCAACGTGATAATCATCATCCTCGAGATAGGGCACCACCTCGTGATGATGGAGAAGTTAGAGAGCTACGCCATCGTCTTCAAACAACCAGCTCTCGTCTTAATCAGAAGGAACATCAAATAGTGTATGTTAATATGTTTATTTATATTATTTAAGTACTTGGTATTGATATCTTAATAACACACACACAGTGAAATGAATGAAGACATGCACCTCCTTGAACGAGACCTCAACAAGAAGAATACAGAGCTGAGAACTCTTGAAACAAGTCTGACTAGTGAGAGAGATTCTAAAAAACTACTGACTGTGAAAATAAAGGAAATGGATCTCGTCATTCAACAGCAGACTGAACTCATTCAATTAATGCAAACACAACTTCAAAAAGAGAGAGACCTTCAGCTCACAATATCCGTATGTGTTCCTACTTTGTGTTATCACACAGACCGCTACTCTTTACATAGGCGGACTGGGAAAACAAACAAACAAAAAAAAAAAAAAAAACAGAAAAAAAGAACTGTTCTAGCTTCACGTTTACGATCAACTACTGCGATGGAAACACACAACGTGTAGAACTTGACTAAGGAACTGGTCGGTGCAATATACTGTTCCTGGAACTGGTGAACACTTCACTGACAGCTGACAGGAGGGAAATCCAGAATTTAAAAAGCGACTTTCACTGAAGATGAACTTGTCAGCTTCTCTGTTGTACTATTTCCGATTACGACATTCAAGTCATGAAACCGAAGGACTTAAATTAGAATAACAAACTCGCACATAAGTCGAGAAAAGAAGAATAGAAAAATAGCTTCCGATAACCATGACCGAGAGAGGGGTCATGGGTTGTCATGAAATAGATTATTATGTTGCGAAGGTCGTATTTATTATCTTATCGTACTTCACAGTTTACTTTTGCATCGAACATGACGACAGTCTAAGGCGTTCAGTTTTTATATTTATTTCTATTTCACAGCATGTGAGATGCACCGATTTAAAGAACTCACTGTACACGAATACAACAAAACTGAACAGAAATGGACTTCCTTTGAGTGGAATGAATTACGAGACAGTAAAACAGAAATGACAAAAGTTCGAATTGTTTGTTTTAACGTGGCGACGGATACTTTTGTAAAGAAGAAACCAATGTCACATGAGAACCACAAGCAGTGCCATAAACAAAGACAAGCAGCAACGATAAAGTTATTACACAATGAGAATGCTGACGTAATTGGTTTAAATGAGGTAACTGATACACTCATAACAAGTATTTTAAAGGAAGATTGGGTTCGCGATAGCTATCAGATTTCCAGACTTCAAAATGAAGATATCGCAGCCTTTGGAAATATAATTCTGAGTAGAATTCCTATCAAAAGGGCGCACACAATTAAATTGATTTCTGAAATAAAAAGACAACCAGACTGCATTGAAATAATTATAAATAATAAAACTTTTTTAATTACAAATGCTCACCTATCAGCTCACGGTTGTAACCGTGATCAGAGAAGAGCTGAACTTCAGGGTCTCGCTGAAGGTGATGATCACATATTATCAGACGTGTCTGTCATAATGGGGGATTTAAACTTACACAGAGAGAGAGAAAACATTGCCATCCCTTCTAACTATACAGATTCCTGGTTAGCAATCAGACGAAGTCCTGATAATGGATATACGTTTGATAGCTTGCGTAATAAAATGATTCTTGAGATGTTTCCTCATTTTAAAATGACGTCTGACATTCGAGTCCGTCCAGATCGCATTCTACTTTCTGAGAAAAGTCAGTCGGGTGAAATTATTAATTTACATAATTCTTCAATTAGCCTGTTTGCTGATTCTCCTATTTATCCAGACGTGTGTAATAATAAAACAAAGAAACCTTTATATCAAAAGATTGGTTCTCTCCCATTCTCGGCTTTACGAGCAGCTGTTAGCAGCGCTGGTGATCTGGTTGGTACAAACATACTGCGAGACCCCAGAGAGTATTTATATCCGAGTGATCACTTTGGTCTGACAGCTGAGTTTGCGCTCAACATTCTAAGTAAAGAATACTAATAAGTTATTAACCAACTACTCCAACCATCCAATTGGGTGATACTTCTCTTCAAGTTGCGGCATTCTTTCCCCCTAGCTCTTTCTTGCTGCAAGTATTGTGATTTTTCTTACTTCTGTTGGTCAGCTTTTCCCTTCACACAGGACTCGTTGTCGATGGTTAGATGATAGTTCGTAGAGAATGTGATAGTGAATTAGTTTGTGTGATTTGATTAACTTCCTAACTTTTGTTCCCAAGACAGATTCCATACTTTGGGGTCTCTCATTACGCTAACTAATATATGTCCACCGAGTAAGTAGCGATGCTACGGATATTTTGGTTGTCGGTGTTGACACTGCTGTTGCTCTGTGGGGCCGTTGAAGAAGTCACAGCAGTAAATGAATTAGAAGATGTATCGCAACAAGAGAACTCATCACCTTCGTTAGAGAAGTTGGAGATGTCATCTGATGAATTAAATATTTCTCGACCGTCAACAGTCCTTCAGACTTCTGAGAAAGAATCAGCAGACGCTACTACAGCAGAAGATAAAAAGATCTCAGAGGTCACTAAGGAGGAGGTAAGTACAAAGAAAATCGGACAAGGTGGATCCATATTTGACCACGTTGATGATGAGAGACAGAGTAAACCAAACCTGCTGCTCGCCATCCCACTGACTCTAGTGGCAATTTTATTGGCGCTGCACTTGTGGTGGCCGTCAACACTTCGAGCAGGGGGGCCGATAGCTCAGATTGTTGTTCGAATATTACCATCAAAATTAACACAACCTCCTCCATTTGGAAGTACCGGAACATTACGGTGGCAGATATTTACTTGGCTTTACGACGGACAATATAATCAACCCCAGAATTCTACGTCTTCTATCATGGGAGGAAAAAAGAGTCGAAAGTCGCGACTAAAAGGCTGGTGGACAGGAGGGGGTCTTGGACCATCTCTGAAAGACAATCAGGACTTTGTTTGGGTACCTTCTGAACTAAGTTCTGTTGATGTGAGTGATCCTAATAAACCTCTTCCACTATCTCAAGTGAGGTCACTCACTGCACACTTACATCGAATGGAAAGTGACATCACTTCAGTAGGTTCACAACGTCCTCAGCCAAAGACGGAGACCGTGACGATGACGGAGTTGGAATTCAACATCCTCCAAAACAACATCTTCGAAAGTGAAGAGCAGCAGCGACTAAAATTAGACCGCAATCAGAATGAAACCAGCTGGGTGTGGATGAGACAATTCTCAATCGAACTAAAGCGATCTGAGGAAGCTGAATTAGTTCGATTCTTGCTGACGGTTACAAATGAGGAAGAAAAAGGTCGCGGGAACATTTCCACTGAAGAGTCAGAACAGTGGCTGCACATTAGAACGTTGCGTGAAGAGAATCTGTTTGAAACACTACTTGAAGAAGAGAGGGGGAGAATGAGAAATGATGAAGACAAGAATCGAATTAATTTAGTAAAACAAGAAGTGATGACTAGAAAGTTGATGTCAGAAAGTGAGACTGATGGCATACTCGAAGTCTTAACAAGACCACAGCGGAAGCTGCTTGCGAATGATGAGTACGGAGACCGAATTGAAATTGAGGACTCTGAAGCAGCTGATCGACTTTACGCTTTACAATTAGTTAGCACTCTGTTGTTGTCATCTTCTGAAACATGTGACAGATTCTTCATAGCAGCTGAACAACTTGTTGACGTAGAGGACGCTAATCGTCTTTTAATTCAATCACATTCATTCGATAATAATCGCTACTTCTCTAATGCGGCATCACAAACAACAACTCTCTGTGAATACTTGTCAGAAAGTTCTTTTCTTGTCCGAGAGGAACGTCGATCACGAGGAGTCTTAAAAAGTAGTTTCGAAGCCGGGAAACGAATCGCTCAGTTCAAAGGACTCCTTTACGAAATCGAAATCAACGAGTCGGAAATTAGAAATGAACTCCTCTCAACTGCAGAAATCTGGTCATTTAAATTTAATGAAAGATTCTGCAGACGCTTCATTACTGTTGAGTGTCGAGTGGCTGTAAAGACTTCAGTCTCAGAGCTGATGGAAGAGGCTTTCAGATTTCACATTCAGTCAGAAATATTAGTACGTGAAAGTATAATAAATGAGCACAGTCAACAATGTTATGAATATATTTCATTGATGACTTCAGAAATGAAACAGCTTGATGCCCTGTTCGCTGAGCGAAGGGAAGCTCATCGCAAGGCAGTTGAAATTCTTGAAAGCGAAGAGAAGGAACAGCGGACAGCCATAATAATTAAAGAGAGCAACCCAAGAGAAGGTTTTGCTGAGGAATTCAAATCATCACACACTGAGGCTCAGTCATGTCAAAATGCTCGGATAAAGAGAGAAACCGCCGAGCAATACGAAGTAATAAAAGAAGAAGACTTCATAAGATCTGAATTCCTGAAAGCAGAAGTTGTTCTCCGAACCAACTTTCTCAGCGAAGAGCGAAACGGGCGAGATTCCGCCGAACTGATGGACTTCATTAACAGCCTGTCAGAGTTGGAGTCGGTCATCAGAAATGAAATCTTCGATGAGGAGAATGAAGAGAGGCAGCAAACTCGACTCAACGAACACCAAATTCGACAAATAATTCAAGAGGACCTCATCAGAGGTAGGACTAAGAGAGCATCAACAGGCAGTGGCTCATCAATCTTGAGAATGGAATGTGTCGCTGATGGCGCCATTGTGCGCGCAGGAGTGAACCTTCGAACCAAGCAAGTTGCTGTTCTCTCGAAAGGTGAGATCCTTCACGTCATTGAACGCAAGGGTAATCGCGGTAAGGTCCACGAATATGGAGGTTGGGTATCAATCCAGGGACAGGTATGATTGGAATTATTAATTTGGGTCAGTCTTAACCTACGTAACAATATTATAAATATTCAAAACAGACGGGAAACATAATCCTTAGAGAGATCAGCGAGTTTAAGGGAGAGCTACCACCACCTTCAACTCCTGAACCTCCCGCACATGATGTTCCACAAGAATCCAGTCCAGGTCAGGCTGAGTCTGCACTGAAACAGGTATCGTTATTTATGTTTGATTGAGTTCGTAACATTCTACTGAGAGGAGGACAAGTCATCAGATAATGAATAATAATAAAATAGGTATCCTCAACTTGGAATAAAGGTTGGCGTACCTTTTCCAGCACATTGAGTGAAGTTAGACTGCCGGGTACTCCAATGCCGTCGAAGAAGACACTAACAGCTGGCTCCAGCACAACGAGTGCTAGTCCTGAGCCTCGAACACCGAATACAGAAACAAGTGAGAACATTGATCACTTACCAGAAACTCCTGTTGCTGTTGAAAAACAGTTGTCGCCTAGTGAAGGAAACAATAGCCAAAACACTCCCGCAGGTGAGAAACAACAATCTGAACCAAGTGACCAGAACACGCCTTCTGAGACCAGCAGGGATGTAAACAACGACGACGTCGATAAATCAGTTGCGATCAATGAAGAACTACATGAAACTGAGCGAGTAAAGGATCCGACAGTTGAAGTACAATCTACTGAAACTAAGAACACGGACAAACAACACGGAGAGGCTGCATCTGCTGTCGGCGTTCAAAATCCACGTGACGCAGAGTCAGAATCAGCGACAGGAAATCAACTTCCTGCATCCGATGAACTCAAAGATGATAACGGCTCTGGTCCTGATAGTGATTCACGCAGTAGTGATAAAGTCAGAGAAGAAGAAGTCGCAGATGCAGAAATAAACGACGGTTCCGAATGGGGAAGCAATGATGGAGTTCACAGCATGCCAGAACAGTCACTGTCACCAGATGACGACAAGAGTTGGGGAAGTGTTGGCGAAGATGAGCCAACTGAATCCGTGTCCAGTACGGCTCCTAAAATAATAAATAAACTTAAAGGGAAGTCTGACTAGTCAGCATTTCAATATCGATACTCTCTTAATGGTGGTAGTCGATTATCACACTTCACCAGATAATCTTCAAGTACGGAATACTATTTGTTTAGTGTCTTATCTTATTGTTGCCATTGAGCTCTGAGACTGCTCTAGCCCACCATCGAGTGGTTTACAATTAGTCTTCTTGAATGTGATCTTTGTAATTATTCATTCAACAGGTTACTGTCTATGTGATAGAATCGAATTGTTTACGAAATCCCATCTTGTCGGATATTAGTGAAGTTGGTGTTTTCATTTCATATTATTTCTAACAGGTCCCTTCGATGGACGTCGTCTCTGTCACTTCCCCGAAGTCACAGTCGTATTCGCAGACACACGGGCAATCTGTCCGATCTGTTCACTTTGCTGATGACGAAGAGTTGCCCGGAAGTGACGAGGAAGAAGAAGAAGAGAATGAAGACGAAACATCTGTGAGCAGTGAATGGGATGAGGTGGACTACGTCCCAGAATGGGGTGAGTTTAGAAATAGATGTCGGAGAATAGTACTCGGGGACCCGAGATTCGATCAATTTTGGTTAGCAGTAATTGTTGTTAATTGTATAGTATTGTCGTTGGAAGACCCGACTGATAAAAATTGCGAAACAGTTCGCTGCACGTTTACTACTTACGCTGATTTAGTACTAACAGCATTATTTATAATCGAGTGTATTATAAACATACTCGGACTCGGGTTTTACTACCGTGGTGACTCCTACATACGCGACGAGTGGAATATTCTCGACTTTACGATTGTTGTGTCTGGTGCTCTTGTAATCATCTTAGAATATGGTTTTGGAGTTACTGGTCCGGGTCTGACTGGTCTTAGAGCCTTTCGTCTTTTACGTCCTCTGAAGGCTGTCCAAGCGTTCCCTGCGGTCCGTATTTTAATTCAATCGATATTGAGTGCAATACCTAAGCTGCTTAACATCTTTGTGTTGTATTTCTTCTTCATATTAATAATGGGTATTATTGCTGTCCAACAATGGCAAGGACTATTCAGATGGAGGTGTGTTTACAACGAAGATGTGTTCTTCGACAAGGATGGAGTGCCGCAGGTATTGGACGCAGACACTGCGACACTGCAACCTGATGACGGAGATCGAATCTGTTCAAGAAATATAAATTTAGATATCGGAGGTCATTACTGCAATTGGAACTACACGTGCGCACTTTTTGATCGAAATCCTCACTTTGGAAAACTCTCCTTTGATAACATGGCGGTAGCGTTTTTAACACTTTTCGTAGGTCTCACTCTCGAAGGATGGACAGAGACAATGTACAACACTATGGATGCTACTTCGTTTATCGCATCAGCGTATTATGTTGTCTTAATTATTTTTGGTTCATTCTTTATTTTAAATTTAACGGTAGTTGTAATCACTTCAGCGTTTGAAAAGAAACAACGCGAACAACTTGGCAACGCATTCGCACAAATTGATGTCGACGGTGGAGGCGAACTTGACAAAGACGAAGTTCGCAGACTTTTAAAAACACATCTCGGAATGACTAAGTTAACAGAAACTCAATTAGAAAAAGCGTTCTCAGGCATGGACAAGGATAATGGTGGAACTGTTTGTGTAAAGGAGTTTATCGAATATTGTGAAGTGAATCCAATGATCAGCGGCAAGGTAGGAAATAAAAAGAAAACAGTTCAAAACGATGACGATTCTGATTCTGAAGACGAATTCTTTCAAATATCAAATATTTGGGTAAACTTTTGGAATTTATTTGAAAAGAAACGAAAGCGTGGTACTCCTATTCAACGTGAAAGCTATCGTCTTATTCTTTGGGAAGTTTGTGGTCTACCTTCAGAAGAATCCAAGTACCCACTTGCCAATAAGATCTTCGGTGGTTTCATCATGACAGCCATCTTCTTGAACACCATCACTCTTTCTATTGAACATCATAATCAACCTCAAATGATGACAGACATCTTTCATGTTTCAAATATTATTTTCACTCATATCTTTGCTGCTGAAGTAGTTCTAAAATTGTATGCGATGGGGGGAGTCGCATATTTTAATGATAATTTCAATTGTTTTGATTTTGTGATTGGAATTTTGTCTGAAGTTGATTTACTATTTGCGGGTGAGGGAGGAACGAATGTTTCGGTTTTTAGAACTTTTAGAGCATTCAGAGTAGTCAAGTTAGCAACAAAGGTTCCGATGCTTCAAAAGTGGATTGGAATTCTTTTCAAATCGATGAAATCAGCAGCCGTACTAACATCTCTGTTGGGACTGATGGTGTTCATCGTATCGCTACTTGGAATGCAATTATTTGGAGGAAACTTCTGCGGACTTGATCCAGATTGGGAAGCTCCTGATGGTTTCGACTTGAGCAACAACACTGGTCAGGGTTGTGAAGGTCTACCTCGTTCAAACTACGATAATTTAGGAGTAGCGTTACTAACCTCATTTCAGATATTAACTGGAGAGGATTGGAATATCGTTATGTACACAGGCATGCGTGCAACAGGAGATTGGGTTGCTATTTACTTTGTAATTTATTATGTAATTGGTAATTATATGATGTTAAATTTGTTCATTGCTGTCTTACTCGCAAACAGAGATCTGATGCCTGAAGAGAGTAACGAATCCGTCGCTGGAAGTGACGAAGAGGAAGAAGAAGAAGAAGAATTGGAGGAAATTGAAGGGCTTCAGGAAGAAGCAGAAGAGGATCCATTTTTATTAAATGAAATGATCACTAGCAATAATATTCAATTGGAAGCAGATTCTCCTCGAGCTAGTTGGAACAAGTTAGGTGAAGGCGATGAAAAGAAACCTTCTTTCAAACGACGAAAGAGCAAACGCAAATCAACGGCAACGGAAGACGATATCGCATCTCCGAGAAAGAGGAAGGAAATTGTTCACGGCGATCATTTATTCACTCGATTACAAGAATCAGAAACATCGATGTTCTTTCTCAAGAAAGATAACCCATTACGGAAGGCGATGACTAAGGTTACCGAATCGAATAGATTTGAGCTCCTCGTACTTCTCGCAATCGCAATGTCAACAATCACTTTGGCGATTGAATCCCCATTGCGACCACCTGACCATCCAACTGAAGTAACTTTGGGAGTAATAAATTATGTTATGATTTGGGTCTTTCTCGCTGAATGTTTATCAAAAATAATTGCGATGGGATTCGTGATGCATCCTACCTCATATCTTAGAAGTGAGAGTTGGAACGTTCTTGACTTTATTATTGTCGTCAGCTCTATTATGTCGTTAATCATACCTGGAGCTGAAAGATTTCAAATAATGAAAATAATGAGAGCAATGAGACCTCTTCGATTTATTAACAAAAGTGAAGGAATGAAAGTTGTTGTTGGAGCATTAGTGATGAGTATAAAACCACTTTTGAATGTTTTGTTGATTTCGTTGTTGACTTGGATTATATTTGCGATTTTGGGTGTTCAGATTTTTCAAGGAAAGTTTTATCAATGCAGCCTAGAAGAGTACGCAGATGACACTCCCTGTTCTAACTACACAAGAGATTTATGTGAAACAATAGACGTCGATGGTGTGAAATGCAGATGGCTGAACAACGTTTCTCACTTCGACAATCTACCTGCAGCGTTTCTTAATCTTTTTGAGATGGCTTCTTTAGAGGGATGGGTCACCGTCATGAACCTCGGGATGGATGCCGTCTCTATTGATGAACCTCCTAGAAAGAATAGTAACCCAGCGATGGCACTTTACTTTATCGTTTTCGTTATTTGTGGTGCTTTTTTTATTATAAATATGTTCATATCAGTGCTGATTGATACTTACTACACTGAGAAAGAGAAAGCAGAACATAAACGAACAGGTATCTACCTCAATGAAGATCAGAAGAAGTGGGTTGAGCATCACTCAAAGATGATGACGATGATAACATACAAACACAGACCTGTGAAAGTAGTGATTGGTAAAGGGACTCTACTGCATCAGGTTGTTGGAAGTCATTGGTTTGAAATAGTGATAACAGCTTGTATTGTTCTGAACGTGTTAGTAATGGCTGCAGAGTTTTACCCTCCGAGTGATGCTAGAACGGTTACGTTCGACACATTGAATCTCGTCTTCTATTTAATATTTTTAGTTGAGTTCCTATTAAAAGTAATGGATTTAGGATTCAAAGGATACTTTACAGATATTTGGAATCGATTTGATTTCTTCATCGTTACTTTATCCTCTGTTGGTCTAATCATTCAGGCTGTGCTTTCAGCTGGTCCAGCAGTTTCAATGTTTCGAGTTCTCCGATTAGCTCGTCTTCTTCGAATGATTAAGAAAGCGAAGGATATTTTAATTATTTTACGAACTCTTTATCTGTCGATTCCAAGTTTAGTAAACGTAGCTGGGATATTGTCGTTGATGTTTTTTATCTACGCTGTGTTGGGTGTTAAACTATTCGCAAAAGTAAAAAGGGGACCTGACATGGGTCCACTTGTTAATTTTGAAACATTCTTTGTGGCTCTACTACTGCTGCTGAGAATGACTACTGGTGAGGCTTGGCAAGCTATTCTGAATAACGTTGCTGTTCAACCTCCTGACTGTGACAACCATCTTGGGGAATGTGGTCAGAAGTTAACAGCGGTGTTGTACTTCTGTTCATTCACATTGGCTGGGATGTATGTTTTGTTGAATCTTTTTATTGCAATCATTTTGGATGCTTTTACACAACTTGGAGAGGCAAATGCAAATGTGTGCACTGAAGAGTATATGGATAAAGTAAAAGCTGTTTGGAGTTCAGTTGTGCAGGCAGTTCCTGGTCACAGAGGTGCTTTCGGAATCCGTAGATCTGATGTCCCAAGTTTCTTAACTAGTATTGATAAACCTCTCGGGATGAAAGGATCTGAACATAAGATTGAAGCTGCCATTCGTCGAATGGATCTTCACGTTGATCCAAAAAGTAATTTAATTCCTCAAGAAGAGTTTATGGCGAAGTTGTTCAAGGCGAGATTTGAAAAAGATTTACCGCCTTCTCTCCACAAGCAGATGCACGAAAAGGAACGAGAAGTTGACGCACCAGATATTGAAACCGTCAGCGACAAGTCGATTGCTGCCGCTGTTCGTATTCAACAAAGTTTTAGATGTTGGAAATCAGTAGCTCTGAGAAAGGAAGCTCAAAGGAAAAGACTCGCAGAGAGAGAACCTTATGCTGGAGTTTCAACTCATATCTGGCCACCACTCGATAAAGTTCAATATTCTCTTGAGATGCAACCAATCGCTCCAGGAGTCCCTCTCGGGTTTGGATTAGATCCTGAACTCTGTCGGATTACTCGAGTCTCTCATAACACAGCTGCTGAACGCGCTGGATTCAAACCTGGCATGTTAATCAGATCTGTTGATCACGTCGCTGTAGAACGAAATTCAGATGTCGCCACAAAACTAATTCAAGAAGCTACCAGAAATGGATGGTCAGCAATCATCGATATTGAGACTGCTGATCCAACTGAGTTAGTCATCGAGAAGTATTCAAGAAATGGATCTTTTATATCTTACAATGACCTTCACACTATGTGTAGAGATTTAGGAATAGCAGGTCCTACAACATACGGAGCCTACTTAGATATTTGTATTAATAGAGGAATTGATCCAAAACGTGGATTTGGATGGAAGGACACTCACGCTATGATGGCAACCCTCCCTGATGAGGCGCAGCACCGAATTTTAGAACAGTTGCGACTGAGACCAGAAAGACCAGAAGTCTGTACTCACAATCCAGCAACTAATCCACTTGACGGACATAATTTATTATCAACTTTTCATACTTCACATAAAGAGAAACCTGTTGCGACACACCCGACTATGGGATTTACAAATTGGTTATTCGCAGCCAAACCCGTCAGCAGCTACCAGTCAGTCGAATCAAATAACTCTCAGAAATGGCCGTGGGATTCTACTCGACAACAACAACAACAAGACTTCAGTAACCCTCTTCTTTAATTGGGGGATTGCTATTTTAGATTATCAACTTGTCATCGTTTTTTTATTTTATTTTATTTTCTTCCTAATAAATCGTTTTCAATAGATGTACTTTATTTAGAGTAATTATTTCCATTCCCCCTGTGGTTCATATGTTTCTTTTACGACCTTCGGAGTGCTTACAATACTAACATTACCGTTAATTAACTGTATCGTTACTATTGTTTTTGTGAGTTAACTTTGATACAATACATCTATATGAAATGGTCAAACACTTATCCCCCTTCACTCCTCTACGTTGTGGTTCATATTTTTGATATTTCTTTTATTTTACTGCATCAAGGAGGACTATTTAATCTTTTCAAACATACTTTTGAGACAAAGTAATCTTGATTAGTGCGTGAAGTTGTGAGTAACGATCTTTTTTATCACCTAACTAAGGAAGTCTTATCCTCTCTTCTGGGAACAAGTCTGTGGAAGTTGTAAGGACAAGAACTCCACAATTGAGAGACGTCAACTCTTGCGTGCTATGATCAGGAAGAAAGGAAGGGAGAAAAAAGACAAACCGACAAACACGTTTCTGCTACTCAATTTTACTATTTTTCGTAGCAATTATTCGACCTCTGAAAGAAGTCATCAAATGTACTTAAACTTCACATTACTAACTTTACAACAGGTATCAGGGAATAGAGTGGAGGAGTGTTCGTATCGATAATACGAAGTTGGAGGTACTTATTACAGATTTCAATATTCTATTTACCAGATTGGTGTTGGGTGGACTTTATAACAAAAAAAGATGGCGAATCGAACCCACACTTCAGCACGGAATGTTCACGGAACTGATCCACAACATTTAGTCGAAAAGATTGTAAGAGGTAGAATCCAATCAAATATGTATTGGAAAGAACATTGTTTTGGATTAGCTGAAGACGGTGTTGTTGAAAAGGCAGTTGAATTAGAAGCAGTCGGAGGAACATACGGACCTTACCGAAAACCGACGAGATTTTTATGTCTTGTTTTGAAATTATTACAGCTACAGCCTAGTTTAGATACCGTAATAGAGTTCATTGAACAAGGTGATTATAAGTACGCTCGAGTACTGGGGGCTTTTTACTTGCGTTTAGTCGGTTCTCCTCTTCAAATTTATGAATATTTAGAACCGCTTCTCAACGACTATCGTAAGATTCGACTTCGCAATATCGACAGCAGCTACACAATTACTTACGTTGATGAGTTGGTTGATCGTTTTCTTAATGAAAGCGATATCTTTGATTGCACTATACCTCGTATCCCTCCGAGACGTATTTTGGAAATAGTATGTAACTTCTTTCTTTGATGTTAAAGACCTGAGTGATGAAATTAATAAAGTGATCAACTCAATCAACTCAACATAACAAAAACAGAATTACGACCTCCAACCACGAATCTCAACCGTCACAACTAATGAAGTTAATAATGATGATGATGATGATGACGATGAGAGTGATGAGGAAGAACCTGTTGCCCTCCCTCCACCAAAGGAGAAGCGAAGACGCTCATCTTCTGAGGAGTCTGAAGGAGATAATCAAACGAAGCGTATCGACGCCTAAAACCCAAACTAGCACCTCTGTAGACACAATTGAGATCCCATCAAATGATTTCTTATAAAACAAACAGAGCTCATGGACTCTGACATGTCATCTGCTGATATCTTCCCAACAATTGGGATCGATAGTACTGCGAGGCCGTAATGGAGCCGCTTGTGGAAATCAGCTGGTTTTCGATTTAATTATTTTCCTCTTCTCAGAAATTACTTTTATGTTTTCGTTCGTCTTCGTCAGCAGAGCGAGTGATTCTTGTGAGTAATTATTATGTGTAAAGAGATGAGTACTTTTATTTATTTTGTCTTTTTCAATCAGCCCTTTCGGCCAAAACAACAACAAAAACAAAAGTAAGAAAATGTCCCGCGCCTCAAACAGACGTATGAACGGAAAGCAAGAGATGGGAGCTCGATTCGTATGCAGCAGCACAGCAGCGTGTGCGGCAGAGATATTTACGTATCCAATAGATACGACCAGAGTAAGAATGCAAGTGGCAAAAACAGCAACTGACAGACAGAAGGTTGGAATGGTTGCGACAGGTGTTGACATCCTTCGTCAGCAGGGAATGAAAGGATTCTATCGCGGGATTCCACCAGCGATGATTAGACAATTCATTCAATGCGGTATTAACTTAGCAGCCTATCATCCAATTAGAAGTGCATTAGGAGCTGATGAAGACCATTCAGTAATTAAGAAAGGTATCGCAGGAGCGATGTCAGGTTCCTTCGGTCAGTTCTGCGCCATTCCAGCAGACATCGTGAAAGTACAGATGCAAGCTGATAATAAAAATACTTTAAATGGAGGAAAGCCGAGATATAATGGAACAGCTCACGCCTTTAAAAGTATTTACAGTGAAACTGGACTACTCGGTCTTTGGAGAGGAGCAACACCTTCCTGTTGTAGAAGTGCTTCAATTCATGGAGCTGGTTTAGCGAGTTACGACTCATTTAAGTATTTCATCGTAAGCTACGGTAAAATGGACGCAGAGAGTTCCTCAACACACATCGTTGCTTCTGCTCTTTCTGGATTCGTTGCGAGTGCTGTTGGATGTCCATTTGATGTAATTAAGACGAGAGTTATGAATCACAACGTCATCGAAGAAGGTGCCATCACACCACTTCAAGTAGCTGCAAAAACTATCAAAACAGAGGGAGCTACCGCGCTATTCAAAGGATTTGTACCAACTCTCGCGAGACTCGGACCTTGGCAGGTCATGTGGCTTACTTTCTATGAGAAGCTTTGCATTCAGTTGACTGGTGCTTCCAAGTTCTAGTCATCCAACACTTTTACTTTCCTTGTGTGATTTATTCTTTTTGTTCTTTTTTAAGTTTTTCCCGCCAAGACTTTCTGTGACAGTTCCCAACACACTATTTTCTTATTTAGTTAGTGTGAGTGGTTGGAACAATCTTCTCTCTTATTGCTTCGTCTAGTGAATCTTCTTACAGTTGTGTTGAGTATGCAGCACTTTAAACTCTCGCGGCAATGATTGTTGTTATTGTTGTTACCGCATTATTTACAAAACATTCTTCTGAATTATCTTATTCTACCTCTCTTTCCTTCTTCCTCACTTCATATCTCCCTCTCTCATCATTTTCTAAACCAACAAAAGAGAATTGCTGCTTCTTCAGTAACTCTGACACTGCCCGCAGTACCGATACTAGCACTCCCTGTGCCGATACTTTTATTGTTCGTAAATTAGTTTTGTTGTTTTTTCAACAGACCGAAAGATTCTTTTAGCTGTCGATTTTTTATCTGTGAGCGCTGCACTGCTGTACAGAGGAAACCTTAGTTTCCTGATAAAGATAAGATAACAAATGAAAGACGGGAGTTGTTTCCTGCTTTCTGTGATGATTGCGTACGGTTGTTATTTATTCTGATTGAAGTGAAGTAGTTGATCGCCACTTGAGACCGTTGTGTAGTTGTCTTGTTGCTGTCTGAGAACTCATTTCTGTGTTGTTTGTGACACAACAATCAGTGGAGTAGTTGTGCAGTACACTGCAGCTTTTTCTTTTGGACATTCGATCTGTTTTGTTAATAATTTTGGTTTGCTTGCCATGTCTTATCCCGCACCCAGTTCGTAGATCCAACTGCCTAGTACTTCGTGTTTTGATGTGTTCCTTCTCCCTCCCAGTGGAGGGAACTTCCCATCCCATTCGATTTATTTGATACAATTTGTTAGTTGTTCGTAATTGCTTTGCGTGGTACGATTGTAATATTGAGTGCGGGGTTTGCGAGTATGACTGACTTTGTTCAAACATGTTCTTCGCAAAGGAGCGAGTGTTATGGAGTTTGTGACGTAGAATGGTTTTACGTTAGACGTACTCATTTCTACATTTCTATTTTGGTGTTTACTTTTAGTCCTTTAAAGAGCCTAATTCAACTTGGAGACCTTTCTGAGATCCGGTTGGAATATCATTTTAATTTCATCCAGTAGTTCTTTGACTTTCGATCATCAAAACGGCGTTCTTGGCGCTGTTCTTAAAACCGATGTTAATTATATGCAAGTATCGTATTGTATTCGACGTGCAAGCGAATGGATCCATTCTGTTCCTCCATTTGCTTTTCGATTAGTGAACAGGTCCTTACGGATGTGCTATACTCTATCCCAGTCTTGTTCCTTGTCTTCTGTTGCGGCGCGTTAATGTGTTGTCTGTGGAAAAGGTACATACGCTGTAAGGACAGGGCTTGCCTCCATCTTTCGCTCTAATTTAGATTTTGAAAAATGGGCTTCCCCTTTGAGAAGGTGAGAAGCTAATAAAATTAATTTAGAAGCGCTGCTGTTTTTTTTATTATTCATTTTGTTTTCTGATTTTTGTCCGACACATTATTTGGTGACGGGTGGACCTGAAGGGTTCGCTAACTGGCTGGTCCAAACCTTCCAAGTGAGATCTAAAAGTGTGTGGCTCAAAAACATTTTTCTTTTAATATTGTGTTAGCACAATAGGCAGGTGTAGCGCACGTTAATTCTTGTTTCAATTCCTAAGAACTGTTGTTAACAGCACGTGGCTCTCTGCTGGGAAACCTATTTAGCATTTCGGGCCGTCGGAATGTCAGTGAGATCCTCTTTTCTATAATTAATTGACTGGTGGGGCGCAACCTGAGAAGTCTTAATTTAGCGCGGTGTTCTATTTTTTGAGACAGATCGAGTGAGTTGCCCCCGTAATTTGCCATCTTTTCCTGCCTTCCTCCATTTCCTTCTTCCTCCCATCTGATCTCTCGTTGATTTTCCTACGCTGCCGTTTTCTCTCTACCCTCTCCTCCCTTCTTGCCCCTTTAAATCTCTTCCAATTCAGTCCCTTGACACGTAAAAAGAAAGTAAAAAAGTTTAAAAAAAAAACCCTTTCAGCAGTTCTAAAGATTACCATTTCATAGTTGGTAATCTTCTTAACAAATTTGATGTACTTGGTTTTTCGGTAAACTGCTGTTGGTAATGTGTTGTTGATGTTTGTATTTGATGTTTTTTCATAGTTTTTAATAAAATCTCTTTTAGCGTAGGAAGGGAGGGTAAGAATATGACTGTTGCTGTTATTTTGTTGATATTTTCAACTGCAGTATCTAATGTTATGAGAAGATCAATTTCTCCACTTGTTCATCCATGTGTGTGGACAAACATGGATAAATACCCTGAGTGCGCTATCGTTAAAGAAGTTCAAACACAAACAACGCCACTGACTCTTGATCAGGTTAAGATAATGTGTGGAGAATGTTTCACGACAGTCAATCATTACTTATCGATTGACGATTTGGGTGTTTGTCAAGAATTTTTAGTATGGGCGTCAGCATTGCGAGAAGACTGTGCTTCTATCGAGTTAAATGCGACACCCTGCCCTGACGTGGCGGCAGGTCAATGCGGTGAGCTCGGTGTGCTTGGCATTGAAAATTGGGCCGGCGGTAAGCCATCGAACCCAATTCTACTTCAAACACTTAATCCTCTCTGTAGTGAGTGTTTGAAAATAATGGACGTTGATTTATCTCATTGTCCTTCTGAAAGATCTTTTAACAGAGCAATGCGAGCTGCTTGCATTCGCGTAACCCAATCAGCCTGTGTAGTCCCCGCATTTGAGAAACAGTTTCCTGGAAATCGCGAGTGCGCTGAAGCGATGGGAATTCTTCAACAATATGGACTTCAACCAACACAGTCACAGGTATCTAATATTTGTGGTATCTGTCTTCCGTTCTTACAAGACATTGGAAACAGTTGGGAGAGTCCATCATGTCCTGGCTCAGTATCATTAGTTGTTAATGATTACAGAGTTATATGTACCGGGTCATCAGGTGATCCTTGTGTTATGGAATTACTTAGTTTAGTATCTGATTGCGGTGGAGTAATTTCTTCACTACTAGGAGAGTCAGTTCAGGTAAGTATCTCAGAGTGTACAATATGTTTGAATAATGCCGTGTACGCACTACGAATGCAACCATCTCAAGGACAAGGTACTTGCTCACACTTAAATAACACGCTAACTTCATTAGTTGATCGATGTAATGCGAATGCCTTCAGTTCCATAAAGTGTTCTTCTCTAATGAGATGGTTGGATAGCAACCATACGAGTGCTGAGTTTCCGCCAATTCCGCCACCACCACCACCAACATCACCACCAACACCAACACCGTCTGGTAACGCGTCTTCGAGATCTTTTCAAACTCAAAATGGAAATCAAATAACAGCAACTCAATCATTATCAATATCCATTTCTCAATCAAACGAGATCACTGAATCCTTCACTGTGACTGACACTATTATCCCTGGACCCTGTAATGAACCTCACACATGTCTTTGTGTTCAGTTAATGAAACCTTCCTTTTCATTCACTTGGAGATATCAGCTTCCTATTTGTGGATTAGACGTCACTCAAAAAAGGAAGCAGTGCGCGTGTCAGGTAATAAAAGATGAATTCTATGAATCAATACCTGGCTGTAATGGTTTACTTGACTCACCAGATATTATATCAGTCTGTAGATTATGTTTACCACACATTAATGAATTCATGCATTACGTTGAGGCTTACGATGAATGTTTTGGTAGTACTGACGGAATCAGTAGAGTTCACGGGCTACAAGTAGTTTGTGAACCTGAAGGGATCGGAACTGGTGTCTGTCCAGCAGCTCTAAAATTCGGAGCATCACTTCAGAATTGTGAGGGGACGTTTACAACTGTTATCGATCTATCTCTTCGAGGTAATCGCGTCACCTCCGATGACTTTCGTGACTTACTTTGCACAAATGGAACTCTCTGCTCAGGTCTGATGATGGAATACGCGCAGCGGAGAATTGATTTAGCAACCTGCGGAATTCATATCGCAGATCATCATCATGTTTGTCAATGTTGGCAGCTGAGGACTAAGTTTTTCGACGCAGCGAAACACTGCAGTGTTTTGGTCAACGAGGGATGGAAGAAGGATGCGATGGAATTCGATCGACTTTGTTTGAAGTGCTACCCAGACTTGTTAGTTAACGAAAGGCTTCTAAAGGACTACGGAGATTGCACAGGAAGAGGAGAATACTTCACAACAGATCTAAGAGGTAATGTAGCTGCAGTCTGTAGTCAACCATATCAAGGACCACAAGGATATGGAAGTGCTGCTCATGAAACGACTGCTTGTGTGACTTCTGGGATTTCATTAACAAGTCTGCAGCCAGAATCCGATTGTAGGATATCACTTTGTAAAGTTGAGCAACACGTAAAAGGATGTTCTTTAGTAACTGCGATACCAAACTATGCATCGAATGAATCCGCCGTTAAATTAGTTTGCAGCGACTGCATGGGACCGATTGTGGCAGCGATTGAATCATCGACTACGTCAGAAGGATTTCAAAAAGATGTTTCAGAACTGATGAACTGCAACCCACGTATTTGGAGTTTAGACTCCATGGCTACTCAGTGTGATCAATTTATTAATATTTGTGACTTCAATTCAGAGTTTTGTGATCATCAAATAGATTTCAATCAAAGCTGCAGTGACGCCGATCAACAGAAACTACAACACCTCGGACTCGACTGGTCTCGTTGTCTCTCAAGAAATGAAGGTGAGCGACAGTGTGACTGCGCTATTCAAATATTTAAACAAATACCGAAATCATGTTTTAGTCATCCAGTTGTTTCAATGTGGCTCTGTAGAGTTAGAAATCAAGCATGCCATGGAGTACAATATCCATTAATATCTCAGTCTGAATGTCAACAACAACTTCCATTCATCTCATGGGATGCGACTCTTTTGGAGACAAAGTATGCGACTTGTTCAAAAGCTGAAATCAGTTCTCTTTTTCAAAAAGTTGCTGACGAGTGCCTTCCAATTACAGTCAATAGTTGTAATTGCACTGCTGTTATTTTAAATTCTGTTTCGGTTCAGTGTACTTGGGATAGTCTGAAAGAAGAATTGACCCGAATAAAATGTTTAATAAAACCGACTTGTATGAATCCGGAAATGTTACCAACTTCTGAAACAGAATGCGACTCACTTTTGAAGAAGGAAAGTGAAACAACAAACAACGTTGTGGATGGAATTCGAATCTCAATGTTGGAATGCACTTCTGGAATGCGGAAACTAACTACCGAATTCGTTAAGTTTTGGGAAGAGTGTTTTGATAACTTAATCTTATCAGAGTGTGACTGTCTGAAAACTGTTCACTCGTCACTACATCTTCTATCACCTTGTACACGTTACAGTCCAGAGTGGGAGACAATTAAATGCATTGCTGCCTGGAGATGTCCCCGACAGTCGTATTTTGTAATTCCAAATAACAAGGCTACCTGTCAGGAATCCCTCTACAATCCAAATGTTGACTACGAAGGAAGATTTGATCTGCCTGCAATCGTCACACAGGATATCGAACGGATCCCAGTTTGTGACTTGTCTCAGATGGCTGAACAATTTGTGATTCTTCAGAATTGTTTTCAATTGATATTAGAAAGTGATGTTACGAAAGGACATGTTGTTCAGATAGAAAGATGTAAATGTCTTTCTCAATTCGGATGGTCCATTCCAATAACTTGTCGAAATCAACCAACTGCTGTCTGGACTCACATTCGATGTGTTGCTTCAGATATGAAATGTACTTCAATACCAACACTTCACGCTAATACATGTGATTACTTTTACGCTTTTCAATCAAAGTCAGAAGTCCACACAATTGAGTCTTCGATTACAACTCGTCTTATCGACACCATCGAGTCTGTTCCACCTCATTGCGTGTCTTCACATCACGCGATTGATTTCTTACGTAGCTGTCTAGCAGAAGCAACATCGCAGTATGACTTGTCTCATCACGGTTCATGTCGTTGCCTTGAATTGACTTATAAAAGATATAAATCTTGTGACCTACATCAGCCTCTTGTTTTGGAAATAATCTCCTGCAAGGCCGTCACGTGGGAGTGTCCTGCTGTTGGGAATCTAATTGATACGCCGAGAACTCTTTGTAATGAAATAGCAGCTTCTGAAAGTATTGAATCTCCGTATCACAGGGAGTGCGTTTCAAGGAATTCATTATTCAGTCCTCAGTTAAATGGTTTTAATAATACTTGTGATAACCTTGCTCGTTATCAATTATTGTTACCTTCTGTTTGTAAGACTATTTCTCCTACTCGAATAGATTACCAAATTAGTCTTTGTGAATCTATTCAAAAGAAGTGTTCACCACCACCACCAGAGTACCCAAATATTAACTGCCGTGCAGTCCTTTCAGAAAATAGAATCCACACTTTAATGGAACGGAATTGCAGACAGGTGGCTATGCAGCTGGGGAAGGTGTGTCACATGTTATTAAAACCAATTAGTGAAACAACAAGACAGGATTATGAAGAAGGATGTGAAGGAGAATGTTTCTTATTTTGGACAAATAGCCGATCAGTTCTAACCGGAACTTGTTCAGAGACAGACAGTTGGTTTAGTAAATGGATACAATCTCGTTGTATTCGTGACACTACAGTCAGTAGCAGTATTGGTAAGTATGCTGGTGAATACCTGCGAGAATTTACTGAGGCCACACTCATTTACGACCACCAACGAACTTATAAAGACGGCGGTCAGTACTGGGCTGGTGTCCAATCTCGTGAAACAACATTAGGACTCTGGCCAATTGGTGGTAATATTGAGAATCTGATTAACATATTTAGAAGGAAACCAAACAGTTGGGATATGAACAGATTATGTACTCAACCAGTTCTACAGCTACTTGAAATATTAAAAGGTCACTACTCCATTAGAGGGCTACAAAAGGTTTGCACAGGACAGATAAATCCAAAACCGGGTTTTCAAACTCAAGTTTGGTGTAACGAATACACACCTGACTGGGACTGGACATCAACAGGTGTTGAAAACGTGTGTGCTACTCGCTGTTATAGAAAGATGGCTATGAAAGAGCTTCAATCAACTGTAACACCTGTTGAAGGAATGAGAAGGCTTATCGGATTGAACTCTATTTGTAATGAGCCACCTCAGGAGAAACTTCTCAATTCACAAAAAGGGAAGACTTGTATGTCAATAATTCAAGACGTTGCTGTGACAGGTGTTCCATTTAATGACGCATCGTATCCAGTGAGGAGTTGTTCTGATGGTATTTCTCAGTTTACTGACTGTCGTCGCTCTGGTCTTCGTAATAACTGCGAGTGCCTCTCTCTTTTATTAAAGTCAGCACCTTCGAGAGTTTGTTTACAGAATTCAGAAGTAGCTCCTATTACACTTTGTCTTCTCAACCCTGATTATGATCGATGTATTAATTCTGATTACTTTGTTGAGTATTCTACTTATTGTACTCCTCCTGTACTTGAAGACTCATCTTGCAGACAGATGTTGTGGAATAAAAACATACCCTGCAGTGTTAAGTGTCACTCATTATTTCAAACACATATTGAGAGATGGGGTTGTTGTGCTGGAACTTATAATCAATACTTGGAATCCATTAGTAGGAATCGTATTTCTTTAAAGAATGTTGAAGCCGCTTGCAACTTACGTTTTGAGACAAAGTGTGCTCACAGTGAAAGTGACTTGGCATTCGCAGCCAGAGTGGTATTTGTACTCGACGCCAATCTGTTTCTGGACCACCCGACGGTGTTCGAAAACGCTATCAAAAAGGACGTCATCGAAACCCTCGGGATCTGGGAACACAATATTGTTGCTATCGAGTTGTCGGCAGTTAATATTTCAGTTTCTTTGGAGAGGCAGTTCTCTCCCCTTTCTGCAGTCCAGCAGCAGCTTCAGGCTGAACTCATCATTCGTGGTGATTATAACTCTGAAGTTATTACTTTAATGAGAGACTTTCAGGGGTACCTACTCGCTGGGTTTCCTTTTCATCATTTCAGAACTCTGTTTGCTCGTTACGCACCTCAGCAGATATTCGTTAATAATCATCTTTCTGTTGTTCTTCAGGAATTCAGTTTGTCGGGTGCTAACTACACCGACTCACCTCTTCCTACAGAAGCGCTCTCTCACAGTGCTGCTAATTATGTCAAATGGTGTTTTAATTTAATGCTGTGGATGTTTTTAATTATTTTGTTTGGCATATGACGGTGTTATCGTTACACTTCTCTTATCTGATTATTTATGGTTCGTATTTTAGTTGAGCGCAGCAAGTGTTCCAAATAGTCGGTTTTGAATGTCTGCAACATTTCCGTGTTGTTCGGGTCTCAGACTCCACCTTTCAAAAAAGAAAGAACAAAAATATTATTTACACATCTCTCCCAATCGTGTTGTATTATTTGATACAAAAGTACGAAGTGATGAAGTCCTTCTTTGTGAAGTCATCTAATCTCTCGATCAGTAAAACACAAAAAAATGTCTTCAGGAGGTGGTGCAGCAGACAGTCCGAGTGGATCTCCAAAGACGGGAGGCCGTACTGATTCTATGAAGCAGTGGGAAGCTGAGAACAAGGTTTGGTTATTTACATCAACAGCTGAGTATCCATTTATTGTTTATTCCGAAGATAAAATTAAATAACAAACAGGTAACTGCTACAGACGAGTACTATCATTACGACCCTGCGCAGACTAAGGCACTCCATAGAAGTAAACCTTGGACGTATGTTGTTTATTGTTTATAATCATTTGAAAAGAAGAATAGCACAATAAAATAAAACAGTCAATCTGCGACTTACTTTAATAAAGTAAAGATGTCTGCATTAGCTTTGGTCAAAATTGTAATGCACGCAAAGACTGGAAAGGGAAAAGCTGGGCGGATCAGTTCTGATAGTGGGAATTGGATTGAAGTGATGGGAGTCATGCAGGGGTACGTCCTTGAGAATACACTTATTGTGTTAGACAGTTTCGCTCTTCCTGTAGAAGCTCACGAAGTCGAATGTAATATGACACAAGCAGCAACTGAATATCTCGTTACTTACATTGAAAGAGCTGAAAAAGTTGGTAAAGGAGAACCAGTTATTGGATGGTACCACAGTCATCCTGGTTATCAATGTTTTATGTCAAAGACTGATTGTACTTCACAAAGAAGATATCAACAATACTCTGATCCATTCTTAGCTGTAGTTATTGATCCTGTGAGAACTATTAGTACAGGTTTGTTATGTTATTTTATTGAATTTTATACTAGATCTGATTATGATATAAGAAACACACCAACAGGTAAAGTAGAAATCAAAGCATTTCGTACCCTTCCAGAAAGTAGTGTAGTAGATGACGCATTGCCAGGAGAGATATCTGGTGAGGGCGATAAAATTGAGGAACTCGGAGTGTACGCTCACTGGTACTACGAACTACCAATTGAAGTCTTCAAAAGTTCCAGCGACGAGGCAGCATTGCAGCTGCTGTGGGGAAAGTTTTGGTCCAGCACATTGGCGGCATCACCGCTGACGACGAATCGTTTTTTTATCAACAGACAGATTTCAACTGTTGAGAAGATGCTCGACAGATCTGAAAGTGAGCTCGCAATTCAAACGTCTAAAGTAAGTTCTCAGGGAACTAATAAGAATGAAGACAATCTCCTACAGCAGGCTACTTCAGCCTCTGATTCCCTAGCAGGTGAAGTATTACAAGGAATGTTAGGAGCTGTAATAAAGGATACCGTGTTTAATGTCAGATAATTAATTTCACGTATTAAACAACAGACTTGATTATTGTAGTACGGCTGCTACAAACGATGGATACGACGCAGCAAAGTAGCCCACAGTGAACTAGTCAGGCAATACTATATCACAAAAACAACATTTGTGGTATCGGAGCAGTGAATTCGAAAGTAATTAGTGTTCCTTTTCGTTTCTTTTTTTCTTTTACTTCTAACCCAGTGCGTTCAAAAACCCAAAGCGCACGAATTGAAAAGGAAAATAAAAAACTAATAACCTAGCCTGTTGTTCCACTGTAGTGGGGAAGTCCTCTAATTGAGTCCTCGACAGACTCTGTGTAATCTGAAAACTGAAGAGTGCCTGTCACGTAATCTGGTTGCCGACATCCCTCCTTACCCTTTGTCTCGCTGCCAGAGGATTTAACTACCGAAGTTAAGTTACGTACACAAACCCGACCCGATCGGATGAAGACAGAGCATCCGTGAGAATGAAGAAAAATGTTTAATTAATAATATGTTGTTCAGCCTTACTCAAAACACATCTTCTCATCATCAGCAAAGGAAATGGAACCTGACCAGCCGGGTATCGTTACCATCTGGAAATAGACGTCATTGATTTCAGAACCTCCCGTTGTAAGATGTTTACTTTATTTCAAATATCAGAACATAATACCACAACATGGGGTGCAGTCAGGGGAAGAATGATCGACCAACAGCGTCGGATGATTTGCAACAGAGAATGAGACACGCGGAGAAGCAGAGAGGCGTTGGGTTGCCACCTGGAAATCCAGGGAGGTATCACCCTCACCCTGACCATAATCAACCACAACAAGCAAACGGAGGGGGAGGAGCTCAAAGAGTGAACTTTCGTCCTGAGGGAGGGGATAGGAGGAACGCTCCACGACCACAACGAGAAGGAACACCAGCACCAGTTACTCCAATGAGACAAGTCCGAGAATACGAAGCAAGTCCAACAAAACCATCTGGTCCTGCGGTTATCGCTCGGCACGGCGACATTTGGTACGGAGCGAATATAATAAAAAAGTCTCCCGACGGAAAGATTGATCTCTGTTGGGATGATGGCAGCTACACTATTGGGATGGAGAAGGATTATGTTTATCCAATCTCTGTTGGGACTGCAGTGAATTGCAGGTGGGGAAGTGATTGGTACCCGGCTATTATAAAACAGTTGGGAACATCTCTTGATGTCACCTGGTCTGATGGTTCGCATTCCATTAACTTGCCGGCAACTTCTCTCCGTCCGCAAACATATTTTCCGGAAGCAGATCCGACGACGCCAACGAATGCCGGAGTGTTTGGAAGACGTGCTGTCCTCATGCCGGGTGATGAAGTTGAAGTTCGCCAAGACGGCTACTGGCAGCCAGCAGTCATCCACCATGTTGGTGATCGCTGCAGCGTAGAGATGCGTGGCGCTACTTATGAGGTTTGTTTTATTATTTTTATTTGTGAAGTCTTTGTTGTTGTTTTACTGACACTAAACACAAAACAGGTTTCACTGGGTGCTGTTCGCTTACCAGAGACGACGTCATGTTTAAATAAGGACTTGGCTGGTTAATGTGACCAAATTACAAACCACGACGTGCAAAGTAAACACCTGGTAATTCTGATAGAGTAGTTTTCTAGTGTCTCACAAGAGTGCAGCTCCATATCCGAGTGGCGGTGATTCCGACACACGGTTAGTCTACCCTTTCTTCTTGCTATCATCACAGGCACAGTGAGTAGTTGGGAGGTGAGCGTGTTTTTGGTTTTGTGTCAACCAAATTATAACAACGTTTATGCAGCTAGAAAATTCTGGTTTTGTTTTTATTATTTTGTATATTTTTATTTTATGTTCTTTTTATAGTTGTAGTTATTGTGTGAAAAACTTTTGGTTCTAATTTTCCCTACTGCTGGCCATTAATTTATTCTTCATTTTATTTTTTCCTTCCCTTTTAAAAAAACCCGAACCCTAAATATGTGTTACATATTCCCCTTTCTCACATGAAAGTGTTCAATCTTGTGGAGCCTTTCTGTTTTTAGAACATAATTGGCTGATCTGGTTAAGAACATTATTATATCAAATCTTTTAATTAGGATTGTTTTCTCAGTTTAGTTTCAATGTAGTGATTGATAACTACGATGTTAGAGTTTATTTTAATTAGTTTTGTATTTCTAAACCATTGAATTTATCCATTGAGTTTATGAAGTTATTGTCTTCTTTTTAATTATTAGTTTGACTGTACTATTAGGAATTATTAACTTACCCATTCTTTCCTTTCTCCCCCTTTCCTCGATGGTAGTCGTAGTGCGACGATAAGAAATATTATTTTGAAATTCTGTTTTCACTCTTTTCAGTTTAGATATTGTCGTCTATCAAAAACCTTGAGTTGACATTTTATGTGATTTATTTTTCTGATATAATTTTAATAATAATAAGTGGAAAAATTATTTTTTTTTTTTTCAAGATTCCCATCTCCGATGGCTAGTAATAGCCCTCCCACCTTCCAATCACTGAGAGCATCTTATTCATGTTTTGGGAGGATTGATTCTCTTTTTATTATCGTTTGAATAATTGACAATCTCATGTATCACCTTCCCTACTCCAAGGCTGTGTTACTCCAAGGCTGTGTTACTACCGTAGTTGGTGTAAGGATAAAGTCTTCTGTACTTTAGCTGTCCTCGACTGATTGTAATGAGATTGATTAGATCTGAGATATAAAATATTTTTTATGTCACATCGTACTGAGGACACTTGTCGTTGTAATTGAGACTTCTGTTGATGAGAAGGGAAATAAATAATTGCGAGAGTTGCGGTGTTATCGAGTCGACATTCAGCTCATTCGAATAGGGAGCCACGTTGGGCGAGCTACGTACCTTCGCCTTCCTTTCGATTACATTTGTTGGGTTGCAATCGACTCCAGACTCACGTTTTGGGTTTTGAAATCTCAAATTTTTATTCTATACCCCCGTAACTGGAAATGACTACTTCTTCCCGCAGCAGTATCCGCTTTCTAGAATTCCTTCCCTTTGTCTATACTTATCCCTCTGTGTGAATCTTTTCCCCAACACGATAGTCTTTTTATCTATTCTGACCCATTACTGTAGTACCTTCGCGTACTGCAGCAATGCTGTAGTAAAATCTTTCTCGATTACGCAGCGGCATGTGCTTTAGGCTGCTCAATGAGAAGCATCTAACAGTCACGTGATCACAATGTAAGGAAGAGATCTGATGGACGTTTCGCTTGCAATGAATCGCTGTGGTAATTTTATTTAACGTAAACAATCTAAAACAAGATTTTATAAACAGATCCCTAGGTTTCTAGAGGTCCAAAAAAAAAAAAAAAAAAAAAAACTATCCAGCACCTTCGTTCTTTTTGGTGGAAACGAACGGGAGTTCGAGTACTTCTTTTCGGTTCGTCTTCTTTATAAAACTGCCCCCTTCCCTCGCCCCTTCCTACTCGTTATTCTGAAGTTCTGTTTATTATTTGATAAGGAGGAGTTTGTCTTTTCCGAGTAGTTTACATTTCCTGACACTTTTCTTGACTTCAGCACATCGGAAAACAACAAAGGGGGAATTTCGACGAATGTGTCCAATCGTATCGGAGGTATCCATGTGAGGTCATCTACGGGGAGGCAAAGGGAGGAGTTGGTGCAGAAATCTTTCTACTAAAATAATGTCTCGTGCCGCAAGTTTTTGTATTTATTTTTAATAATTCCACCTCAGGGATAACGATATGGGAACCGATGAAGAGATGTCGGGAGTTCTGTTTGGGACAATTCAGTCTCCTCTCAGTCCAACGTCAGGGAGATCGTTGTTTCCATTTCCGATGATTTCATCTGTCTATTCAGACAGTTTGTTGGACAGATCACTTGATTCCACAAGTAAGAATGCTGCTGAGTCTGCTGAAATCAATCGTTTGATTAAGGAACTAACACCACGTGATTTAGTCACAACTATCGGTAAAGCAAGAGCATTAGTTGAGTACATTGCAGCTGAAGACTTGGAATCAGCGAAGGTGATTGCAAAGGAAGGAAGGAGAGTATCGCCAGAAGAAGTAAATGAATCTGCGAAGAGATATCATCCACGGAAAGCAAGTGAGATTCAAGAGACTTACTCAACTGTTTTGAGAAGGATTAGTGTTGATCATTACTTTGAAGATAAAAGTCCTTCTCCTGATACTTTTCAAAAGTTATTGACAGCCTGCACTACTCCAGTGAAAGAAGAAATCAGAGGAAGAAGTAACAGCGGCGTCTTATTTTGTTTCGCTGAGATCTGTCGTCGCAAGAGTCAACCTTTTATGCAATTCTTTGAAGAGAAACACTCAAGTGATGTTGATGATGTGTTGATCCAAATCACAGAATCAACAGATTTCTACCTCAGCTATGAAGAGAAGTATCAAATTATTCGATTCAACAACAAACGTAAACAGATGGAAAAAGCTCATCGCTACAGGAAGAAAATGCGATCTGCTGCGGCAAAGGATACGTGCTGTAGTGTTAGTTAAAATTAATCCCCTTCCCACCACCTTTGTAAACACTTAGAACACCACCTTACTCTCTTACTGATTTGATCTATTCTTTCGAATGTCAAAGACGTATTTCACTTCAAAATAAACTTCTTTCAAATCCACTCCCATGGAGACCCCCGTGTTGATGTAAAATTGGGGCATAACTGTCATTTGGTTTTTGTGTTGTTCTGTTTTTACTGACAGCAGACGCTTTATTCTTGGCATTTGTGGAGTTTTTTTTCTGGTTCTTGAATACAAAGATTAAGGGATTTTGAAAAAAATAAGGTGAGCGAACTTCCTCATGAAACTATCCACTTAACGCTCAAGTAAATGTTCTTTTTAATTGTTTTCATCGAATTATTATATTCGAGTGTTTGGTGTTGATTAGCAGTCAGGTAAATACTGCAGGTGTTTTGACTTTATGTCTCTTTGAATTGTCATCTGTCACTCTCGTGGTGACACAACTTTGTGAGATGATTGACATCTCTCACTTTGTTTTGATATCACTTTTGGATTTGTTACTATCGGTGGTACACACACGTCAGTCACATTAATAGTTTTACACAACACTTTGTACAACTACAGTAATCTTATTACTCTGCTACACGTGAGTGTGTTTCGGGAAATGAAATTGAGTACAAACAGTCGAATCATTTCAAAATAACATCTGCTGCTCCTTTTTCTGTTTCTTTTAATCAGAAACAATTTCTCTTGTTTACCCCCCCACTCAATTTAGTTTTGGCGAGGGTGTTGTATTCTTTTTTATAGCCCTCTCGGGTTCTTCAATAGGGAATTCCGGAATAGATGTACCCGTTTCGGTTTTTTTTTTAATTTTTTTTATCATTCTTTAATTCCTTTCTAGCTGAATATTATTTCTCACTTATTATTCAGTGACATCATACCAGTCGGTTTCTGTACCACGGCTTTATTTTTCTTCTTCTTCTTAAGTCTTTGGAGTGCCCTCCTAAGTGAAAACAACACAATAGCATCAGTGGCATTCAAACCGATTCTACGCGACAACTAAGGAATAGATTCAAACAACGAATCTGCAGAGACTGAGTGCAGTCACTTGTTTTCTGCTGAGAGACGATTGGAAATACCTATTATTTGTGACAACTATTTTCTGCTCCTTTTTTTCATTGTTATTGTTATTTTTTTTTCCTACTTTTTTCCTTTTTTTTCTATCTAGTACCCAGTCTCGCTTTTTTTGTTTCAAAAGTGTTGTGCTGTTCGATTCCCGTTCATTAGTTCTTTTCTAACAAACAAATGAAAGAAACGAAATTAAGATTTTCTTTTTTTCTGACAACTCTAGATGTCAGCACCAAAAGAAGATCTTGGCATAAATAAGAAAGAATATTACTTACAAGTCACTCGCACTATAAAAGAAAAATACCAATAACCACCCTGACTCCAGTCACCGCTTGTTGTAATTCGTAATGAAAAAGTCAAAAAGGGTTTCATTTCTGATCGATAAGTAATGTTGACTACAGCACCTAGCCGTTGTTGTTTTCAACTCTAATAGGTTTGTGCGAGATGGTATTGAATGCGTACGGTGTATGACTGCGCGAAACATGATAAACGCGTGTTCTGTTATTTGATGCTACTCAGGTTCTTAACCAACGTTAGGATTTGATTTCGAGTTCTCGCAGAACAAACTCTCATCTTTTTCTCTTTGCACTGACTTTCGCTTCGATACTTTTGTTGCGCTTTTTCATTCCGAATTACCTTTCGCGGACCTTTATTAACCTTTTACTGTCTTTTATCTTCTTCCTTCCTTTTTATTAAAATGGTGCAGTTAAGACTGAAACTGACTGTAGCTTCCTTTTGGTTCTATTTGTGTTGCCCAATTTTGTGGTATTTTTTCTTTTGGTAATCTTATAATATTAATACTCAAGACAATTAGGGGAGTGAACAGTCCTGTTTGGAGGTTTCCTGAAACCTAATAATGGCATTCTGTGTTCAGGGCCCGTCAGCCTAAGTTATAACAATCCTAACAGATAGATGCCTCGTATCGTGATGCACAATATGTAATGTAATGGATATATTCATCTATCTCTGGGAATCAATAATTGTACTTGTTGAAACCGGTTGTTAATTTTCTACTTGTTGGGTGTTCGTATCAACGCGTTTGTGAACTTGTTAAAAGTTCTAATTAGTCAGCTGAATCTAGCCTATAAAAACAGGATCCCCGATTGGGCGCGGGTCCCGCAGACCCCAGTTCTGGACTTTGCTAACTAACTGAAAAGTGGTTGTTGTCCTATGAATTTTTGCATTTGATTGAAATTTTGTTGTTTTTTTTAAATGACTGATAACCATTAATACCAACTGAAAAGTGGTCCCCAGAACTTGCTGATGAAGGCCTAAGAGGGAGGATTAAGACCTACCACAGTATTATATGGAACAGCGGAGTAATTGTGTTTTTATGTATCTTTTTTTTACATTGAATTTGATTTAAACTAATATTCTAACTACCTAATTGTTTATGTAATAGCTGCTGGTCCTCGTACAATTATTTTCTTGTTATCACAGACTGTTTAACTGCTTACTACGTCTTTATTCCAATGCGGTGTTTCAACTGCTACTTTGGCTCGTAGGTTAGATATTTTCCTTTTTTTTTCGATTTCAATTTGCAACCACCTGCTAGCAAACACCTTTCTTCATCTGGAGATCTGGTGATTACAATGTAGAGTCTCGTAGTATGAAATGTTACTGGTCTTTCACTTTGGTCAGTTGACGTCTCTTCTCGACTGAGAGTACTTTACACCCTCCAACCCCATTTGTGAATTATTTACACTGAGCTGACTTTTTAAGTCTGCTTGCCTCTCTTATTAATTCCATTATTTTTTATCTCAAGAAATAAGGTTGAAGTGAAGTCGTTGGCCTTACTTTAAACTGATTGGCTATTATTTTATTGTCTATCACTGTCTGCTCATGTTGAGGAAATTTTCTTTTAAACCTCTTCAATGTCTTCTTTCCTTTCCTTCCCTACAGATTCCCGACGTCAGTCTGACCAGTTGGGCAGGTCTTCTATTCACTTGCGGTGTACTAAGCTGCCTCTGACAGTTTAGGACCAGTTCTTTTGATTTTTCTTTTTCAATCATCTTAAAATATCCCTTCTTACCATCGACATTAACTTACTAACATCGTAACCCGAAACAGTACGATGCTTGCTCGCTTCGGACACCTTTTCTTTCATTTTCATATTGACATTGCCTACCACCCGACCGTATGGTTATTTACAGGGCCTCCCTGAGAGCGGGTCATTACACTAATCAGATAATAGAACTTTATAATAGCTGACTAACAATACAAACTAGTCAGCAATCAGGCAAAGTAATTATCAGAAAACTTGGCTGTTGGATCAGACTTGGTGGAGTCTGCGAGTCTCACACACATCTCGATTACCCGGGTGACTTGTATCCCTCTTTTATGTGGTGGGGGTCACAAGACCTCCACCAACAGTTTTCTGTTGACCCCTTCGACCTTATTCTTTTCTTTTGTCCTACTATCACACCCAAGACCTCATTTCCAGTTATTCTCTCAACTAACTCGCCTGCGTACACGCATGGTGATCTCTTTTACACGATGCTTTATTTGAATTCAAGTGTGTAATCTGAAAGAGTTTATTATCTTTTATTTGCACTTCAATGTGCGCTTCGACAGGAATCTGAGATGATCCGCAACAAAGGTCGTATGGAAGTTGAAATAGTTATGAGCACACAGAGTACATTCTTTTTTGCGTTTAACAAGTATATCTTCCCATCAGCTCCACAAAAGCAACGATGGGGTACTCCTCTGTCAGGGGGTACCTGGGGACAGCTGCCATGAGAACCTTGTGTTGGGGTGCAATTGTGTCGTTAGTCGCATTCTGTGACGATCAATCTCACATTGGAGGAATGATAACAAAGTGTACAATGCACGAGAGTCTGCGGAAACCGCTTTTGTGTTGGATTTGGGTGCTGTCAATTGACGCTTTGGTTTTATTGATGTTCATGTGTTCAATTCACAATGTGTATTGTAATCAACAACAGCAGTCGTTTATTAGTAATATTCTGGCTCCTTTGACTGCTGCTTTCGTGTTTGCGGGATGTGGAGTTACGATGGGTTCTGTTGGAGTTTGGTGGGGATTCATAGGAGCAGCTTGCTACGTGTTGGGACCAGGGATTATAATAGCTGTCAGGGGAAAGGATATACTCACTCGAAAGTTTATGATAAATATGTTCTTTCGTTTCCTCCACACGTGGGATATCGTAACTGACTTCGCAACCGCTGTCATCCTCGGCTCGATTGATACGACTGGCAGAATCTACATAGCGCTTTCCATTACGAATTTGTTGATGTACGTCGGCAGCCTGTATACCGAACTCGGAGAAGACAGCTTAGCAAGAATCGTATTAAATATGATCAAAGCACTTACTTTAGATATTCCGATGTTGGCACTCGATATTTATGTTCTAATGCAGGGGGATCGAACTAGTGAAGAGCAGGCAGTTATTATTGTTTCTGCTTTGAGTAGTCTATTAGAGTCCATTGCCAGTATCAAAGCAGCGCTAACTTTTCGAGAAGTTAACAAACAACATGCGAGAATGAAGGAGACGATTACGATCGCTCAGGGAATAGCAACAGCTTTGGCAAAGTTTGACATCTCTTCAGCTGAGACTTTACTCGAACCAGATGGAGATGCGATGCCACAAATGAACGCAGAGCTGTTGGAAGCTTTCAAGATTTTGGTTTCGAATCTAAAAATGTATCGCCCGTACCTTCCGGATGCGATGTTTCAGAGCAATCGCGCTGCTCCCCTGCCGTTGAACTTCCGATCTGCATCTATTCAAACGCGCACCACTACTGTTGCGTATCCCAAGCGTGTGCTTCCAACTCCTCTAATTCCTCCAGCTCAGCAAACCGCTCAGTACACGACGCCACCCACATTACCTCCAGTACTCGAAGACTGTGATATTACGGTGTGTTCTGTTTTCATTTATTTATTATAACTTTATACTTCTCTGTGAGTACCAAAACAAAACAATCGCAGGCTCTCGTAGTTCGTCACGTTAGTTGTCATGACACAGGAGTTCCCGACATTATGAGCACTCAGCGTATTGTTTCTGCATTCTTAGATACAGTCTTTGTCGAGGCAGCAGCGTTTAACGGAGTGCTGCACGCTTTTGACACTGGCTTTGAAGTTGCTATCACATTCGGAGCTGTAAAAGATGATGACTATCCTTTGACCAATGTGAGAAGTCGAGCACATGACGCGTATCGATGCGCAGTTTCGCTGTACAACAAATTCAAACAGAGAGATCGACCGCTGGTAGGAATTGGTTTAGCATGCGGGGCAAACGTAGTCGGAAATTTCGGAAGCGAAGGCAAGCTGGCCTTTTGTGTTGCAGGTCCAGTTATACACATCGCTCGAATGGCGTGTGAGCACTCGATAATGTCTCGCGAGAATTTAGTTATCGATCCGCATATACGAGATCGTTTACTCTCTTCGAATGCACCAAAGAGCGGAGTTGCGAATCCAATGTTGACATCTCTTTGGGGCATCGAATCGTTTTATACTCTTCCTACTATTGAAGAAGCAGTTGATGCTTGTCCCACTCCGGGAGTCGAAACTAGTCAAGAAATTCCAAGGCGCGCATCGCTATCGAGTCTTCAGATTGAAATTGAGCAACGAGAGGAAACGACTTCGATGAGAAGTTTAGATGACGACAATGACGACACCCCTCAGATATAATTTAATATTCTGAATCACTTCATACTTACAATCATAATATTAATAAAACCTTTTAAGGTCAGAGATGGACATCTCATGCACTCGAATATTGTTAACGATTGCAGCGTATGAAACACTTTGTAGAAGTAATCTAAAGTGATCACCTGATTAGGTACAGTAACTGCAGATACTTTTTTTGGCACTAATTTATTTGAGTGCTTTTCAGATATTTTTGTTCCAAATTATTTTCCCTACAGTCCTTCTTGTAAGGTGCCCCTTTGGTAGAGGTGATGAGGTATTTTAGGTACTTTTTAAAGACACTTCAATGTTCTCTCCCAAGGTTATTTTATTTTATCATTTACTATTACGGGCTACAGGGTGCAGGACCCCACACTTTCAGCAAACCTTTTTACGTCAGCAACTACAAACTGTTCTGTTTAGTTAATCCTCGCAGTGTCTTCAGATGTGAAAGAATATTTGGTCTTTCCTTATTTGCTTTTTATTTCTTTTTTTTCCTTGGCCCGCGTAATTAACTTGCACCCGTTTTATTGTTTTTATAGGTTTGCTGAGCAAGTAGAACTCTTGTTATGCATCTCTCAAAACTGTTTTTGAAAATGTTGAGAGACGACCGTATTAATTTAATCCGAATAAACAGAACTGAACTCCCTGTGATTAGGTAAACACAGAAATCTAATATAACAAAAAGAAGTATTTGTTCCATTTGGAAAGAAGGTTGGCAAACATGATTGTGATTGTCTCTTCTTCTGGGCTAACAAACTTGCGTCGATCCACTTACATCAACACAGCGACTTCCTTCAAATAAACTGTTGGTGAGTAATACGACTATCCCCTTCGAATGGTTTTCGTCTCCCTCTTTCACAGTCGTAGGACGCTGTTTTATGCGGAATAAGGATTCCGTCCTTCTTACCAACCCTTCGCGAAAATAAGCTTTATTTGTTTTTTTAATATCGGCCACAACTTATCGGCTCTTGGCCAACGAGTTGGTAGCTGATAAGTAATCGTTCTGAGCCAACTCAACCCACCCAAGTCGGATGAGTAAATTCATTCTCAGTGACAAGCTTTTCATTTGCTACTTTTTCATTCGATTTTTGAAAGATGCGTATTTTGCGAGTTCGTTTTCGTTACTTTAAAATTGTTTCTTTTTCAACGCACAGTTCAGTTTGTTAATTTCCATTTCGTCAAATCTCAGTTAGAACTGAAATCGGTTCAAACTTTGCTATTCAGCTTATCTTGCAAGGCTAGAGACAAATGGATTTGAATCAAACATATTTATGACAACAATAAAATTCACCTAACTCTATTTCATGGTATTACGATGACTTGATATTTTGTTATGCTAATTAATAATCTCTTCTCTTATCTTTATTTATCTTGATATATACTGTGATAGAGTTTATTTGCAGAGGGTACTTTCTACTACTTTGGATTTGTTTCTGATTTGATTTACTGACAGTTGATGTCGTTCTGTGTGAGTTTTTTATTTACTTGTTTCAGTTAGTTGTTAAGTCAAATGAATTGATTCCTAATAGCAACTCGTAAGGAAAACTAAATTAGATGAAATAATTTATACTAATAACATTACTTCAGTCCCCTTAAACAGATTAATGTATGTCGGAATGGGGACCTGTTTCCTCAAATCCGAAAGAAAGCAACCTAGAACGCGCAGCTTACTGGATGATGTGCGGCCGCATATCATCTTCAAGCATGATCCTCGAGCAACAATAAAGGCTATGAAACTGCGTCAGGTTTTGCATTTATCTGCAGTTCCAGCAGCAAAGGGGAGTAAGGCAGCCACCCCTCGACTGAGGCAGAAACCAAACGGGAGAGAAATTGTGGTGATCGAAGATTTCGAAAAAAAACTAACGGGAAATTCAGAAAGGCGGTTATCGGGTATCCCCCAGGTGGGGTTTAAAAAGAACGGCGACGTGTCTTTTGGTGTTCTGATGTTGTCTTCTCTCAGTAAGTTTTTGGAATGCTGCGCGTTATTCCCGAGAGCCACCTTATACAGTGTAGTTAAAAAGATTGAAACTTACTCAGTTGTAGGGAATAACATACACTTCGCATCACTAAAGTCTGCACTGAGTTCTATTCCGTGTGAAACAATTCATAAGAAACGAATACGAGAAAGCTGGTCATGTTTGTTAAGTCCTTTAGAGCTTGAGCCCGACAACATGATTACTAAAAGAGTTCTTTTGGCTGCACTTTACTTACATCTCGATGACCCTATGTTCGCCCCTCAGTGTTTCGTTAGCTTTATCTTGTTTGCCCTCTCTCGTTACGGACCAATTCTTCATCAAATTGATATTTATTTAATTAATCGACGCTTCACAAGTTACTTGCAACTCGCATCACTAAGTCACTTGAGGGACTTCGACCACATGTTATACCCTCCTGAGTACAAAGAGTTTGTTTTCGACATGGAGAAATTAGTTGAGTTTTGTTTGATGTCTTGTACTCGACATGGTGTTGGGTGGGAGATGATTGAATCTTTCATTGGGGAGTCCTGTCCAAAGATGGCTACTTTGCTTAAACAAAATCCTTGGACATGTCAAAATATCAATTCAGAACAGGGAGAGCTCAACTCACCAGAACGAATACCTGAAAGTGAGTGAGTAGTCAGGTGTGGTCAGATGCTGTTTAGTGATTATTTTTGTTACTTTCACATTAGCAATTCAACGTGGAGTTGTACTTCACCAGCTGTGAGGCAGATATTTCAATTACACTTCTTTTAGTATTAAAGTCCTTCTTATCAGAAGCTGCGCTTTATTTTATTGTGTCTATGAGACGGGTTATATGATATTGTCGTTTATTGTAACAGGTGGCAACAAATACACCGAACATGTTAAAATTACTGACTGGTGTCTGTCTGTTGGTAATTTGGATTGGTTTCTTTATTGGAGGAGTAGCTCTTGTAGAGCACAGTTCTAATGATGGAGACGGCATCACTACGAATAGTTTTCGATCAACTGTTGAGATGACACTGAGTGTTCCTTATTCTACAGTGGTAGAAGACAAGACATTATTGATTGCTGTGAATGGAGATATTGAAAGAGAGTTTGGAACATCTGTTCGTCAAAAAGATGTTGCTATTCTCGAAGATGGTGATGGTGGTGTGTCTACAACTGTTGAAGTATCGGAACTTTGCAGTTCTGCTGCTAGCCCACCGGTTTGTATTAATCGCTCAGAGCTATTAAATATAATCGGTTCCTCTCCAAGTGGTGACACTGACGGTCGTGATCTTTCAACTCTCGCTGATGGAGATCTGATTGTTCGAATTGGTTTCATTGCAACAAGTGCCGCCGCATCTCGTGCAGCGGCAGAAAGCTCCACAGCAGCAGTAGACGCTAGACGTGCGATTACAACATTTGGCAGCTACACTATCCTCGAGTCTGCTCGTCCGCGAGTCATTTCTTCCCCCAAAGAAGGCGCTCCAACGAGAACCATATTTCTTGAGGTCGAAACACCGACCGACTTCTCCACCTTTTGGGATTCCGCAGACTTGGTTCCCACTCTCGTTGCTGTTGAAAATGAGTTGAGAGTCAGGTATTGAATTCTTCTTTTGTTCTTTAAATTAGATGATAACTTGAAGAAAAACACCAAACAGGTTAAATTTACCGCTAGAAGATGGTAACAAAACTGGAAATCACAAAACTGCAGCTGACGGTGGAGATGGAACTACAGCTGCAAGCGAGGCTGAAACTATTACTTACACAACCGTAGCCAGCAGCGCTGTCTGCAATGTGGAACCAAATGGCAATGTGACGTCGTGCCAGACGAAGACTGCGATTGATCTCAAGAAGGGAATACCGACCGGAGCTGTTGACGAGACAGGCGATGCAGATGGGAACGGAATTCGATTCAGGACGCTGGCAATGTCAGTGATGAGAGTTGAGATTACTTTCACTGGTGTGTCAGATGCAGATGCCAACTCGGCTTCAATAACAGCAATCAGTACCTGGGTTGCTACAACAATTGGACCAAAAGCTCTAAAGGTTCTGAAGACCCCGACAGCTATCACAGCAACGAGAGATGTCACGACGCTAGCCGACGGTGACGATGCGGGAGAGCCAGCACGATGGGAACCAAAGAGAGGAGTAATTGACGGGCAAGGATGTATTGAGGATGGTTGCTTAAAATATAAGCAGCCGTATTACGTATGGACTCGACTAATTAGAGGAGACAAACACAATCGAGGTGGGATGATATACTTTGAGTGGCGTGGGAATAATGGAGACGTCATTGCCGGTTTTATCCTCGGATGGGTATTGTTGTTATTTATTATTATGATTGTTGGATTCCTTCTCAAAAACAATTACCAGCGACCACTAAACGGGCCCATCTCGCCAGTGGCAGAATTTCTGCAGCCGTTCTTTCCCATTCAGTTTAGACTTTATTGGGGTCAGTTAGTTATTAATATTTGGATTATTGGGTGGTGTTTACTTTGCTTCTTTTATGTTTGGAATCACGCGACTATCAATAACTTAGTCGGTAAAGTGAGCAGGGGAATCGGTGGGGTAGTGGCAGCGTTGCTTATCTTGCAGTTGTTTCCAGTTTCGAGACACTCGCTGTTGTTGTGGGTGTTTGGCATCCCTTTTGAAAGGGCGCTCGCTTTTCACCGTAGAATCGGAGGTTGGATATGGATGTGTACTCTTGCTCACTTCATAGCTATTTTCGCGGATCACATGAGGTACTACCGTCTGGGAAGTCCAAACTACCGAACAGAATCGTACGATAATAGAGATTCAGCTAACAGAGCTGCAAAACTAGCTTTTGAGCGTTTGTTTCGTTGGGAAATAGGATACCCTCATGGACCCCCTGCTGCAGGATTTATCGCATTTTGTGCGATGTCCATCATGACGTTATTTGCTCTCCCGTACTTCAGAAGAAACTATTGGAACGTATTCGTATTGACGCACTGCTTGTACCTCGTTGTGTACGTTTTCTCATGGATTCATTACCCGAGTGTGATGGTTTATAGTAGTGTTCCTGTAGCACTGTACGTTGCTGACTTACTATCGAGGTACATCATGTCTACTTGTGCTATCAGCAGTAGGATTGTTTCCTGTCACAAGAGATACGGAGGTGTTACAAAACTCATTATCCGAAAGAAAGATTTCCATTTTGAACCATTGCAATATGTTTTGATAAAGATTCCTTCCATTAGCAGTTTGGAGTGGCATCCCTTTTCCATCAGTTCGAGGGCAGAGACTGATGGCGACTACACAGAGTTTTCTGTTCATATAAAATCAAATTTAAAAGACTCTTGGACAGAAGCTGTTTCAAAAGGAGACTTAAGTGGGGCGGAGATAATGGTTCAAGGTCCATTTGGAAACCCATCGATTCCTGTGAATAAATATAAAGATATTATTCTTTGTACTGGTGGTGTTGGTATCACTCCAGCGCTGTCGCTTGCGCAGTTTGTTTGTTCCAAAAATACAACAACAAATCCTGATGAATCAATGCAAGTCCAACTCGTGTGGTCAGGAAGAGGCGATTCTGCATTTGCTACATTCGGAGAGGAACTGGCGGCTATTCACAAGTTAGATTTGGAGAACGTCATGCTCACTCTTCACAACACTGCTGCAGGATGTTCAAAGGAAATCAGCGTTCCCTTGAATGACAAGGAAGAAGGAAACTACATCCTTCCTGTCAAAGTTGGAAGACCTGATTTTGAATCCATTTTCGACTTAGCTGGTAGTCGAACTGCTGTATTTGCTTGTGGACCACCACCTATGGTCCGTTCTGTTGAAATAGCTGCCTATAAGAGAGGGCTTGACTTTCACTGCGAAGTGTTTGAATTTTGAAAACATAAAATCGGAATTAAATATTCTGTTATTATACACACAGATCAATTCTGGTTAGTTGAAGTAGTGCGAGATCTTTGTTTTGGTGAACTATTTGAAAGAAACTTATTTAAACAACTTACCACACTCTTATGTTCAAGAGAACTACTCTTCGTTTTTGATTTTATTCCATTTCCCTCCCGTTAGCCTTATTGTTATCCAAGTTTCCCTTGTTTCTTCCTCTTTTACTATACATATGACATGTTCTTATTTTGGGTATCCTGATTTAAGAAGACTGGTGGATACGGTTACTAATTCAGAAAATCCACAAAAAGTACAAAACGAAAGCAGGTATCTCTAAATCGCTTTTTTGCCTCAGCTGGTGATGCAGCACAGTTTTCTTTTTTCTTTTTTAATTCTTCTTCTGTTGACAATAATTTGGACTTGCTAAAGAACTAACAATTAAAGTATTGACTGTTATCCATAAATACTGACGATAAAAGTACTGCTTATTATTCCTTGTTGAAACCAAGTGCCCTGTTAAGGATATTTTCACAGCAATGACAAACATGTCTGCAATCATTATAACAGTGTTTGCAGGGAAGGTCTTACTTAGCTTTTAGTACTTCTGGTACAGTTGATGTCAGTTGAAAAGAAACTGTTGCACCTGTCACCTTCGTTCAGCCCTATCTGCCCTCAACATTAGCAAATGCAGGAGAAATGCCATTAAGTCACAAAAGACCGCATGGGACGCAGATACTACCTTGATCTTATTGAGATCATTTCTTACACTTTTCTTGTAAGTATCATTACTAGGGATTACCTTTCTTTTTACGCAGCATCTTAAAAGCAAAATGCTCGCTCAGATGAAATCACTGAAAGACTTCACTCCACCACCGGAGTGGGTTAAAATAAGAACAATTGACACTCACACTGGTGGTGAACCTCTGCGTGTTATCATGGAAGGGTATCCTGAGTTAGAGGGTGCAAGTGTACTGGAAAACAGAAGATTTCTAAAAGACAAACATGATCATTTGAGAAGAGCTCTTATGTTCGAGCCAAGAGGACACGCTGACATGTACGGCTGTTTGATGCTTCCTCCGAATGATGACTCCGCTGATTTCGGTGTTTTATTTATGCACAACGAGGGATACAGTACCATGTGTGGTCACGCTATAATCGCTGTTTCTACTCTCGCTGCTCAGACCCCCGATTGTAAATCAAAGCTAGAGATTGATGCTCCATGTGGGAGGATTAGGTCATATATCTCTCGCAGTGACGATGGGGACGTGAAGGTCAGATTTCATTGTGTCCCTTCTTTCGTTATTGGACTGGACAGAGTTGTTGATGTTGACGGGCTTGGAAAAGTAACATACGACTTGGCGTATGGTGGTGCGTTTTATGCTTACGTTGATATGGAAAAAAATAAATTTGATTTCGACCTCACGCCGGCTTCAGTCTCAAAATTAAGTGAAGCCGGATCGAAGATAAAGAAAGCTGTGATGTCTGCTTCTGATGATATTAAACATCCATTCGAAAGTGATTTGAGTTTTCTTTACGGAACTATTTTTATCGGAAAATCGAATACTGAGAAAGTTCACAGTAGAAATGTTTGTATATTTGCAGATGGTGAAGTTGATCGTTCACCCACAGGTTCGGGTGTGTCTGGTCGAATTGCTCTCAATCACAAGAGAGGTATGCCAACTGATGTACCAATTGTAATCGAAAGCATCACAGGGAGCACATTTAGTGTCAAAGTTCACGAGACCACTACTTTCGGACCACACGAATCAGTTATTCCTGAAGTTGCCGGAACAGCGAACATCATTTCTACAAATACTTTTCTAATCGATCCGAAGGATCCACTCAAGGAAGGATTTCTTTTACGATAATTTTAATATCATTGCCCTGTTTTATTTATCACATCAATAGTTGATGTTGATGTAGTGCGTACTGCTGCCTATCTTTTTCATTGTTTCCTGAAATGCTTAAAAAGCTTTTATTTTTGAACAAAATGTATCTAATCTATGCTTTCGTTTACATTCCCGATATTAATTATTGCTCCGCTCTCTTTCTCTTTCTCTTTCCTATTAATAATCTCACAATCTGCTGCACTGCCGTTATAAGATGGCCGCGGCGGAATCTCAACGGAAAGCATGTTATCCCTATACAACATGAAAAGCACAAAGTGTCCGTTAAAAAGAGGACATGTGAATTATTTTGGTATTAATGTTAGGCGAGTTGAAAGGTATTATCGCTTTCAAAGAAACAGCTCCACATGCACAAGTATGAAATATCACCTTGGCCTGTGCCTGCATTTCCAGGGAAAAGGAAACAGGCGATTGGATTACGAGTTGAGTATGGAGGAATCACTTTACAAAGAGAGCAAGACTTCATTCAAAAGACGATGCCGCTGTCGACATCATTTCTGATGGATCGATTTAGAGGAAGTGATATGAGGAAGAAAGTTTACACACCAGGCATTGGTCAATCATCCCTTCAGATTGAGTCAGCTGCTTTTACTGATTTGACATCCCATCAGAAATACAGAAAGCGAGTCATGCACAGTGCGCACTCACGTGCTAGGAAATCATTTCGCGAAGTCAAACCATTTACTCAAAACCCTTCAATTCCCATAATTAGGAGATACGTAAAAGGTCTTACTGAGGCGGATCCTCTTTTTCAGAGCGAACAGTGTGGATCCCCAACAACGTCTCAGGCGGCTGTAGTTAGTTCACAATTTCAAGAACTTGCAGATCGATATATTTATTCACTTTCAGATGACTATGGAGGCATGACTATCAATCCTGACCAACCAGCAACGTGGCCAAGTTGTGATCCGATCTCTGAATCAACTGACAAAAACATAATTCAAACGAAACAGAGTTTCCTCAACACTGACGTGGCGCCACTCAGCGACCGTCGTCTGTCAGCTGTTCCCTCAGATGTCATCGACTTGAGGCCTCATACACATAAAAACAGAAGTTCACAACCGTTAGATAGTTCGAAATTAACAACCGGCACTGCTAAAATCAGAAAGCGTTCGGCTTCGAAATTAAAAAGCTCGGCAGCGAAGCGAAAAGGCTTCAAGGGCCGCAGAATTCAAGGAAATGCTGAAAGTGGTCGGAGGGCTTCACCCTTTAATTTGTCTCTTCGCTGCTCACTCTCAATGACACCCGAAAAACAAACAACTCCAGTTTTGGAACCCTCTGCAGACTTCACTCCACTTCTCGATACTTTGACTCGAATCCCTCTCGACATTCTGGATGATGAAAGTTCTGATATGGCTGTTAGTACTCATTCTTCAACGAGGGATTATCGAATTTAATTTTTGTACCTACAAACCCATTGTTCGATAAAAGAGAACTGTAGCGTAACTAACCTATTCCTTTATTAGGATTTTGTACCGGTTGCGCACAAATAAAATAAAACAGTGTGAGTTAGTAAAAAAGTGAAGTTTGCCGATTCTTTTTTAATAGTTTGCGGTGGAGTTGAACTCCCCTACACCATGAGCCATCTTTTTGTGACGCAACTGAAGCGATAGAACCCTCTGCGGCTTCTGCTGATAACACCGCTCCTTAACTTCGGATCTGTCTCGTCTGTTCATTGAATGCCTTCAATTCTAACACCCACTTTGGGAAACAGTAGTAAGAAATATTATTTTTATTTGCATCCTTTCATTTACCCGGTTTCAGATTGATATCTACATTAGTGTTGTTGTGATAACTTCAAAACTCTAACATCTCCCACAGGTGTTGGTACTCAAGTCATTCGATGATGCGAAGTAGCGTTTAGAGTATCTTTCATTTATATATATTTACGATTACTTCTTACAGATATTTTAAGATTGTGGAACTGCAATTTCTTTGCACCCTTCAGCGTTGCTGATTCAAAGTGGGTAAAGCACAGAGTAAGTTAGATGAGGTGGAGGAGTATACGATTGGAGAACCTGATGGATTCGAACCTGGTGTCATAGTTACAAATGAAGGGGGCGGGGGATTGAATCTGGATCTTTTAGAAGCTGAAGTCTCGGATAAACTATGTGATACGGATGTTGGAGAACCAGCTCCCCTGGAGCATGACGTCCACGTTACGATTGACACAACAGGAACAAAACCTCGTTTGAATGGTTTGACACCTCATTTTGAAGCAATGCTGTTATCAAATGGATTTACAAGAGATGAGATTGTTGATGCTTTCGATGACATCTGCAGCTGTTACAGAACTATGCACGCGGATGTTAATCCTTCTGATCTCGCTCACTCTTTTAGTAAGTTTCCAAAATCGGAAGTTCCAATCAAACGCTATAAGCTTACTGAGCTCCTTGTCAAAGGTGACGTTACGAAGTTATATTCGAAACTCAAGAAGCTGGATGGCGGTTCTCAGGGGGAAGTGTATCGGGCCATGAACTCGAAGGGGAAACTCGTTGCTTTGAAAAAGATATTTATCAAGGACGAGGCAAGAGAGCTTCCCGCTCTTGAGAACGAAATATCGATGTTGTACTCCTGCAGGCATTCAAATATTGTTGATTACTACGCATGCCACAGAAAGGATAACACTCTTTGGATATCAATGGAACTTATGAACGGTGGGAAGCTAACTGATTTAATAGAAGACGGTCACAGATTCTCTGAGGATCAAGTTTCCTACATAATGAAGGAATCTCTTAAAGGGATTCAGTACCTCCACATGACTGGAAGAATGCATCGCGACATCAAGTCCGACAACGTTTTACTGAGTACTAGTGGGCGTGTAAAACTGGGAGACTTCGGGTTCTGTACAATGCTCTCTGAAGGAAAGGCTACAAAGAGAAGAACTGTTGTTGGAACTCCTTACTGGATGGCACCAGAAGTCATAAAAGGGGATCCATACGATTTCAAAGCAGATATGTGGTCAATTGGTATAATGGGTCTGGAACTGTGCGACGGTGAACCTCCTCTGATGTCTCTCCCCCCTATGCGTGCTCTTTATGTTATCGTTACTCAACGTGCACCCCGTATGAAAACTCGTCACAAATGGTCCCGTGAATGTGTTGATTTCATGGAGTGCACACTGCAAAAAGATTCCCGACAGCGTCCTACAGCCAACGACCTAATGAAACATCCGTTTCTAAGAAAGGCGGCAAAAGATGGAACTTTTATCAGAAAGGCTCTCTGTCGAGTTTGAAGATAGCGTAACTCCCGTTATCACTTGGCGTCATTTTCCCGCGCAGCCATCCACCGAACTGGTGTTAAAAGTATTCGTCGTCAACTGAGCCCCTGCAATGATGTTACTCGCTAACTTCAATGTTCTGTAGTGCTTGTGACTTGAGAGACAAGTCACGCATCCTTTCTGTATTATACTTCCTCAAGATGTTTATTTTCTTTTTACCTTCCCCGTGTGATATTTTTCTGATGAAGCCTCCGTTGTTTGAAAGCTCTAAAGGAATGTTTACTTTATCGGTTAGTGGTGTTATGGAACCCGCTGAAAATTTGTTTTTGTGTTCATTCGTTTGGTTGATTTTATGGTTTTTATCTTTAAGCTTATCCACGTATGAAATATTTTTGGTAGAAATCACATGCGCTGCGAGTTATTCTACTCTCGTCTTGACGCTACAAGAGCGGAGGATAATAAAGTCACTGTTTCCTATTTTGGTTCATCTTATCACTGATGGTCGTGTGCGGTGTTGTTGGTAACTTTGAGTATTGTCCTAATAGTAGTTGTCAAATAGAACTATTCTTTCCCGCGTGTAGTAGTGTCCCTTAAGTTTGTACTCAAATTATATTATCAAATAGAGACCTTCAGTTAACAATTCCTTTCCTAGTCAGGTTTACTCTGATGAGAAGAACTTCTTCTTCGTCAGTCACAGATTCATTCTGAAGTAGTATTTGTTCGCTCGAATTACTTTACGGAACGATTAGTTCACATGAAACAGGAAAAATATTTGTTGGTAAAATTGCAATAGAAAATGTCGTCGGAATCTGCTGATCATAATCTGTCAATCGTTGGTCTTTCGCTAATTCCTCTAGGAGTTGGGTGGCAGGCGTCCTCACTGTTGTGGGAGGAGAGTAAGCGTATTGCAACGAATTCTGTGTTCGCCGAACCACCAAGTAACCCTTTTATATTGATTGCATTGCAATCATTTTGCTCTGCTGTTGGTATCTTATGCAGCTACTCGATATTACACTTCTGTATGAAGGTAGAGAACAGTTGGGGAGAAGTGAGGGCTGAGCTTCTTATTGCATCACTCATCTCAACAGCAGCATTTGGAGCAGCCGCATACAACTTGATACGGGCAGCTGACAGGGAAGCTTTAGAGCAAGTGGCTAACGGTCTTCATCAAGGGAAGGAAAGGCCATTCTTAGAAAAGCTAAGAAACTTAAAGCAACATGTTGTCGCAGTATCAACACTATTATATTCGGGAGGTATTTGTATTATTTACTTCATGACATCAGCAGCGGTAGACAGAGCGGAAATTAAAGAATCCGTCTCAGTTGGCTGGGCATTACTCCTGATCTTGTCGCTGTTTGCTGTCACTCACGCGGCATTAGTTGTTCTCTGCACTTCGAGAAACCATTTCCAGACGAGCTTCGCTTCTGTTTTAATGTCAGCTGGTTGTGTGATGCTTTTTTTGTCTCTGGTGACAACTACTGAGTACACATTAAATGCATTACATCCAAATGATACTCGCAGGCCTGTCAAAAAGAATTTAATAGTTATCAACCTACTGTTGGGAATATCTGCTATTTCCTCAACAGCTACTACGATCGCAGCGACTCATTTATTTATGTCTCAAATCCACAACTGCATCGGGGTCGGTATTGCAATAGGTGCCTGCGTCGCAGGTGGGTTCACTCCTGGTGTGGACCCCGACAACGACCAGCTGAAGGCAATTCCGTATTCGCTCTCAGTTGGTTTAATCATTGCATTCTTCATCGGTTGTTGTGGTATTGGTCATCGAATCCCTCACGGTTTTGTACTCGGTTATGGCTACGCAGCTAGTATGTACATTGAGGATGCGGAGACAGGTTTTATGGTCGGGATTTGCTTCTCTCTTCTGTTGCTGTTGCTACTTGAAACGTTAAATACTTTTACCACACTTATTCTTAATCGGTTAACAAAATAAAGAAACAGTATTTCAATCTTACACCATTCATGTTCTGCCTTAGCTTGGCTCAGTTTCCTCTTCTACGCGTTGAGCAGTTGTCTTGACTCCAATGCGCTATTTTCTTTTTGTAAGTTTGTGAGGCTGAATATTATCTACTGACATGCCTTGATTCCGTGGCTTATACCCCCCACAGACGGCGCTTGCATGCTGTTATGATTATTTATACAGTGCGGCAGTGTTGATAACAAACTGATAATTTCCCCTAAATTAATGATTCCTTTTCAGGTAATCGTTTGTGATATCTTTTGATGAGCTTCTTATTATTTGATTTGATTTAATTATTTAGACTAACACAACATTCTAATTATTTTGAACCTCCAGGATTGCAAGAGAAATGTCGCGTTACTGGTGTCACGACTGCAATGCTGAAGCATCAGCAACAGTTGGGAGCGATGGCGATATCTCTTGTCAGGTGTGCAATGGATCGTTTGTAGAAGTTATAGAGAATGGAGAGGAGCAGAGAGAAGTAGAGGAATTTTCGAGAAGAAGGGAAGAGCCACAACCACAGACACAGCAAGCATCACCTATGCAAAGATGGCAACAAAATTATGTTCGTGTATTTGTTGGAGGGGATGGAGATGACAATATGCTAAGAACCTTAATGGATAATTTAGCCACTCCTGCAGGGGCAGGTAACTCCGCTGACTTCGACACGTTGCTGGGCAACTATGGATTCGCACCACAATTTGAAGGAGCTGGAAACAGAACAATGGCAGACATACTTCATCAGCTACTTCACGAGGGGCCAACTGGTCCTCCACCTGCCGCGGCTGAGGCAATCGAAGCCTTAAATCGGTTCGAAGTCGATCAGGCTTTTTGTGATTCGTATGATTATTTTGTTTACTTTTCTGTTTAAAAACCTGCTGGCATTGATAAACTAAATAAACAGAAAACCCGAACTGTGTTCTGTGTGTCAGGAAGAATGGAAGTCAGATGATATCTGTCTTCAGATGCCCTGCGGACACTACTTTCATGAAGATTGTTTAATGCCATGGATTTCTTCTCACAATACGTGTCCATATTGCAGACATGAGTTAATGACAGATGACCCTGATTACGAGCAACTCAGGGAACAGCGACAGCTGGAGCAAAGCAACTCACAAGATTAGGGAGGTCGCTATCGACCTTCGGATGTTCTATTTACCTCAACGACAGGTACCAGTCGTCACTTCATTTGGAAGTTTGATAGATTCTGAGAAGTTTTTTTTTAATTAACTTAACAATATTATCTTTCTGACTTCATACACGTGATAAAATCAAAGATGGAAAGGGGGAGCAATGGTTGCGATGTTAAACTGGCCCTTGCATTTCTGTTTGTGATTCACACGACAATTTGAGATTAATTTCCAATTCTGGTAGTTACAGCCAAGTAGCGATCCGTCCTTTTTTTTTGAACGATATATATCTACTTGTTTTTTATTCCATTTCTTCAAAGCAGGGAACTCGCGTTGTTGTAATGTCTATGTGGTTTTATGTTGCAGGAATATTTGCTTTGTTGACTGCCATTATATTCGGATTTTCCGAAACAGAATTTATACAACCAAAGCAATTCAATAAACAAGGAGAAGAGCTACTGTCAGCATGCTATTATGGAGACTTGAAGAAAATTGAAATCATGTTATACAATGAACCCGAATTGATTCGTTATACTTTAGACAACGAAGGGTGTCTGCACGTTGTATTGCAAGGAAAGTTTGATCAGGCAACGATGCCAGGGAATAGTGAATTGACGGTAATAAAAACCTTACTAACTAAACATGACAACACGCTGTTGTATTCGAAAAGGGGAGAAATACTTTGTCCTGTATTCCACGCGGTCAGGTATCGAAATTGGAAGGCCATTTCTCTAATGGGAAAGTACGGTGATCAGTCTGACTGGCAGTACTGTATTAGCGAAACTGATGACAATGGTAGAACTGCTTTACACCACGCTGTTACCAGTAAAGCAGCAGGCACGGCGCGTATTTACAACGCATTTGCTTTACGCAATCAACCGATCCCATCAAATATTTTGACTCAATTGGATTTACAGGCCAGTCGTGTTTCCAACCCAATGACATACGCTACACTGACAGCAGCACAAGGAAGTAAGGATGTCGCAGCAATGCTAAAACTTGGCTTTCTGTGTTCTGCTGTAGATAATTATGGTCGCAATAGTTTTCATACATCAGCTGTCGATGGTACTTTGCAGACCTTTAAATATCTTCTTGCTAACTGTGAATCTACTTCACTTGCTGCAGTCAATGCTCCTGTCTACGGGTGGACTACTGCCCAACTCGCTCAGCTTAATGGTCACAGAAATATCATAAAGGTTCTTCAAGAAACATTTCCTGATTATGATTTCGAATTAGCCACAAAGGGAACAGAAGAACAGCACACACAAGTAAACCAGTACTCAATAAATTCTGGTTGGGAAGACATGAAAACTGCCGAAGAATACGACGGTCATGGTTGCTCATCTATCGCTAAGATAAGTTGTAGCACAATCAGCAAGGAGGAATTCATCCGAAAGCATCTTGTGCCAAACCAACCAGCAATTCTGACTGACTGCTTAGACGGCTGGGAAGCAAAAGAGCGCTGGAGCAAGTCGGGTCTTCTCACCAACTACAAAAATGAAGAAGTGGACGTTGGAGAGATCGCGTATCCTGCAGTTTATGGTGAGCAAGCAAGGAGAGTTACTATAAAGGAATTCATAGCCATGTTAGATGATTCTTTTGATAAGATTAAAAGTGGAAAGCAAGCTGCTACTTCAGCCCCGTTTGTGTTTGACAGCCGAGTATTTGATAAGTTTGCACTCTCAGATACTGAGGAATTTCCATTTTTGCAGTCTTCTTTCAGTTCACCTGTTCTCACAGAATGGTCTCTTGGACCTCCCCTTTCTGGAGCAAACCCTCATTTTCATGGAGAAGTCTTCTCTTCTCTTGTTTATGGGCGTAAGCGATGGACACTTTCGCCTCCTGCTTTCGCAACTTTCAGCCGCGAAACTGGACTGTCATTCATTCGATCATCAATAAAAAATGGATTTAAGAAATCCGATTTTACATGCTTTCAGAGTTCTGGAGAAGTTCTATTCGTTCCTAGAAATTGGGGGCATACCGTCTTAAATATTAAGACTTCTGCTTCTGTCATCTTTGAGTATTAAGCTTCGAAATGTTCTGCTCTTTTTACGGCGATAGAGAAATGGAATTAACTATCATTCATTCACAGCTCTTTGCGTGCACCTATGGGACGTTTATAAATTGATTATAACCGGTTAAGGCCGAAACATTGAGGTATTCGGGTCTCTCGAACATTAGAATTCCTCGCTAGAGCTAAAAAAGTGATCCTCTCATTAGGTTTGACATAATGTTGTAGTATTGGGGACATACAAGTGGTTAACCGTTCCACCCTGTCGTGTCTTTCTAACCGGTACTCAATTGTATGTCGGACTCTCTAACTAAGAGTTGTTTGCATTCGCTTTATTGCATTAAGGGGTTATATTTGGAGTCAAACAATAGGCATTCCAATGGGTGGCAACGCCAGTAGCGATATAGCAAATCTCTACTGCTACAGGGTTGAATCCGCATTTATCGATTGCAAAAAATTTAGACTTAGCTCGGCAACATGACCACTCGTGTAGATACATCAACGACTTCCTCACCTGGAGTTGCGACCCTCCACTAGCAAGCCTGTACTCAATGGATCACACTGATACTTCAAATAATGTCTCTTATATAGGAATTCGTATCCGAATAGAGATCACTAACACAAATAAACGATGGATTCGTTTAAGCAGATTTTTTACAAGAACTAACATATAGATTACTCAACCGGGGCTATAAATCTGACAATATCAGAGCAGCATGCCTCCGCTTCATTAGCTCTCACATTGATGATGGTAATACCAAATCTAAGGTCTAAACCAACTGGTAGAGTTACTAAGAGAGGTAAAAGCCAAGTGTCGGAGGAAAATACCACTACCGATGATACAGAGGATACTGTTGAAATTACAGCGGCTGACCCCGCATCACCACAACATAAAAAGTCAAAGGAAAATTCCAATCAAATACCCCACGACACCACTAGAAGTAAATCAAAAAGACACCCTTCCTGGTGTTCGTCTTTTTCTATGGTTAATTTTCGAGACAATATTAGGTACTCATAAGTTTTATAAAAATCTGGTCGATTCGAAATGAGGCCAAACACCTCACAGGTGAGAATCGAACGTTTTGACATACATTTCCCAACCTTCTACATGAATCACCAACACAGAAAACCAAACCAATAGTTGATCTTACGTTAGAGGATCTGAATAGAGAGGTGCACGGTCTGCTCGCATCTGGTGACACTGGTAGAAACTGGAATATCAATATGCGGACATGAAGAAACTGAAGTTCTTATTATGATTTTTCGGTACCAGCAAGTATCGCCGGAAAAGCCAAGGCGATACTTGGTGAAGTGGGACGGATGAAGGTGTCCCTGGAGGCAAGGAACAGAAGGTTCCAGGAAGCGATGGGGCTGTCCGGTGTAGACAGTCTGGATGCCGACCTGCAAACCCGCAAACCCGCAAACCCGCAAACCCGCAAACCCGCAAACCCGCAAACCCGCAAACCCGCAAACCCGCAAACCCGCAAACCCGCAAACCCGCAAACCCGCAAACCCGCAAACCCGCAAACCCGCAAACCCGCAAACCCGCAAACCCGCAAACCCGCAAACCCTAACACCAATATGGGAATCTCCCGGGATCGGCCGTAGTTTACTATCTTATCATGTTTTACCGTCTTATCATTTTATATAGTGCTATGCGATTGATTCGTTATGCCTATCTGCCTTTATCCAGGCAATTTTGCATCCTTTAAATAAATTAAATTTCTTTTAAATTGATAAGTCGATTAGCGAAACACGAGACGGCAAACCAACAGATATCAGAGACAACGCTAAGATACGCAGGATCGACCAGGGGGCTGGCTCTTTCACTACGTACAGCCCGAGTAACACAACATCTGTAGCTCCAAGGACTGCCCGGAGACTTATGCAGAATTTCACTCGGAAGTCGAAGACCACACGACTCCCTACAACTGACGAGGAGAAGGCGGCACCTCTTCATGTCAAGGAAGTGGGGACCATCGATGTTGAAGAAGTGAAGAAGATGATGACTGAAGGTACCCGCAGGAGGTTCGAAGAGGTCTGGGACCAAACCTTTAATCCGAAGGGACAAGGGACCATTGGGTACAAGAAGAGCCATAAGGAGTCTAGTCTGCAGTCGGAACATGCGCGACGACTGGTGGAGGCAGGGGTTGCAACCCTAGCCGACGGCCCCGGGATACTCGAGTCGATACCCTTCACTATCCTCGAAGAACGGCAGGCTGGGATTCGACAACGGTTCATCTTGTGGACGAAAGAGGCCAACAGGATGATGCACGATCTTGGGTACAAGCCGCGGGTTCCTTTGGGGCATGTATCCCAATACCTTTCTCAAGTTACAAGGGAGACATCGTCTCAATGGGACTTGAAGACTGGGTTTTACCAGGTATCAATACCTGAGCGCTCGAGGAAATATTTTAGATTTCAAGATGAGCGAGGGGAGTGGTTTGAGCTTACCAGGTTGCCGATGGGACATATGGCAGCACCTGAGATTATGCACTCGCTGACAGCAACTGTCGCAGGCGAACCTACTTTTACCAAGCCCTGTTTCACGCACCGAGGGATCGTTACTGACGTGTGGATCGACAACATTAGGGTTACTGGTTCATGCAGGCATGTATCCGATGCAACAACTAGAATTAACGAAGTGGCAAAACGCTGCAACGTGACATGGAAGCAGGAAGAAACTCAGGAGCTTGCTAAGGAGTATGATTTTCTCGGTGTAAGGTTTAATCATAATGAGTGTACTGTTGCTGTTGCTGAGAAGCTTCGCAAGAGGATACTGAATACTTGCCTTGATAACATTACATCCGAGAAAATCGAAAGCTTAGCAGGTCGCCTTTTACACGCTTCGGCGATTACTCGCGTACATCCAGGTAAGTACTGGTTTGCACTAAAATTCTTCCGAAGGGTCACTAACTCGTTGAATCGTGGTGTCGTTCAGACAGAACAAGAAGTGCCCATTCCCAGATCAGTAAGGAGCGACATATCCAACTGGTCGAAGGAGGTGCTGACGACACGGAGCATACGCGCCGGGGACAGCCGGCGAGATGATTCTAAGATGATCTTTGTCGATGCATCTATGAAGGGCTGGGGAGCCGTAATCTTTGATCAAAATTATGAGATGACTATACTGGGAGAACAGTGGACTAAAAAGGAAAGTAGTGAACATATCAACGTGCTGGAGGCTACTGCCCTTTCATCTACACTCCGAACGATTTCGAAGATATCACACTTAGATATCTACGTAGATAACACGACTGTTCTATACTCAACAAAGAAGGGTATGTCTGTTCGTTCAATGGCTCTCAACAGACAAGTTAATTACATTATTAATCATCTTAATAGACTGCAATGCACTTATAAACTAAACTGGGTATCTACAAAATGCAACCCAGCAGATTTTCCGTCTCGTATTTGCCCTAACAGCAACAACATTAAACAACAACGCTCCGAAGCAGTACTTGCGCTGGGGCGTTTCTTCGACTTGCGTGGGGGTGGTGGTAGCCGGGCCGTCGCCGACCGCCATTACTTGGTCACCCTCACCCCTTCGTAAGTATTATTATTCCTTTCTTAGTTGTTATTTCTTTGTCTTAATAAAGAAAGCATCTGCAGATTGTGAAAGAATTGTCAATCAAGTAAACTTAGTACGTGTCAACGTCTCCATTGCAAGGTTATGGTTTTTATAACTTGCTTTATCTTATTTTCTACTCCCTTAAGTTCCATCAAAAGAACTATGGCAGATCCTAAAAGGTGATTCCCCTAACACCAATATGGGAATCTCCCGGGATCGGCCGTAGTTTACTATCTTATCATGTTTTACCGTCTTATCATTTTATATAGTGCTATGCGATTGATTCGTTATGCCTATCTGCCTTTATCCAGGCAATTTTGCATCCTTTAAATAAATTAAATTTCTTTTAAATTCCCGCCCTCCCTTAACCCCCGGCCGGGCCGTCGCCGACCGCCATTACTTGGTCACCCTCACCCCTTCGTAAGTATTATTATTCCTTTCTTAGTTGTTATTTCTTTGTCTTAATAAAGAAAGCATCTGCAGATTGTGAAAGAATTGTCAATCAAGTAAACTTAGTACGTGTCAACGTCTCCATTGCAAGGTTATGGTTTTTATAACTTGCTTTATCTTATTTTCTACTCCCTTAATTTCCATCAAAAGAACTATGGCAGATCCTAAAAGGTGATTCCCCGCAAACCCGCAAACCCGCAAACCCGCAAACCCGCAAACCCGCAAACCCGCAAACCCGCAAACCCGCAAACCCGCAAACCCGCAAACCCGCAAACCCGCAAACCCGCAAACCCGCAAACCCGCAAACCCGCAAACCCGCAAACCCGCAAACCCGCAAACCCGCAAACCCGCAAACCCGCAAACCCGCAAACCCGCAAACCCGCAAACCCGCAAACCCGCAAACCCGCAAACCCGCAAACCCGCAAACCAACACTCAGACTGGGAACTGCACAAAAGGCAAGTGAAGTACGATATACTCTTATAATATTTTCCTTTTCATTAATCAACATTAAATGTTGTTTAAGTATCATTTTTGTTCTCTTGTTATTATTTCAGATTTATCATTTTACTGTTCTCTTATCAATATTTCATTGTACTCATTTATTCAGGCTAGGAAGGGTCTTAACGCAAAGCGTTTTCCCACCCGCCCTACCCCTGTGACGGTGCCAACCTTTCCCCCGGCCGATTTTAGGCCGTGGTCGAACATGCAATTGTACAAGCATGCGGTGCCGTTTTCCCATTACCCCTTCGTGAATGAGTTGCTTCGTGTTAACTTGGTTCTCCTTTGTCTTTCTCATCATCATTTTATTCAGCTGAGAAAATGGGAAAGCTAAGACGACATGAGGCTTATGATGCTAGTATCTTGTTATGTGGTTAATTCGTGTGATTGTTTTTATCAGACTCTCCTTTATGACTTTTCCTTTTCAACAGTACTTCACTGAGAATGCCGAGCGGTTCCCCGCAAACCCGCAAACCCGCAAACCCGCAAACCCGCAAACCCGCAAACCCGCAAACCCGCAAACCCGCAAACCCGCAAACCCGCAAACCCGCAAACCCGCAAACCCGCAAACCCGCAAACCCTAACACCAATATGGGAATCTCTCAGGATCAGCGCTGTAGTTCACCACTTTATTCTTATGATACAAATTTCTATGTAGCAATCCATTGTCTTATCAGTTCTTAATGTGAGCAGTCTTACCATTTATTTTATTATAGTGCAACATGATTGATTCGTCGAGCCTATAGTATAATACGACCACTTGTTTCTTCCATCTTTTTTATAGTGCATTACGATTGATTCGTTTATGCCTATCTGCCTTTCCAGGCATTCTTGCATCTTTAAATTAATTTAATAATTTAAAATGGATCAACAAACGCCTATGATAATCGACCAACCATCCCCCTCGACTGTAATAAGTACGTACGATTTTAGATTTCCTTCAAGTTTGGAAGATGCTTGGAAAAGCACTTTCGGCGAAGAGGAGTTAAAACGAGGTACATACAAAATGGATGACGTAAGAATGAACTTAGGGGGATGGTGTGTACAGCATCAAGCTGAGAGCATCATTAATGATATGTTGATGGCCTTCCTGGGTGTTTCGAGAGACTCGTTGCAAGGAATAGCGATGAGGCCAAAGGAAGTTATGCTCTCACATCTGCGAAACAGGAATGTGCAGAGATTCGATGAAATGCTACGAGCATGTGGGGTGACGGAGGGTTTACCCGTCTCCCGTACGGAGTTTCACCATGTTATGGAGGGTGCGAGCCAAGTGGTATCAAACACCGTGCAGAGGCAAGCGGTTCTTGAACAAGTTACCTCGCAAGCTTTGAATTCAGCGGGGCAGAGACAGACTGTATTGGAGCATGAAACTGTTAACGTGAGAAACCGTCAACAGGCATTGGAGCAGGGACACGCCATTATTGCCGACGAATTATCTCGCCAAGGCCAGAATACAAGCAATTTGGCTGGGATGACTGATTCAGCGATCAGGGATCAACATTCGGAGATGGCGAAGATGCGGGGGGCCATTACCGAAAATCGTGAAATGGCTGTAGCCCAGGATAAAAAGATCGACAGGATCTTGAAGAGTTTGGAGAATGCCGCGAAGAGGTCTACCTCTCAATCGGTGACGGGGCTCGAACAATCTGCCGCTTCGGACGAACGAGTGGACAGGCTGACGGCAATTGCAAACAGAAATGTTCCGGAGGATGCTCCCACATTACAGACGTCCCCAACACAAACGAAGGTTTTCTTTACAACTAAGAGAATCGAGGACTCGAAGGATGTCTTACAATGGAAAGATGCCATTGAGGAGGACGCGACCGGTCTCATTAGAGACTTGCGTTTTAAATACACCAACGGTTGTACCACCGTCAAACCAGGTGACCGAGTACTACTCGCATATTTCGAAATGCTTGTAGACTGGATTAGGGTGGCAGAACAGGTAAACTCCTGGGAGGGGATGCCTGAAATGGTTAGCTTGGGAAATAGGAGTCTATCGCTGCTTCGTGTACAACAAGGATATGTTGTACGGGGGGCCAGGCTCAGCGATGTATTGACGGAAATGGAAGCCAATCAACACGACTACATCGACAGGTCAATTCAAAAAGCTTCGAAGAAAAATAAGAACACCTGGACCCCGAAACCAAAGCCAACGAAGGCTTTTTTAGGTCCAGGCCGTTGGCCCCAGCAGGTGCGGAAAAATTGAATCGCAGTACGGGAAAGGAAGTTTACTTGGACCCGGCCAAGTATAACTTTATTAAGCAAAAAAACCGGGAGCATGATCGCCAAAATGCGGCAAGACGAGTTGGTCAAAGGAAAAGGAATAATGGAGCAAGCAACTTTACAGATCTTGCAACGCAGACCAACAAGAAGGACTCAATCAGAAGACGAAGTCACCATAAAGGCAGCAGAGAAGCGGGTACGCGCCATCGTAAGAAAGATGTGGGCGGTGTCTACCATCGACCAGAGAAAACGATTATGGTCGAGGTATGTGAAGTGGGTCACCGACAGGAGCCTACCCATGGATGCAAATTCTGCGGTCTTATTCGTAACCGCTACAGGGGCGAAGTCACAAAGTTTACTAAACTACGCAAAGGCATTGTCGGGTATTATGAAACACCTCGGGATGGAAAACCAACCCCTCAGGAGCCTTCAGGTGGCCCTAAGGGCAGACGGTGCTACGGTGCCCGAGTCACAAGCAACTCCGATCCCAAGGGGAATCCTGGAAGAATGGTGTCAAACACAGGAGCTAGGGGTTTCAACCGCCGCAATGATTGCCTGGAAAACAATGTCTCGCTGGGGGGAGGTCGCGGCGCTGTCCTCGGGCAGCTTCATTCAATGCGACCCTTTAACAGTAATTGTGGACTGGAACCAGATTCCGAAGGGAAAGAGGGAGAATCCGTACACGGCTTCAAGGTTCGCGGTAATCACCGGAAGATGGACGGAGGAGATATACAGAGCCATCATGAGGTTGGGATTCTTCGATCGTTTAACAAAAGTCGACACTGCAAAGCTCACAGGACTTTGGAAGAAGGATTCTCGCATGGAAAATTACAGTGCTCACAGCATAAAACGCGGTGCAATAAAGTTCATTTTCGAGAAGAAACAGACAGGATTAGTTATTCCGCTGATGCTCATAAGTCGACTAGCCAAACACGAAACGGCAAACCAGCAGATATCAGAAACGACGTTAAGATATGCAGGGTCGGACAGGTCGCTGGCTCTCTCCCTGAACACAAGCCGCATAACCCAACATTTGTAATTCCAAGAACTGCGCGGAGACTTATGCAGAACTTCACTCGGAAGTCGAAGACCACTCGCCTCCCTTCAACCGAGGAAGAGAGGGCGACGCCTCTACACGTAAAGGAAGTGGGGACCATTGACGTTCAAGAGGTAAAACGGATGATGACTGATGGGACACGCAGGAGGTTTGAAGAGGTATGGGACCTTACGTTCAACCCGTGTCGGCAAGGTACTCACCAAAGCCATCAGTATAAAAAGAGTCATAGGGAGTCTTGTCTGCAGTCTCAGCATGCACGCCGGCTAGTAGAGGCAGGGGTTGCAACCCAAACAAGCAGCCCCGGGATATTGGAATCAATACCCTTTACAATACTTGAAGAACGGATAACTGGAACTCGGCAGCGATTCATCTTGTGGACGAAGGAGGCCAACTTGATGATGCACGAACTCGGGTACAAGCCGAAGGTTCCCTTGGAGCACATTGCTCAGTACCTCTCTCAAGTGACGAGGGAGACATCATCCCAATGGGACTTGAAGACGGGGTTTTACCAGGTTTCCATACCTGAGCGCTCTAGGAAATATTTCAGATTCCAGGATGAGCGAGGGGAGTGGTTTGAGCTAACCAGGTTGCCGATGGGACATATGGCGGCACCTGAGATTATGCATTCTCTAACAGCAACTGTTGCAGGCGATCCTACATTTGCCAAGCCTGCTTTCACATATCGGGGGGTAGTTACCGATATTTGGATTGACAATATCAGGATAACTGGCTCATTCGGGTGTGTAAATGAGGCAACAGCAAGAATAAATGAGGTGGCGAGACGTTGTAACGTGACTTGGAAGCAAGAAGAAACTCAGGAACTCGCTAAAGAATACGACTTTCTTGGTGTAAGGTTTGACCATACTAGGTGTACTGTTGCCGTCGCCGAAAAGCTACGCAGGAGGATACTTAATACTTGCCTCGATAACATCACCGCGGAGAAGATCGAAAGCTTAGCTGGTCGCCTCCTACATGCTTCGGCAATTACTCACATACATCCTGGTAAATACTGGTTTGCGCTAAAGTTTTTTCGCAGGGTCACGAATTCATTAAACCGTGGGGTCGTTCAGACTGAACACGTGGTGCCCATCCCCAGCTCAGTTAGGAAGGAAATTTCAAACTGGTCTAAGGAGGTACTAACAACACGGAACGTACATGTAGGGGAAACGAAGAGAGATGATGATGATGATGATTCTAGGATGATCTTCGTCGACGCTTCCATGAAGGGCTGGGGAGCTGTGATCTTTGATCATAATTATGAGATGGACATCCTGGGGGCACGATGGACTGAGAAGGAAAGTAGTGAGCATATCAACGTCCTTGAGGCCACTGCTCTTACTTCTACGCTTCGATCGATCTCGAAAGCATCACATTTGGATATTTACGTGGATAATACAACCGTCTTATACTCAACAAAGAAGGGCATGTCAGTCCGTTCCATGGCACTCAACAGACAAGTAAATTACATTATGAATCATCTTAATAGACTACAATGCACTTATAGGCTCAACTGGGTTTCTACAAAATGCAATCCAGCAGATTTTCCGTCTCGCATTTGTCCTGACGGCGCTAATATCAAACAACAACGTTCCGAGGCAGCACTTGCGTTGGGGCGTTTCTTTGACTTGCGTGGGGGTGGTGGTAGCCGGGCCATGGCCGACCGCCATTACTTGGTCACACCTTCACCCCTTCGTAAGTAGTAGTATCTCATCAATATTCCATTCTTAGTTATTTATTCTTTGTCTTAATGGGTAAGAATAAAGAAAGCATCTGCAGATAAAATTGAAAGAATGAGTTATCAAGTCTTTTCCTTTTAGTACATGTATACATTCCAGTTTTGCAAGGTTATATCTTTATAACTTGCTTCATCTTACTTTCTACTCCCAAAAGTTCCATACCAGAACTATGGCTGATCCTAAAAAAGTGATTCCCCTAACACCAATATGGGAATCTCTCAGGATCAGCGCTGTAGTTCACCACTTTATTCTTATGATACAAATTTCTATGTAGCAATCCATTGTCTTATCAGTTCTTAATGTGAGCAGTCTTACCATTTATTTTATTATAGTGCAACATGATTGATTCGTCGAGCCTATAGTATAATACGACCACTTGTTTCTTCCATCTTTTTTATAGTGCATTACGATTGATTCGTTTATGCCTATCTGCCTTTCCAGGCATTCTTGCATCTTTAAATTAATTTAATAATTTAAAATTCCCACCCTCCCTAAACCCCCGGCCGGGCCATGGCCGACCGCCATTACTTGGTCACACCTTCACCCCTTCGTAAGTAGTAGTATCTCATCAATATTCCATTCTTAGTTATTTATTCTTTGTCTTAATGGGTAAGAATAAAGAAAGCATCTGCAGATAAAATTGAAAGAATGAGTTATCAAGTCTTTTCCTTTTAGTACATGTATACATTCCAGTTTTGCAAGGTTATATCTTTATAACTTGCTTCATCTTACTTTCTACTCCCAAAAGTTCCATACCAGAACTATGGCTGATCCTAAAAAAGTGATTCCCCGCAAACCCGCAAACCCGCAAACCCGCAAACCCGCAAACCCGCAAACCCGCAAACCCGCAAACCCGCAAACCCGCAAACCCGCAAACCCGCAAACCCGCAAACCCGCAAAACCCGCAAACCCGCAAAACCCGCAAACCCGCAAAACCCGCAAACCCGCAAACCCGCAAACCCGCAAACCCGCAAACCCGCAAACCCGCAAACCCGCAAACCCGCAAACCCGCAAACCCGCAAACCCGCAAACCCGCAAACCCGCAAACCCGCAAACCCGCAAACCCGCAAACCCGCAAACCCGCAAACCCGCAAACCCGCAAACCCGCAAACCCGCAAAACCCGCAAACCCGCAAAACCCGCAAACCCGCAAAACCCGCAAACCCGCAAACCCGCAAACCCGCAAACCCGCAAACCCGCAAACCCGCAAACCCGCAAACCCGCAAACCCGCAAACCCGCAAACCCGCAAACCCGCAAACCCGCAAACCCGCAAACCCGCAAACCCGCAAACCCGCAAACCCGCAAACCCGCAAACCCGCAAACCAACACTCAGACTGGGAACTGCACAAAAGGCAAGTGAAGTACGATATACTCTTATAATATTTTCCTTTTCATTGATCAACATTAAATGTTGTTTAAGTATCATTTTTGTTCTCTTGTTATTATTTCAGATTTATCATTTTACTGTTCTCTTATCATTATTTCATTGTACTCATTTATTCAGGCTAGGAAGGGTCTTAACGCAAAGCGTTTTTAAGAATTAATATGCCGGAGCATTATTTTTACTTTTCCGTACCTTCTTCGGTAATGGAAAAGGTACGCCCCTTATTAGGAGATGTGAGTAGGATGAAGGTATCCCTCACTGCGAGGAACAGGAGGTTCCAAGCAGCGATGGGGCTGTCAGGAAGTGACAGCATTTGGATGCCGACCTGTCGTGAGGACAGCTCGTCATCCCGCAGGGCTGACAACGATAAGTTGTTGGCTTTGTGTCTCGACATCCCCGTGGGGTTGGCGAGGACGTTGTCGGCACGGACCGTTTTTGTGCTGCTGACGGGATTGGCGGAAGTGAGTGCAGAAGGAATGAGGGAGAGGATGAGAGCGATGGGCCTGATGGGGGGAGCGGCGCCGTCGGTACCGTCGCCGATGACCGGGGGAAATAGTTCCTTGGTAACGGTGATGGACGTGGATCAGGTGCCACCGCCGCGGTTTGCAGAGCCGGGTTTGGAGGACTTGGCACGCGTCGGTGGGATGGCCTACCGAGAGTTGAAGGGGCAGGCTGTGGCGCACCAGTCGGTGACACAGCAGCTGGCGGCCCGACAAGCGCAGCACACCACAGCCGGGGGGAACTTGGAGGTGACGGTGAACCGGGTCACGGAAGTGATCAAGGAGCAGGCCTGGAGGCAGGTGAAGGCCGAGGAACGCACCGCCTTGGTTGAAGGGGCGGCTGAAGAAGCCTTCAACGTCGTGTCTGATAGGCAGGATGAGCTGGGGGAGGCCGTCAAGAAGATGGCGAAGGAGAAGGCCAGACAGGATGGGGTGTTGAGGACCGAGCAACAGAAGAGGGAAGACCTGCAACACCGGTTGGAGCAACAACAGCTCCTTCTGAACCAGCAGAAGGAAGAGCAAGAGTTGCAGAAGCAAAATCAGCAAAAGCAGGAGCTGCGGAGTCAGCACGCGCAAGAACAGCATCAGAAGCAACTTCAACAGCAGCAAGTTCAGCAGCAGCAGCTTCAACAGATGAGTCAGAAGCAAGTTTTAGAACAAAGAAGGCTCGAAGAGCAACTGAAGGTTCGAGACGAGCAATTGCTGCAGCAACAGCAGTTGCAAATGAGCCAGCAGCAACAACAGCAAAACCAACAGCAACTGAAGGACGACGAGAAGCAACATCAACAACAGTTGCTTCAACAACAGTTGCAGCAACAGGAAGAGCTGAACAGGAAACACCGGGAAGACCAGCAGAGGCTGGAGGAGAAGTTGCAGGCTCAGCAGCAACAGATGTTGGAACACCAGGAGTCAATGCAGCAATACCAGCTCCAGCAACAGCAATACCAACTCCAGCAACAGCAACAGCAACAGCAACAGCAACAGCAACAGCAACAGCAACAGCAACAGCAACAGCAACAGCAACAGCAACAGCAACAGCAACAGCAACAGCAACAGCAACAGCAACAGCAACAGCAACAGCAACAGCAACAGCAACAGCAACAACAGCAACTGCAGCAACAACTGCCGTCGAGTCAGGATGGGTTCGGGGCTGTGTTGGGACAGGTGGTGACGACGCTGCAGCACCTGGTGCCGAAATCGAAGGTTCCGACTTTCCCGTCGGGATTGTGTCGGGGGTCTATGGTGAGGCGCGGGTCCGATAAGGGATTCGTGGTTGACCTGGACGGGGTGACTGGGGAGGTGGTCCTGGGCCTGATCGGGAGACGGGAATCGTTCTTCGTGCTCTCGCCGGAACAGTTCAGGGAGGAAGGTTGGCGGTTGGGACATTGGAACCCTGAAGTGCCTGAGGTACAGGTGCCGGTGGAGCAGGCAGCGGCGCAGCATGCCCGGTGGGTAGGCTACGGTGGACGGGGGGACGTGGAGATGTCGTTTCTCCGAAGGGCAATCTCGGAGAAGTTCGGGGAAGGAACCACGTCGGTCGCAAAACAGATGGTGAACATGCTCACCAGGACGGTGGAGGCAGCCATCACCGAAGGGCAGGGAGCGACCTTGGCGTTGCTTCATGAAATGTTGGAGTTCCAACAGATCCGGGGGGAGCACGGGGGCAGGAGCGGGGACCTTTACTTGCAGGCCCTGGCGGAGAAGTTGGACGACCCAGCTACTGCGGGGGCGAGGAAGGCGGCGTTGAAGGGTAGCAAACCAGCCGGTTTGGTGAGGGGGACGACAACGACTTGGCAGCAGCCACAACAACAGTTTCCAAAAAACGGGGGGCGTGGTCGGGGGAATTGAATCCTGGCCGTAAACGAACCCGTAGAGGGCGTCGCGGGAGGAGGGGCGGCAAGTGGACCGCGGCCTCTCCTGGTCGGCGCGGTGCCAGCTGGAGTGCAGCGTGGGTCAACGAGTGTCGCCGCACCGGGACCTTGCGCGAGTACGCGAGAGGGATTCCGAAAACGAAGATGCGCTGCGCAGGTGGAAGTTCCGTCGGTTTTCGGGAAGGTGGTCCTCGAACACATCCGGAGGGACGATCGACACCGTGGAGACACGATGGAAGTAAGGGTGGACCACGACACAGCGTTGGAGCGCCTGGGGGTGGTCGTCGCGTCGATGTGGGCGGACGAAACCTCGTCGAAACGCAGAAACCTCTGGGGTCGGTTGGAACAATGGGCGTTGGCTCAGCGTCTGCCAATGTCTGCCGAAACAGCTGCGTTGTTCGTGCTGGCCACAGACGTGAGACCGCAGGGACAGCTGCAATACGCAAAGGCGCTGTCCGGGATCTACCGACACCTTGGTCTGGAAAACCAACCGCTCCTCAGCCTGGCAAGCGCGCTGAGGGCAAAAGGGGCGGCCGTTCCGCGTTCGCAAGCAGTTCCCATGTCAAAGGAGCAGCTGTTGGGTTGGGCGAGAAGTCTAACGGGACGTTTGAGGCTCGCGGCGCTGGTGTGTTGGAAGTCGGCTTCCCGGTGGGGAGAAGTGCACGTGCTGACGTCGGCGCATTTCGTTCTGGTGGAGGACGCGGAAGTGATCGTGGACTGGGGGACGTCGCCAAAACACCGGAGAGCAAACCCGTTCGTGCCGTCCCGTTGGGCGGTCTTGCGGGGGGATCTGGTCGGGGAGATCGCAAGCTTGTTTCGGGAGCTGGCTCCTTTCGATCGGCTGACGGATGTCACCACCGAGCGGTTGGCAGAGTTGTGGCGGGGGACTCCGGGAATGCGGGGTTTTACGGGCCACTCGATAAAACGAGGCGCCGCCGCGGCTTTGATGCGAGCGATGGCCGAGGGAAGGCTCACAGAAGGGTACCTGGTATCACGACTGTTGAAGCACGCCGAAGACGGAACCAACATCTCTGCAACAACGATCAGGTATTCGTCGGATTTCGTGGACACCGCCCGAGCGCTGCAAACGTGGAAGGTCACCATCCTGCTGTAGTTGCGGAGGACGTTGACGACGAAGGTGAGGCGATGGAAGCGGTGGCGCGGCTGTCTCCGTGCACGACGCACAGCATCATCAGGAGGGGCAAGCGGACAAGACTGCCGTCGACGGCGGAGGAACGTTCGTCGCCTTTGCATGTGAGTGGCGTTGAGACGATGGATGTTGACGGACTCAGAAGTAGGATGACTGATGTTGCGAGGGATAGGTTCGATCAGGTGTGGAACTTGACCTTTTACCCGGAGGTGGGGAAGTTGAGTCGCTCGTCGTCTACTTCATCTTTCGCTGGGAGGCACGCTGCGGAGTTGCTGAGGAACGGGATCGCGCGAGCTGCGAGTGGACCGGGGAGAGCGGTGAACGTTCCATTCACCGTGGTGGAGGAGAAGCCGGAGGGACTGCGGCAGCGGTTCATCCTTTGGACGAGGGATGCGAATGGTTGGGCCGAAGAAGCTTACGAAGCTCACGTCCCGCTGTTCCACATCTCAAAATATTTGGATCGGGTTCTGACCGAGGTTGGCTCGACACGGGATTTCAAGACAGGTTTTTATGCTATTGAAATCCCGGAGGAAGCGAGAGATCTCTTCCGATTCAAGACGACGGAGGGTGAATGGTTCGAGCTGTGCCGTTTGCCGATGGGGCATGTCTGCGCGCCGGAGCTGATGCACTCTTTGGCAGCGGCGGCTGCGGGGGATCCAGCTTACGTGCGACGTCAGTGGGCTGCCAGGGATGTTGGCGTTGACGTGTTCATCGACAACATTCGGTACACGGGGACGGAAGGCGCGGTGTTGGCGGCGACGGTGAATCTCGATGCTGCGGCGGCGGACTTCCGTCTTACATGGAAGCCGTCTGACTCGAATACGGCGGTGAGCAAGTACACATTTTTGGGTGTGGACTTTGACCACGAGGCGTCGTCGGTCATGCCGTCAGCGAAGATCCGGCGGAAGTTGGCGGCGGTGGACTTGTCGTCTGTGACGGCGAGTCAGTTGGAGTCGATGGCTGGGAGGCTGATGCATGCGTCGGCGATCGCTGCGGCGTCTCCGGGGAAATACTGGTATGCCTTGAAGTTCTTGCGGAGGTTGTCGAACGGTTTGAACCGCGGGGTGAGGCAGGTGCATGATGTAGTGTCGGTCCCTGTTTCGGTCGCGATGGAGTTGCGCAGTTGGTCGGCTGCCGCTGTGACGAGGAGGGTGGTTGCGCGGGAGCCAGATCAGGATGAGTTCACGACGTTCGTGGATGCGTCGTTGAGAGGTTGGGGTGGAGTGGTTGTGAACGACAGGACGGCCGAGGTTACTGTCTTGGGGGATGCGTGGGGTCCTTCGGAACAGTCGCTCCACATCAATGTTCTCGAGGGGATGGCGTTCAGGAACACGGTCTCGGGGATGCCGGTTTGCTGTGATGGCAAACGAATGTCCATCTGGATCGACAACACGTCAGTCATTGGCGTAGCACGGAAGAAGATGTCAGTCCGATCGCAACGGCTGAACGATGCGGTCGTGCAGGCCATCGATGTGCTGGCAGACAGAAAGGTTAGTTTCTGTATTGCTTATGTGAAGTCAGCGCTGAACCCAGCAGACTTGCCATCGAGGGTGGATCCAGGAGTTATAGGCTCATCGGAGCATCAGCGGGAAGTTGAACTTGCGGTGAGGGCCTTTCTGACTCGCGATGTGGTGGTGGTGTTACGGTGCCAACCTTTCCCCCGGCCGATTTTAGGCCGTGGTCGAACATGCAATTGTACAAGCATGCGGTGCCGTTTTCCCATTACCCCTTCGTGAATGAGTTGCTTCGTGTTAACTTGGTTCTCCTTTGTCTTTCTCATCATCATTTTATTCAGCTGAGAAAATGGGAAAGCTAAGACGACATGAGGCTTATGATGCTAGTATCTTGTTATGTGGTTAATTCGTGTGATTGTTTTTATCAGACTCTCCTTTATGACTTTTCCTTTTCAACAGTACTTCACTGAGAATGCCGAGCGGTTCCCAACACTCAGACTGGGAACTGCACAAAAGGCAAGTGAAGTACGATATACTCTTATAATATTTTCCTTTTCATTGATCAACATTAAATGTTGTTTAAGTATCATTTTTGTTCTCTTGTTATTATTTCAGATTTATCATTTTACTGTTCTCTTATCATTATTTCATTGTACTCATTTATTCAGGCTAGGAAGGGTCTTAACGCAAAGCGTTTTCCCACCCGCCCTACCCCTGTGACGGTGCCAACCTTTCCCCCGGCCGATTTTAGGCCGTGGTCGAACATGCAATTGTACAAGCATGCGGTGCCGTTTTCCCATTACCCCTTCGTGAATGAGTTGCTTCGTGTTAACTTGGTTCTCCTTTGTCTTTCTCAAACCCGCAAACCCGCAAACCCGCAAACCCGCAAACCCGCAAACCCGCAAACCCGCAAACCCGCAAACCCGCAAACCCGCAAACCCGCAAACCCGCAAACCCGCAAACCCGCAAACCCGCAAACCCGCAAACCCGCAAACCCGCAAACCCGCAAACCCGCAAACCCGCAAACCCGCAAACCCGCAAACCCGCAAACCCGCAAACCCGCAAACCCGCAAACCCGCAAACCCGCAAACCCGCAAACCCGCAAACCCGCAAACCCGCAAACCCGCAAACCCGCAAACCCGCAAACCCGCAAACCCGCAAACCCGCAAACCCGCAAACCCGCAAACCCGCAAACCCGCAAACCCGCAAACCCGCAAACCCGCAAACCCGCAAACCCGCAAACCCGCAAACCCGCAAACCCGCAAACCCGCAAACCCGCAAACCCGCAAACCCGCAAACCCGCAAACCCGCAAACCCGCAAACCCGCAAACCCGCAAACCCGCAAACCCGCAAACCCGCAAACCCGCAAACCCGCAAACCCGCAAACCCGCAAACCCGCAAACCCGCAAACCCGCAAACCCGCAAACCCGCAAACCCGCAAACCCGCAAACCCGCAAACCCGCAAACCCGCAAACCCGCAAACCCGCAAACCCGCAAACCCGCAAACCCGCAAACCCGCAAACCCGCAAACCCGCAAACCCGCAAACCCGCAAACCCGCAAACCCGCAAACCCGCAAACCCGCAAACCCGCAAACCCGCAAACCCGCAAACCCGCAAACCCGCAAACCCGCAAACCCGCAAACCCGCAAACCCGCAAACCCGCAAACCCGCAAACCCGCAAACCCGCAAACCCGCAAACCCGCAAACCCGCAAACCCGCAAACCCGCAAACCCGCAAACCCGCAAACCCGCAAACCCGCAAACCCGCAAACCCGCAAACCCGCAAACCCGCAAACCCGCAAACCCGCAAACCCGCAAACCCGCAAACCCGCAAACCCGCAAACCCGCAAACCCGCAAACCCGCAAACCCGCAAACCCGCAAACCCGCAAACCCGCAAACCCGCAAACCCGCAAACCCGCAAACCCGCAAACCCGCAAACCCGCAAACCCGCAAACCCGCAAACCCGCAAACCCGCAAACCCGCAAACCCGCAAACCCGCAAACCCGCAAACCCGCAAACCCGCAAACCCGCAAACCCGCAAACCCGCAAACCCGCAAACCCGCAAACCCGCAAACCCGCAAACCCGCAAACCCGCAAACCCGCAAACCCGCAAACCCGCAAACCCGCAAACCCGCAAACCCGCAAACCCGCAAACCCGCAAACCCGCAAACCCGCAAACCCGCAAACCCGCAAACCCGCAAACCCGCAAACCCGCAAACCCGCAAACCCGCAAACCCGCAAACCCGCAAACCCGCAAACCCGCAAACCCGCAAACCCGCAAACCCGCAAACCCGCAAACCCGCAAACCCGCAAACCCGCAAACCCGCAAACCCGCAAACCCGCAAACCCGCAAACCCGCAAACCCGCAAACCCGCAAACCCGCAAACCCGCAAACCCGCAAACCCGCAAACCCGCAAACCCGCAAACCCGCAAACCCGCAAACCCGCAAACCCGCAAACCCGCAAACCCGCAAACCCGCAAACCCGCAAACCCGCAAACCCGCAAACCCGCAAACCCGCAAACCCGCAAACCCGCAAACCCGCAAACCCGCAAACCCGCAAACCCGCAAACCCGCAACCCGCAAACCCGCAAACCCGCAAACCCGCAAACCCGCAAACCCGCAAACCCGCAAACCCGCAAACCCCGCAAACCCGCAAACCCGCAAACCCGCAAACCCGCAAACCCGCAAACCCGCAAACCCGCAAACCCGCAAACCCGCAAACCCGCAAACCCGCAAACCCGCAACCCGCAAACCCGCAAACCCGCAAACCCCGCAAACCCGCAAACCCGCAAACCCGCAAACCCGCAAACCCGCAAACCCGCAAACCCGCAAACCCGCAAACCCGCAAACCCGCAAACCCGCAAAACCCGCAAACCCGCAAACCCGCAAACCCGCAAACCCGCAAACCCGCAAACCCGCAAACCCGCAAACCCGCAAACCCGCAAACCCGCAAACCCGCAAACCCGCAAACCCGCAAACCCGCAAACCCGCAAACCCGCAAACCCGCAAACCCGCAAACCCGCAAACCGCAAACCCGCAAACCGCAAACCCGCCAAACCCGCAAACCCGCAACCCGCAAACCGCAAACCCGCAAACCCGCAAACCCGCAACCCGCAAACCCGCAAACCCGCAAACCCGCAAACCCGCAAACCCGCAACCGCAAACCCGCAAACCCGCAAACCCGCAAACCCGCAAACCGCAAACCGCAACCCGCAACCCGCAAACCCGCAAACCCGCAAACCCGCAAACCCGCAAACCCGCAAACCCGCAAACCCGCAAACCCGCAAACCCGCAAACCGCAAACCCGCAACCCGCAAACCGCAAACCCGCAAACCCGCAAACCCGCAAACCCGCAAACCGCAAACCGCAAACCCGCAAACCCGCAACCCGCAAACCCGCAAACCCGCAAACCCGCAAACCCGCAAACCCGCAACCCGCAACCCGCAAACCCGCAAACGCACGCAAACCCGCAAACCCGCAAACCCGCAAACCCGCAAACCGCAAACCGCAAACCCGCAAACCCGCAAACCGCAACCCGCAAACGACCGCAAACCGCAAACCGCAAACCCGCAAACCCGCAAACCCGCAAACCCGCAAACCCGCAACCCGCAAACCCGCAAACCCGCAAACCCGCAAACCGCAACCGCAAACCCGCAAACCCGCAAACCCGCAAACCGCAAACCCGCAAACCCGCAAACCCGCAAACCGCAACCCGCAAACCGCAACGCAAACCCGCAAACCCGCAAACCGCAACCGCAAACCCGCAAACCCGCAAACCGCAAACCCGCAAACCCGCAAACCGAAACCGCAAACCCGCAAACCCGCAAACCCGCAAACCCGCAAACCCGCAAACCCGCAAACCCGCAAACCGCAAACCCGCAAACCCGCAAACCCGCAAACCCGCAAACCCGCAACCCGCAAACCCGCAAGAACCGCAAACCCGCAAACCCGCAAACCGCAAACCGCAAACCGCAACCCGCAAACCCGCAAACCCGCAAACCCGCAAACCCGCAAACCCGCAAACCCGCAAACCCGCAAACCCGCAAACCCGCAAAACCCGCAAACCCGCAAACCGCAAACCCGCAAACCCGCAAACCCGCAAACCCGCAAACCCGCAAACCCGCAACCCGCAAACCCGCAAACCCGCAAACCCGCAAACCCGCAAACCCGCAAACCCGCAAACCCGCAAACCGCAACCGCAAACCCGCAAACCCGCAAACCCGCAAACCCGCAAACCCGCAAACCCGCAAACCCGCAAACCCGCAAACCCGCAAACCCGCAAACCCGCAAACCCGCAAACCCGCAAACCCGCAAACCCGCAAACCCGCAAACCCGCAAACCCGCAAACCCGCAAACCCGCAAACCCGCAAACCCGCAAACCCGCAAAACCGCAAACCCGCAAACCCGCAAACCGCAAACCCGCAAACCGCAACCCGCAAACCCGCAAACCCGCAAACCCGCAAACCCGCAAACCCGCAACCCGCGCAAACCCGCAAACCCGCAAACCCGCAAACCCGCAAACCCGCAAACCCGCAAACCCGCAAACCCGCAAACCCGCAACCCCGCAAACCCGCAAACCCGCAAACCCGCAAACCCGCTAAACCCGCAAACCCGCAAACCCGCAAACCCGCAAACCCGCAAACCCGCAAACCCGCAAACCCGCAAACCCGCAAACCGCAAACCCGCAAACCCGCAAACCCGCAAACCGCAAACCCGCAAACCCGCAAACCCGCAAACCCGCAAACCCGCAAACCCGCAAACCCGCAAACCGCAAACCCGCAAACCCGCAAACGCCGCAAACCCGCAAAACCCGCAAACCCGCAAACCCGCAAACCCGCAAAACCCGCAAACCCGCAAACCCGCAACCCGCAAACCCGCAAACACCCGCAAACCGCCCGCAAACCCGCAAACCCGCAAACCCGCAAACCCGCAAACCCGCAAACCCGCAACCCGCAAACCCGCAAACCCGCAAACCGCAAACCCGCAAACCCGCAAACCCGCAAACCGCAAACCCGCAAACCCGCAAACCCGCAAACCCGCAAACCCGCAAACCCGCAAACCCGCAAACCCGCAAACCGCAAACCCGCAAACCCGCAAACCCGCAAACCCGCAAACCGACCGCAAACCCGCAAACCCGCAAACAACCGCAAACCGCAAACCCGCAAACCCGCAAACCCGCAAACCCGCAAACCCGCAACCCGCAAACCCGCAAAACGCAAACCCGCAAACCCGCAAACCCGCAAACCCGCAAACCCGCAAACCCGCAAACCCGCAAACCGCAAACCGAACCGCAAACCCGCAAACCGCAACCCGCAAACCCGCAAACCCGCAAACCCGCAAACCCGCAAACCCGCAAACCCGCAAACCGCAAACCGCAAACCCGCAAACCCGCAAACCCGCAAACCGCAAACCGCAACCGCAAACCCGCAAACCCGCAAACCCGCAAACCCGCAAACCCGCAAACCCGCAAACCGCAATCCGCAAACCCGCAAACCCGCAAACCGCAAACCGCAAACCCGCAAACCCGCAAACCCGCAAACCCGCAAACCGCAAACCCGCAAACCCGCAAACCGCAAACCCGCAAACCGCAAACCCGCAAACCCGCAAACCCGCAAACCCGCAAACCCCGCAAACCCGCAAACCCGCAAACCGCCGCAAACCCGCAAACCCGCAAACCGCAAACCCGCAAACCCGCAACCCGCAAACCCGCAAACCCGCAAACCGCAACCCGCAAACCCGCAAACCCGCAAACCGCAACCGCAAAACCCGCAAACCCGCAAACCCGCAAACCGCAAACCGCAACCCGCAAACCCGCAAACCCGCAAACCCGCAAACCCGCAAACCCGCAAAACCCGCAAACCCGCAAACCCGCAAACCCGCAAACCCGCAAACCCGCAAACCCGCAAACCCGCAAACCCGCAAACCCGCAAACCCGCAAACCCGCAAACCCGCAAACCCGCAAACCCGCAAACCCGCAAACCCGCAAACCCGCAAAACCGCAACCGCAAACCGCAAACCCGCAAACCCGCAAACCCGCAAACCCGCAAACCCGCAAAACCCCGCCAAACCCCGCAAACCCGCAAACCAAACCCGCAAACCCGCAAACCCGCAAACCCGCAAACCCGCAAACCCGCAAACCCGCAAACCCGCAAACCCGCAAACGCAAACCCGCAAACCCGCAAACCGAAAGACCGCAAACCCGCAAACCCGCAAACACCGCAAACCCGCAAAACCGCAAACCCG